>OZ014438.1:68681716-69196740 GCA_963966035.1 Acleris laterana | reverse complement strand
AGCCTGAGAACTTCGGGATCTTGCCCTCTGCGAAGAAGGTCTCGCTGACCAGCAAGACATCGACCCGCTGCACACTAAGGAAGTGACGCAGCAGGCCGAGCTTTTTGGTCAGCGATTGGGCGTTCCAGTAAACGACCCGAAGTTCTCTACCGATCATGGTGTTTGGCGTTTTCCCTTGGCTGCTGTTGTGGTGGTGGTGGTGGTGGTGGTGGCGGCTGCATGCCCCTGCAGCACGGCCATCATCATCGCCTTTAGAGCGTCGAACATCGCCCCCAGATCTTGGGCACTGGGGGCGGCGGCAGCGGATGTGGCGGTTGCGGTCGGCGGCGGCACGGGCTCCTCCGCCCTGGGACGGCGGCTCGCCCGCTTCTTCTTAACGCCCGGTTTGGGCCCCGCGGATGTTGCGGCGACTACGGGCTTGGTCCCGCTCACGCCCCTGTTGTTGGGGGCGTTGGCCGGCGCCATAAGTGAAGCAGGCGCCGACTCCTCCACCGTGGGTTGCGGGATCGAGGCCCGCGTCGTGGGTCCCGGGCGTGCGGCGATGGTGCGCGCCACAGTGGACGCGCGCTTATTGCGCGCCTCCCGCTTGAATTCGGGGCACGCCGCGAAGTTCGCCGGATGTGGGCCCCCGCAGTTTATACAGGTGGCCGGCTCCTCCCGTGGTCTTGGGCAGTCGTGGGCGGCGTGTGGCCCGCCGCAGCGGACGCAGGCGATTGGCCGGTGGCAGCCAGCCGACGAGTGCCGGAACGACTGGCACCTGTGGCACTGCGCGGGGCCCTTCTTCCCGCGCCAGGCTTCAACTTTGACCCCCGACATATACAACAGCTCGCGCACGTTGTATATGCCGGAGTTCTCGGCGGCGGGGCCCGTAAGTTGGGCGAAGAAGATGCATCCGGGGCGGCCGCCCCTCGCGCGGATCGCCTTAACATAGTCGCACCCGAAGCCCTTTTCTCCGAGTGCGACTATGATCTCCTCGGGCTCCACGCCCTCTGGGAGTCCGCGGATCGCCACCTTCCTCTTCTTGTCCTCCTCCGGAGTGTAACATATCCAGTCACACTCGGAGGAGGGCAGCTGCGACAGGTACTGGACGATGCCGCGGTACTCGTCGCCGGTTGGCGGCAGGAATCGGACCCCCTTACCAAAGGGGGCCGCCTTGGGCGTGTGCCCGAGCTTCTTCGCGATACCCGCCAAATGGGCCGTCAGGTTCGTCAGTCGGTTGACCACGATTGGCGGGTATCGCTGTGTCTTCGGGGCGGCGGCTGCCGCGGGTGGCTCGGCGTTGGTGCTCGGGGCGGCGGCGGGCTGCGCTCTTCGGCTGTCGGACGGCGGGGCTCGGGCGCGCTCCGCGTACGACAGTGCGCGCTTCCCCGTTGATGCGGCGAGCGGCGGTCGTGCTGTTGTTGTTGCTGTGCCGGTTGCGGGTGTTGATGCTGTTACGGTAGCAGGGCAGAGGCGCTTCTGCAGCTGCGACGGCGGCGACGACTCGTCCGGTCGTGCCCGCTTCCCTTGTGAGGGCTGCAGCGGCAGGTCCTGGAGAGCGGTCCAGTGCTCGAGGAAGGACTTGTCCCCCTCCTCGAGCGAGTTTTCCTGACCCAGCCGGAACTTCTCCAGCCGCAGGAAGGCTTGGACCCACCTCTTCAGGTTGTCCGAGGCCCTTGGCCCCTGCGAGATCTCCTCGATCAATATGCCATCAAGCATAAGATCTTGGAGCTCGTCGGGGCCTGGCGCCGGACAACGGCTCGAAGTGGGTGCTACGGTGGTGGGCTTCGAAGTTCGCGGCGATGCGCCGCAGACCTCCTCCAGGCCCAGGAAGCGGTTGCACGAGCCGTCCGAATGCATCGTGTCGTTGTTGTAGGTGTTATCGCTGGCGACGCGTGAGCCGAGCTCTCCGTCGTCTCTGGTGGTGGTGGGTAGCCCGTCCATTTCTGTTTCTCGGCTACCCCCCGTCACAGGGCGCCGAGAAAGCTCGTCATTTTTAATAAAATGACTGGTGGGTAGTTGTGATTCTGCAGAATCACAACTACCCGCGCGAATTTCCTCCGAGGTGGAGGGTGGGGGAAGCTCCGCCGAACGACGCATCGTGTCACCCGGGGTCTGCCTCCCTCCGCATGCCTTTCCCGGGGCGTCCGTTTGAGCGGGACCGGGTCTGGATAGTGGAGGTTGGCGTCCGGATGACAGGCTATCAGTAGGCTGAGCGTTCCCCGCCGGCCTGTGGGCCAGGTGCGTTTTGTAGAACTTTTGCAAACGAAGAGTCGACAAAGCGCGTAGGGGTGGGGGTTGGTGGTGCGTCCGAGAATGGGGGTGCGTAGGCGGTCCTATGGCGAATCCAGGGAGACAGCTATACAAAAATGGAGGGAGTCGTGCAAGGAGTGGGGCGGACTTGGTCCTGGTAGCGACGAGGTGTGCGCTTAAGCGCTGGACAGAGAGGTCGGAGTGAGCGAGAGGTCCGAGGCGACCAAACTCGCTGACCGGAAGGGTCGTGTAAGAGGGGGGATGGATCAAGACAGTGAAGGAACGAGGAGTGATATTAAAGGGAGAGACAAGGAAGTCTACGAAAGAGAGTCTGAGTGGGGATACTATTTCCTAAGCTTTTTTAGGAGGGGATGCGATGTTTACTATTTACTATCCTGTACCTATCTCCTATAGGATTAGCCACAGTGACCAGAGGTGGAAGTGCGACCAGCTGACTGTCCACCCCTTTACGCTCGGACTGACGCCACAGGACTCCGCGCTGCAGACCGAAAGCTACCGACCGTGGTACCTAGTCCCGGTTTCCCCTAGCGGGAGCCGGCCGACGGGGGAAGCGGAAGGGACGCGAAAAAGGTAGCGGCGCCACCAGTCGCGTAGTCACTGCCCGCCCGTGAGATTTCGAAACAGGAAAAGTTGTGAGGGTAGTTCGAAACGGCCACTTTTACAACTACCCTCCACAAATTTTGTTTCGTCCCACCGCTTTGTTTGCAAGCTCACAAAGGTGGGGGTACACACAAACAGCCCTTTTTAGGGCTACCGCCACCCGGCCACCACCACCACCACCAGGATGCCGCCACCCAAAAACCGGCCGGACCCGACATCACGCCGGCACACGCGCCCGAGGGTGTTCGCAAGCACCCAGAGGCGCACCACCGCCGCCGCAGTCGAAGGCCGCGCCTATGTTGAGCGCGCCTTCGCCATCCTCAAGGCGGCAGGCCAGGTGCGAACTCCATCGCCCGCCGGCACCCCGACTGAGGAGGGAGCCGGTGAAGACCCCTTCAAAGGCCACCCCGACGAGTTTCTGACGTCTGTCTCGGTCGGGGAACCGCTGCCGTGTGGCTCCCACCACCATCACCACCCACCGGCACCCACCGCCCCGGAGTTCGCGAACGCCCCGACTGGCTCGCGCGCAGCCTCCAGGCAGCGCCCCGCCGCACCAGCAGCCCCGCAACCTTTGGAGCAGCGCTCCCCGAAGGGGCGCCCGCCAGTCCCACTGCCGCCAGCCGGACCCGGTGTCCCTGCGCCCCGCAAGGCGCCCGCGCCCGCGTTAGTACGCGCACCCGCGCGTGCTGCAAATGGGGCCACCAACCCCCAGAAATTCGCCGCGCCCGCGCGCGCGGCCGTCACCCCTACCGCCGTCAAAACCGCCCCCGGGAGTGCGTCCGCGTCCGCGACTGCGACCGCTCCTCTCGCCCGCACAAGGCCGACCATCGCGCCCGCGAGGATGAGCAGCCAAATGCGCCCGCCACCACCTGCCACGGCGCCGCGATTCTCGCCGTCGCCCTTCGCGCAGCAACACCCAAAGAGGGTGACTGGCTCCCCGCCCCAGTCGTCGCAGCCTCCCCTCTCCATGCCGCGGTTGGACTTGTCCCCAATGGACACCGCGGCGCCTCCGCCACCACCACCACCGACGACGCAGACTGCGCCACCTTCTGCCCCCCGCAAATCGCAGCAGCCACCATCACCGCTGCACACGCCTCCGCCCCCGGCGCCTCGGCTGTCCTTCGCCGACGCGGTCGCCTCCCCGCCGTCTCCCTCCGCAACCGGCGGACCAGGACAGACGCAGGCCCCGAAGAGAGTGCGGTACCCGCCCCTAGTGGTGGAGAGTATCCAGAACTGGGGCTCCCACTTCCGGGCGTTAAAGGCCCTCCTAGGGCACGCCCCGAACGCCCGCCCGTTCGGCACGGGAGTACGCTTTTCCCCGGCAGGGGAAAATGAGTACCGGACCGTGCAGCGATACCTCACCGACCTGGAGAAGGAGGACTCCGGGCTGGTGTGGTACAGCTACTCACTGCCCAGCGAACGCAGCCTGAAGGTGGCCATCAGGGGCCTCCCCGTTGACACCGAACCTGAGCACATCCTGGAGGACCTGGCGACCCTGGGCTTCAACGTGGAATACGTCAGGCCCATCAGGGCCCGCCAAGGAAGACCAGGATGCATCTTCTTCGCTCAGGTGAAGAAAGACCACGACGACATGGCTGCCAAGCTGTACAGGGTGACCGAAGTCCTCTGCATGCCGGGGATCATCGTCGAGCCCTGGAGGGGAAAGCGCGGACTGGCACAGTGTCACCGCTGCCAAAAGTTCGCACACTCCTCACACAACTGCCACCGCCCCATAGCATGTGTGCGCTGTGGCGGTCCACATGCCGCCGGCAATTGCGACCGGCCCCGGGAGGAGCCACCAACTTGCGCGAACTGCAGCGGTGCGCACACCGCCAACAGTACTTCTTGCCCGGTTCTCCTGAGAGAGAACCGTCGTGCCAAGAAGACTGTGCACCCCCCCAAGCCCAGGCAGGGCTCCGAGCTGACCCGCATGCAAGCCGTCGAGGCAGCACAGGACAGCGCCACCCTCATGGCCCCTGCCAACGACCCCACGAAGCCCACCACCACCCGCCGCGGGAAGAACCGCGGAGGGAGGAAACGGGGACCAAGACCCCCCCAGGACGGAGAGGACATGGCCACTGCACCCACCACCAAACCCCTGCCAAAGCCACCCTCGGCCCCAGCAGCCGCCAAACCCGCACCTCTGGCCACCATTGCCCCTACCCAGGGACCTGGCCAAAAGAGAGTGGATCAGCCGACAAGGACCGAGACGGTCAAGTTGGCCCTCGAAATCCTGCAGGAGGTCCTGATGGCCCTGCAGACAGGTGAAGACATCGCCGCCATAGTCCTCAGAGGGATTGCTCGACTGGTTTAGCAATGGACCCTCTGAGGATTACACATTGGAACGCCGCGGGCCCATGAGGACCCACGAAGACGCTGCTTAGCTCGTAGATCGCCAGCCAGGCCTCCCCCAATGGGGTCTCACCCAGCTGGCTCGATCTCGCAAGCAGCGTAACACCCGGACATGACGCTCCCCACCCCGCCCCCCTACCCAAAACTCCCTCTCCCACCCACACCTCCTTGCAGCCTGCTACGCAGGCTGCCATCCAAGGACCCGACCGTTTTCACGGTCGGCGCAGACCACCCCGGTTCAGGGGTGAATAGCCCGACACCGGTTCCTCATCCTCCTAAGAGGAGGAGCGAGATGACCAGAGATGATATCTCCTATACCTACCTATTTCCCGTGTCCCTACTGGCATTTCTATTTATTTAAACTTACAACTAACTTAATTAACAGAGTTCTATAATCATGTTTGTCTTGCTGTACCGGTGTTTGCATTGTCCTGCACACTTTTGTTAATACAAAAAACCTTACCTAAAAGAATTATTTTGTTTATTCAGTTATGCTGATTATTTAGACGCTTTAATTAATAAATTTCAATAAATACTTTTTCTTTTCCCTTAAAAAGTGCGTTTTTCTAAAAGATCCCCAATTCCGATACTAGTATCGGAATTCCGAGATTGAGCCACAATACCGAATTTCAATTCCGGTATTGGAAAAGTCAATATTGTATGCCCTGCGTAATTCCGAGATTCCGATATTGAGGTTGAATACCGACTTTCAATTCCGATACTGGAAATCGTCCGATACTGCATGCCCTACTCCGTCCCACAAAGCTCGACGCACTCAGGACTGGTGCCAAACAAATTTAACCGATTTCATACCTTGGAATGAATGGCTCTCAGCTTCACCGGATTTAAATCCTTTGGATTTCTCCATATGGGGCTATATGTTAAGCAAGATCGGGAGTACCCATGGCCTGAATTTAGACGCGTTCAAGCATCGGTTGCTTAAGACTGCGCCGAGCAAACGCCGAGCGTCCAGTGGCGCCCTCATTACTATTATTGGGTTTTCTAATTAACTAAAGAATTTCCTTAGCGCAAATATAAACACAATTTATGGGATACGTAACAAACTTTAATAACAATTACCCTTTGAGTAGTCAGCTTAACGGGAAAAGGTGGCCACTTTTTTTCGTTAAGTTAATAACTCGATGGTGAATTGTTATTAAAGTTTGTTACGTATCCCATAAATTGTTTTTATACTTGCGCTTCAAACACGTTTTGTTTGGTTCCAAGGAAATTCTTTAGTTAATTAGAAAACACAACAAAAGTAATGAGGGCGCCACTGTACATCCGGCCTACGCTCGGCGTAGTCTTAAGATATGGAATGAAATACCTGAAGAAGTAGTGCGTGCCGCGTGCACATCATTTTTCGGAAGAATGCGTAAAGTTATACAGGCAAAAGGAGAGCGATTCGAACTTCACAATTAATTTAGTATCTATAAATTGTAATTAACCAAAAAATTTAATCCGTTTTAATTTTATTATTGGTCCAACTTCTATAGCCCTTTCAAAATAGGACACTTAATCTGCCCAACCCTGTACTTAAATATGATACCGTGTGTCATGTTAATATGGAAAAACGGACTCTTGACAGCGGTATTAGTATTAGTAGATTTGAGTATAGTTTATTATTACGGGTCTAAATGTTGTGAAAAAAAGTTCGCGTTTTTCCTCCCTTAATGCCTACCAAAATAAACAAAATAAGAAAAGGATCAAAATCGTTTATTCCAATTTGGTCGGTATTACCATATGAAGGTTTTTTAAATTTGCCGCTTTTTTGCAGGTTCACCTTTCATTACACAGACTCTATGTTAAACACCTCACCTACAGACTGCCTAAAGATCGTGGCTCGCTACTCGCCGCGGTGATAGACGGGCTACGAGCAAAATTCAAACATGTTGGATCGCCGGCGAACACTCGGCGAGCTTACTCGCCCGCGTATCATCAAAAGTACGCGTACTCACCCCTGTCTATCACCCCTTTAAAAAGAAGAGAAAGATAGCTTATGTAAAGTACATCTTAAAGTCCGGTTTCTATATGCTATTATGTTCTTATTCTATGACCTTGGGTGGATTCGCGTTTTTGACAAAAAGAGGTGTACCGGCCAATAAAAAAAATACACATTCCTTTATCATTATTTATTTTTTGGGAGAACGCTAGCGTACGTGTTTCGGTATAATGCGTCACAATACAAAATCTTTTATTTCTTATACATGATTTTAAAATTAATTTAACACGCCCTAAACGTCATTACCATATCAGATAATATTGGAGGTATTGTTATTTGTATATATTTTTTGGAAAACCCGCCGAGTGGAATGCGTTTTTTTTTAAATTAAATTAGTACATATTGCCAGGCCGGTGACACTCCGCGCTATCGCCTTCAAAATGTGCTGCCCCTTGCAAGGGGCGAATCAGTTGAGTGTCACGCGCGCGCTCGTCTCGACGCGCGCCGCCGTGCGCTGCCACAGTTTTTGTTTGAATACGCACTTATATGAATATGGCTAAGCGAAAAGGCAAAAAGTACTGCATCGCATGCTTAAATATAATAACTCCAATGTCGAATTATCTTTTTTTAAAAGATAAGATTATTATTAATATTATAATAACTATTATTAATAACTTCGATCTAGATAGGTAGTTACGAGTAGCTGGACTTATTTACTGACACAATCAGTACCTACAGTTTTGAATCTTCGACTTAAAAAGAGCGGTATAATATTATTTATTTTATTAACGACCCGTCCGCAGTTTCGCAATTTTCTACTTATTCGGACCAAAAACCAGTTATCTAGTTGCCTTAAACAGCGTTCAGTCTAAATAAGTAGATCTCCCAGTAATAGTAACTGCCTGCTAAAGCAAGGTCAGCATGTGCTGGTTATTAGGTAAACACAACACGCAAACAAATGGCAGCTTTTCTAAGTAACGGAGTAGGTAACGATAGTGCTTGAGTTTATAACAAACAAAAAGTTTTAAGGTCTATATCGAAGATATTATAGTATGTTTACAACAAATTTTGTAATGTAACTTTTACAAAATGAAAGTTCAAAGTCCTTACAATAAATGGTTATTTTTTGTCGAAAACGTGCTTCAGCTCCTAGACTACTATTCCAGTACGGGTAGCACAAGTAGTTGTGAGCTTTATCGTTACAGACTTGATTTGTTTATTTTATTTATTTATTTATTTATTCAATTAGGCACACCAATAGTTGTACAACCAAATACAAATACAAAAGGTATGTATAAAGAAAATAGTTAAATAGTTAGTACCAATTACAGGTGTGCAACATTATTAGCACAGTCGCGATTCAATAATACTAAAAATTAGGCATATCACATTACAGCAAAATGCCAAAAAATAAATAATTACATTAACATATATTTAGAAGTTTAATACTAGTAAACTACGTCTATATTTAGAAGTTTAATACTAGTAAACTACGTATTATTACTTAGACAGAAAGGGAGATCGGAGCAAACAACAAACAACTCGCGGACAACTTTTGCTAGCCCTCCAGGCATGAACTATTTTTTATCGTCATATAAGTAAGAACTACATAATAAAATTACAGATTATCATAAATTCAATTTGTTTTCTTACAACTGCCACGGAAAAGTAATAGAACAATTAAGTGCCAGCCCTGGGAGGTGGGCGGAGTCAGTAAAGCTAATGACGGGCGAAATAATACAGACTCGCGCGGCGCAGATTTAAGGTGCATTTTGCCTCGTAAGGGGCGCCCCCACTATTGATCGCAAAAATGTAACCAAGGTCACTTCCGTGCGTGCACTTGTATTATTATCGTTCCCGCGTTCTGAATAGGTTTAAATTCGCATGTTTGCTGTCACAGAGAGTCGCTTCTGTACTTGTACTATTACTTATTCTGTGATATTGCCTTGATTAGTATCAAAAATCACCATGCATTTCGATACATAACATCTAAGAGTTTTTTTTTTTAATTGTCACGGAAATTCGTCAACGCCATTGCGGTACCGTCAAAGGGTTTTTTTATTGTTCTACGCGGCTTATTACCTGGACCGCCACGCTTACCATACTCCTTGTGTATATTCTCAAAATGGCTAACGAGTATGGCTGCTATAGGTAAACAGTAATTTTAGAGATAGAGTTAAAATAATCCATATTCCTCATCACCATTGCCATCATTACCATTTTTTCCGTGTAAATGGTAATGATTTTACGTGACAGGTAATGACAAACTGGTACTTCTTTAGGATTTTTAAAGCGAAATAAACGAAACATAATCATCTTAACATCGTTTAATGATTCAATCTAATCGTTTTAGCTTATCGAAACTATTCTTACAATTAAATAACACTGAATAATCAACAAGGAATGAAATTATCACACTTAGTCACATTTTAAAACTTCAACATCGTTTTTTCATACTAATGTTATAAATGCGAAAGTGTGTCTGTCTGTTACCTCTTTACGCTTAAACCGCTGAACCGATTTATATGAAATTTGGTATAGAAATAGTTCGAGTCCCGGAGAAGAACATAAAATAGTTTTTATCCCGAAAATCATCACCTACGGAGGTGAAGTAGAGAGTAGAGGGTGAAAATTTGTATCGAGCTACGATATAAACGAGTTCCACGCGCAAAGAGTCGCGAGCAGAAGCTAGTATATATATTTTAACGATTTAACTAAAGTAACAAACTTTTCATAGTCTTTTTTTCTTAATTTTTACGAGTCATCATAGAAAGTTTATAATTATTCTTGAATGTCCCACTTCAAGTTATCAATTAAAATTACCTATCCGCGGTTTTAAGTGATTCAAAGATTATGATAATATCTCGTATTATTATTTGTTAGATTTTTTTATTGTTTTTACTGTGTTATTGTGTTTTGATATTGCCTAATGGATGTATATTTTGTTCATTTCATTATATTATATTTTATATGTAAAATCGTAATCAATAAAAAGTTAACAGAGATAATATAAGTACTACCTTAATTAAGCAACGTTAAATATTATTAAGATTTTATTACGTTAGGTCGTAAAAAAAGTACCTACTTACACAAAAAAGGCAAGTTCGTACTTACGTATATTTTTAGCTTATATTAATAAAACTAGATTTTTTGAAGAAATTGTTGATTTCGTATTAGTTGTTTCTATTAGAGCAGATGAATGACACGTGGGCCTCTGGTTCGTGTCAGTCGCGCAGGTGGAACTTGCGTGGGATTCAAAACAAACTAGCAGCAAATCTTCAGCAGTATATTTAAAGTAATCAGGCGGACAGACAGTACAATAATACTAAAGATATATTATTATAGAGAAACTTCAGTACAGCGTGCAGACCGTGCGACGGCTCGGAAAGAGAAGAGAGAGCCATAGATAGCTACATCTATATCACAATGCAGGGCATTCAATATCAAGCCAAGATTCAATGCATACCCATTCACTAACATTCCTAATACTTCCCCTTATGCATTACAATCTCATGCAGAAGTATACCAACAAAATGCCTTAAAAGTCTTAAAACTCTATCACAATCAAAATTGACTCTACATTCAATAAACTAGTGACTATACAAACTTAAGACATGCCTCCATTAAACTTAATACAAGGCTGCAAGAGTACATGCTATTTATGCAACAACCATTACATATAATACACTTAAAGAGGCTTTAAACACATTTCATCCACAAACAAACTATTTTGTTTACTGTTTAATACTTTAGTTAAAGCATCTGCAACCATTTTTTCTGAGCGTAAGTATTTAACTACCATAAAACCCTTTTCTACTAAATCCTTGACAAAATGATATCTCACATCAATATGTTTAGTGCGTTTGTGACAAATTTCCTTTTTATCTACCAGTTTGAGCGCACTCTGATTATCATTATACACAACAACATTTATTTGAGTTTCTGGTAGTATCTCTGACATTAGTTGTTTAAGAAAACATAAGTCCTTAGATACATCTGCAATCGACATATACTCTGCCTCTGTACTACTTAAAGCGACAGCCCGTTGCTTTCTTGACTCCCAATTAACTGTATTATAACCCAATTTAATTATATAACCAGTATATGATTTTCTATCAATACAGTCATTGGCCCAATCAGCATCGGTATACGCATTTAATAACAATTGTTTACTTTTTATGTAACATAAACCGTAATTAATTGTGCCTGCCAAATACCTTAACAAACGCTTGGCTGCAAGCCAATGTGATTTCCCAAAACAGTTGTTAAACTGGCTAAGTTGACTACAGGTGAAAGCTATATCAGGACGTGTACAGACAGATAAATACATAAGTGAACCAATCAGCTGTCTGTACATATAGGTATTATCACTTAAATATTCATTATCTTTCACCAAACGAGTACCAAGAAGCATAGGTGTAGACACGGGCTTACAATTCTCCATATTATACATTTTTAATATGTTTCTTAAGTACACAGACTGATCTAGAGTTAAAATTCTATTTTTTCTATCTCTATTTACACGAATGCCCAGATAACTTTGTATGGGGCCCAGATCTTTAATTTGAAATTCTTTTTCCAAAGCTTGCAATAATTTACTTTTACATAAACTATTTTTGCTATAAAACAAATATATATCATCCACATACAAACTCAAAAGGGCAAAATCAGTTTTAGACCTTATAAAATAAACACAAGGTTCACTTTTGCTCTGCGTAAAACCTATGGCACATAAGACATTATGGATCCTCAAATTCCACATTCTACTTGATTGTTTTAAGCCATAAATACTCTTTTGAAGTAAACATACCTTACTTTTATCATTACAAAAACCTTCAGGTTGTTCCATATAGATAGTCTCATTTAAGTTTCCATTCAAAAAAGCTGTAGTTACATCTATGTGGTCAATATTAAGATCCTGTTCATTTGCTAAGCTGAATAATATCCTCATTGTGCAATGACGAACGACAGGTGAGAAAGTATCATTAAAATCTATCCCCTCCTGCTGAGTAAAGCCCCTAGCGACTAGCCTAGCTTTATTACATATATAATTACCCGATGCATCATATTTTACTTTGTAAACCCACTTGCATTTTACTACATTTACATCTTTAGGCCTATCTACAAGTTTCCAGACATTATTTGAGATTAGCGAATCATATTCCTGTTTCATTGCACTTTGCCAATCATCAGCATTAGAACTAGACATTGCCTCAGTGTATGTAGCTGGTTCAAGTGTACAACCGCTAGCCATTAAGGTCATATCATATTCGTCGTACCTCTTAGGTGGAATGGAACGCGTACTACGCACTGGTCGCTCGGCAGTCGTTGGTGGATGGATGCACCAATCCTCCAGGACTTCCCCTCGAGCTGACCCCTCATTAAGGGACCGTTCAGCCTCTGCCGCTGAACTCCCACTGGGAGAGTTGCTGTCGCTCGCCGAGCAGTACTCGTCTCCAGATCCTGAAATATTTAAAGAATAATTATGATTGTTTCTGACGCTGTTCATTATATTGCTAATATCATTCACAACACCTACGCCAGTGTCATCACTTTCATCAGTGCATGTGTTACTCTCATTCGCACAGCTACTTACTATGCTACTATTGTCACGCGATTATTTAAACTCGCGCGACATGTATTGCGTTTTGTTTATTTATTGTTCCTAAACTCATCTATGGCGTCTTAGAGCGTTTTATCTTACTACGTATGCAATGACATTTGCATTGACGTTTGCGTTTATGACGTCGTGTTTTTGACATCCTCGAATAGTTTTTCAACTTGGGCTGGCAATCCCTTGAGCTGATCTGTCAGACCGGTGTTGCGTTTATTTCTCTGGAACGCCACCGTGACGAACGGGCGTTCTGTCCATGATGTTCTAATCAGAAGCTAAGATAATCCCGTCAATCTTATTGGACTTTTATTCGGGAGTTGCTGATTTATAGCGGTGATGTAGTACCGCGTCGTTATATAACGAAATCTTGGGAGAACCATCGGTAAATATACTTTTATTTCAATGGTTATTTCTTTCTATTTTCTCCAGCCTCGTGCCTCGTTATTTCACGTACTGTTTTATTTCAGTCGGGATGCTACTGTGAGCAATTAAAACGAAGTACCAGCGGATAACCGGCGATGGAATCCGGTCTCTTTTTTATAAATGGGTGGTACGTATTTTCACATTTTCTTGTGAGACGTCTTCTCGCCGCCATGCTGCGTAAGCAGGCAACTTGTTGCTACCAAGCACGTGTTTTGATTCGGTTCTTTTCTTTTTCTTTTTCAGCGCTATCGCACCCATTTTATGTACCCCTTAAACTACATTTTGGCATTTTGGCGTTTAATTTAAATACCATTTAAATAACTTTTCCCTGTCAGTTTAACTTTCTATTTCAACTCGCAATGTTAACTTGACATTTTCTTTTTAGACTATTAAGTCTACTCATTTAAACTTTGTGGACCATTCTATATGGAACCATGTCCCTTTAACCCATTATATATGGACCCCTATTTTGTGCATTTTATGCCGTACTTAGCTTCTCTTTTGTTAACTCCCATGTAAGCACTTTTTATACTTACTAAGTATTTGGGCTTTGGCCTCCTACTATTAGGGAATTATGACTTTATGCCTTTGTGCAACCCCGCTTATTTATGAAACCTCCGTGTGAGCTTTTTCAAGCCTTTTCAGGCTATACCGCTTGTTCCTAGGGAAGTATGATTTCACGCACATGTGCATTTTCTTTTCCTTAATTTTCTGTGACTTGTCTCACTATTTCCCCCTCTTCCGACATAATTCCATTTAATACTTGGTCAGGATCCTTCCGATCCAAGTCCCTTTAATTTTCCCCTCAACGCTGCTGCTTCTTCAACGGTACCGGATCTGTGAAGCAAGAGTTCTGCGACCGGACGTGGTTGGCTTGCAACGACCCCGTTCTACCTGGAGACTCTGGTGCAGGCGGTGCAGTTGACAGTGACAGTTGGTGGACAAAGTGTAATTCTTTCTTCGTTAAATTGTAAGTTTTCTTTCCTTTTCTATATAAACATGACCAGGTGAACGACCAAGCCATATTCTAACTTAAAACCTAAGACCTAGATTCTATGTAACCTATAGACCTAAGCTCTAGCTAGGATACCACCTAAGTATGTAGGTTATCAACTTCCGTGTAACCACCTGAACATAATTTGTTAATTAAATAGCCTATAAACAATATTGTGTTAATTATTTAACTAGTGACTATAACCACGCCCCCCTTAAGATTAAAGTTTCCAGTACTCTACCATTTATCTTTTTTAGCTATCCGTTTACTCTTTTGCCTGGCATAGGACCCTGGCGCCCGATAGACTTCTTTTCTTATTTTGTGCAACTTAGCATATTTATATTTTTGGGTTCTAGCCTTAGGTACTTTCATTACCTTTTTATGTGACATCTGTCACAATTTTATATTTTACCTTTGCCGCTTGTACAGCATTGCAAGAGGAGTTTCTCATTCCCCCCTTTTTTCCATCAAAAAATATGACACTATCCTTTACACAGTCCCTGTCGATGTCCGTAGTAATCTCATTCTTACTGTTACTCACTATACTACTATCATCTGCATAGCATTCATCGACTTTAGTACTCTTGTCCGTACTACTGACACTACTGTCATACATACTTTGTTCGTATAAAACAACATTACTCTCATTCACATCTGTCATCTCAGTGTTACTCTCATTCACACTAGTCATCTCAGTGTTACTCTCATTCACACTATTATTATGCATGTCCATATTAAAATTCTCAATAATTTCATTCAAAAATTCATAATTAAAATTATTATCATTATTAATATGTCCAAAATTATAAAACTCTTGCTCTAAAAATGCTACGTCCCTCGACAAAACAACTTTCCTAGGGTCAAGACAATCCGCCAGTCTATATCCCTTGGTGGTGTCTGAATACCCTACAAATACATACGGTTTACATTTTGCATCCAATTTGGTTCTCTTGCCATCTGGTATCTTCACATATGCCACACACCCAAAGACTCGAAGATGACTAAGATCCACCTTCGACTTGGTCCACACCTCCTCTGGAATTCTGCCACCTAGCGCTGCTGTAGGGGACCTGTTTTTTAAATAAATAGCGGCCATGACGGCCTCACCCCAGAAGCGGCGGTCCAGCCCTGAATGCTGTAGTACACATCTGACTTTATTCATTAATGTTCTGTTTAGTCTCTCAGAAACAGCATTTTGCTGTGGGCAATATGGAACAGTGGTTTGATGCAAAATACCTTTACTTTTAAGAAACCGAGAAAGTTGCTTACTGGTGTATTCCCCACCATTATCTGAACGTAGACATTTGACAGGAAAACCAGTCTGCTTCTCAACCATAGTAATGAACTCTATAGAACGGTCACATACCTCTGACTTCCTCTTCAGTAAGTAGCCAAACGACTTCCTCGTGCAGTCATCCGTAAACGTGAGTAAATATTTCGCGCCACCCCAGCTACACGGCAAGGGTCCACAGACATCGGAATGGATCAGCGCCAGCACCTGATCAGCCGGCGTCTTGCTACCCTTGGGATAGGGCCTCGAAGACAGTTTTCCTTCTAGGCAGGGAATGCAATTGTTATGTTGACCCTGGTCACTGCTCTGAAACTTAAGAGTGTTAGGAAACCTATCCCTAATTGCATGAAGATCCCTATAATTGATATGTCCGAGTCGCTGATGCCACACCTCTACGGTGTTTTGAGTAGCTACTGCGGAGCTTGACATCTCTCGACCTAACGAGAGATTGCAGCTCACCTTAATGCGCGAAGACTCACCTACATGTAACCTATACATCCCATTTACTATTGCAGCAGATCCAACCTTATTATTTTCCTTGTCAAGAATAAAACAGCCCCTCCTGTCGAACCTCACGCTGAAACCTTTCATTATCAATCTACCGACTGATAATAAATTTGTGGAAAGATCAGGTACATATAACACATTAGTTATCTTTCTATCAACCCCATCAAGCTTTAAACTTAAATCACCTATACCTTTACACTCCAGTTCCTCATTGTTTGCTACCATAATTTTAATACTATTACTTCTAAAATTTTTTAAATTGTCTCTAGAATTACACATGTGCGCTGTACAGCCGGAGTCCACAAACCACAAGTCCTTCTGGTGCACCATCAACGAAGTCATCATGGCTTGATCCTCTTTATTCTTGCTTCTTTTTAACTTGTAGCACTGAGCTTTCATGTGTCCTGGCTTTTTACAAAAGTGACATTTACCCCGGAACGTAGCTTTCCTTGATATGAAGGCAGTGTTTGAATCTGTATCGCCTTTCCTCGACTCCTCTTGCAAAAGACGGGCTCTGACTAGTTCACTGGATAAGGCAGTTGTCATCCTTGCTGTTTCCAGGTTCGATACAAGAGAGTCATACTCAACCGGCAGTCCACTCAATAATATCTCTGCTACCTCTGTATCCTGGATCACTCTGCCTATGTCCGCTAGCTGCTGTACTACAGTCATGACTGTTTCTATGTAATCAGACATAGAGTTAAACATGCTATACTCAACCCTGTGCAGCTGCCTTAAAAGTAGCACCTTCCGTACGAGACCGGAACTTTCGAAGACGTCGGCCAGGCTCTTCCACGCCTCTTTTGCAGTTTTGGCCGACCTCACATACTGATATAGGTTACTTTTGATTGATAGACAAATGCGTGCAAGCGCACGTTGACCTCGTGCGTCGCTCTCTTCAGTACCACATTCCACCGTGTCCCAAAGTCCGTCATGTATTAATGACATTCGCAAAGCGAATTTCCACGCATAGTAGTTCCTCGCGCCTTCCAATTTCTCCACGACGTTCATGTTGGAGTTCGACAATGACATACTGCCGACCGGCACGTTCCCAGCGGGCGCTGACGAGACGGTTGTCGACGTCATTTCGTTGGAGTTCAAAAATATTATACAATTGTCTTACTTGCTTTAATTTGTCTGCTTGTCCTTCCTTCTTGTTGATTTGCTTTTCAACTGGGTACCATAACCTATTAGAGCAGATGAATGACACGTGGGCCTCTGGTTCGTGTCAGTCGCGCAGGTGGAACTTGCGTGGGATTCAAAACAAACTAGCAGCAAATCTTCAGCAGTATATTTAAAGTAATCAGGCGGACAGACAGTACAATAATACTAAAGATATATTATTATAGAGAAACTTCAGTACAGCGTGCAGACCGTGCGACGGCTCGGAACACGGGTTGGAATCTACCTCATTCACTCTTTTACGTTACTGATTTGTGGGAATCATGACCTGAAGTTCATAAGGTATCCTATACAGTTCAGGTAATTGAATGATGTTACAAAGCGTGAATAGTTTACTCGTTAACTTTGCTTTATCTGTGGGTCATTTTTACATTCATTCAATAATTTCAAATGAAAGATTCGAAGTGACTTTGCGTTTGACGGTGTATGCCAAAAAATTGGTTTTGTGTTATAAAGATCTATCTAAAATAAATACTTAATAATTTTCTCTTTTAAATCTTTTCCAGTTTCCATTTCCATTTCCACCAAGTTTAACGTTCACTCCATCCACCAATTTGAAATTGTGTTCGCAAAATCTTGCCGTACAATAAAATGTATTATTCCCGTCTGCAACTCGACCGTGGATAATCAAACGTCATACCGGTTCCCTCGGAACGCAGGGTTAAAAGGTATCTGGTGTGACCTGCTGACGCCACACGCTGGCAATTTAGTGTCGAAAAGTAATTCAGATTCGTAAAATTTAAAAGTGTGTGTTTTTTACCATTTTGAAAAACAATATTTATTTTGTGGACGGCCAAAGCCCCGTACGATGACAATGGCGTGTCCTACGCTTTTCTCCGAAGAAGAGATTCTGTCAGTGTCTCTTACAGTATGGCGGAACAGTGCATACACTATTCATTTCTGTATCTTTTCAATGAAATAATGTTTGTTAGTAAGAGTTATTTTTAACTAGAGATTTTGTACGGCGTTTTTTCGCAAAAATGGTTTACCTACTCTTAAGAAACGCTGGTAGACTCGTGACTTAAAATTTGACTTAATTGCAAAATAAATGTTTTTAATTTAATACGGCTTATAATTTCTACGGTATTATATTTTCAATTCAGAAAGACGCACCCAGCTGCTTGATTTCATAATTCAATCTCGTAACAGCTAAATTAGATGTTGAGACGTGTGTGTCTTTGTGGATTGAAAACAATAGTTGCGCCTATTATGTATACTTTCCTATTTTGTATAGTTTGTTTCACTGCATCAGTTTATTGTCGAAAATGTATTAATACTTAACTCGTTTAAAATCAGTGAAACAATCTTATTCACACGGGAAAAAAAACATGAGTTCCTATAATATACAAACTGCAGAAATTAAAAGTTCGTTCTCGAATTGAACGAAGTTAACTTATTCGTGTTTATCAACCAAAAGTGCGAAGAAGTTTACTTCGTTCAATACGAAAATGAACTGCTCTCAGAATTCATTTGCCGCCATTCCTCCATTTTTTTTTTCTTTTTTTTTGCATACTAGCGCCACTGCTTTACGCTGCGGTGCGGGACTCAACTACTACTAACGTTATGTCAGTTCCAAGTTTGATTCCTATCTGTCTTTAATAGACATATCCTATAATCTGTGGCTCGGAAAGAGAAGAGAGAGCCATAGATAGCTACATCTATATCACAATGCAGGGCATTCAATATCAAGCCAAGATTCAATGCATACCCATTCACTAACATTCCTAATAGTTTCGTACAGTGTATTTTATATTCAATAAATACATTACATAAACATGTGTGTAAAAAATATTTCAATGTGTCATTACCAGTTCCTTTTATCATAGTCAATAACATTTCAAGCAGTTAACTTTGGAAATCAATAGGTAACTTCTAATTGAATGGTCGATAAATGGTTCCTCCTGCAGGTTTTTAAAGCTAATTATTATATCTTCAAATTTCAGTCGCTAAACACGCAAAAACATACAATTTAAAAATATATATATATTAAGAAATAATCAAAAAGGCGAATCCACCAAGGGGGTGGATGGGGGTGGACCAATAGATAGATGTCATGTCATGTCACACAAGTACCACCACAGATTATAAGCGTATGTACGTATGTCATGAATGTGTTAATTAAAGACCACGTTGACCTTATCACTCACTCGGTACGATAACGAGTGCTCATCCCATCTTTACTACATTTACCCATTTCATTCCAATTCATACGTAAATAGTTTTGACCTAAAATACTGACCAGTATTAACTCATTTGTGTTGTTATTTCTGACGTTTCATTTCATTAAACTTTGATCGTTGTTAAACCATGCCTGATTCATTCTCCTGTAACACCTGTCAGGTGTTATTTAAAAACCCTCAATTGCAGAGGGATCACTACAAAACTGATTGGCACAGGTATAACTTAAAAAGAAAGGTTGCTGCTATTGCGTCCGTGACACTGGAAGATTTTGAAGCTCGTGTGAAGGAGCACAGGGACAAAGCGCAGGGTGAAAACCGCGATGATTCACACTACTGCAAGTGTTGCTCAAAGTTATTTAATACCACGAATGCTTACAATAACCACCTGAACAGTAAAAAACACAAGTTGGCGCAAGAAAATAGCGTTCAGGTTGCGGAAGAGGAGCTCAGCAATCCGTCTGACACTGACAGTTTTGTGAAACTGGACGCGGCCGCAGCTACTGCCGCAAGAGTCGGGTTCACGCTCGTAAACACCCGTGGCTCTGGAGAGGAAGATGCCGAGACAGTTTCAGATGTGGAAGAGGTGATTAAGATTTATTTTTGTCGGTTTGCATGATGATACGGTTTCATGAAAATGTTGCTGTTAAAATCTTTAAGTAAACTAAGGTCTGGTTAATTCTTGTCCCTATCTAATTTACGTTTTTCTTAAAGACACTTATTGGATTACTAGATTTGATACACCTTGAATGCGTGGGTGATTATGAAATAAATTGAATGTGACCTTAATTAAGAAACATCATATTTCTTCCATTGTGTGATGGAAGTTAAGCATATCTGGCCGGCTTGAATTCAAGCTGAGCAAGTGAAAACAACAGTTTTATTTTTCTCTTTGATCATAACTGAAATGATATTGATTCTGTTCGAGCGGAAGCAATAAAAATGCTCTATTGGAAATGTATGGAGTTTCTGAAGACCTCAACAAAAAACTCACATTCAAACTTTCACCCGCTTTTCACATTGTCAAGGGCTTGTTATAAAAACTGGGTTTTAATTTAATGTATAACGGTTTGATACCGAGTTTCATGTATCTAACTCGTTCAGTCATATTTCTTATTTATAGGTTAATAGTAGGTAACCTTAAAACCAATTTCCATATTTTGACGACACGCTGGCCTAGTGGGTAGTGACCCTGCCTACAACGCTAGCGGTCCTGGGTTCGAATCCTGGTAAGGGCAGTTATTTGTGTGATGAGCGCGAATATTTGTTCCTGAGTCATGGATGTTTTCTAATGTATTTAAGTATATATTTCTCTATATAAGTATTTATATCGTTGTCTAGTACCCATAGTACAAGCCTAGAGCTTAGTTTGGGACTAGGTCAATTGGTGTGAGATTGTCCCCTAATATTTATTTATTTATTTTTTTATATTGTTCACTTCAAAAATGACCACATTCCCATACAAACTCTACCCCCATTTCACCCCCTTTTCCGAGTTTGCCGTTGGTCATTTTTTTATTAATGTCCTGAATAACTATGTTCATGATTCTAATTTTCAAAGACGAACTCTCTTACAAACTACATTTCACGTCCTTAGATAAATATAAATGTACCTACATTTAAACATTTATCACTTCAAAAATAATCAAAATCCTGTACAAATTTCTACTACCAATTTACCACTGCCATTTACAGGGATGCTTTTTCCTAAATCTCCAAAAGTATTGTTTTTTCCATTTATATATAGTAGCTCTGACAACATTTTACACGTTTCTCACTTGAAAAATAACTAGACTCACTTAATAACTTCTACATCCCATTTCATCACTTTCGTTTTTCTAAAACACCACCACCATAACCAAGGATCGGAAAAACGCCTGTCATTTTGAAAACATAACCCTGTTCCGTACAGTAGAGACTTCCTTATGATGTTATTAAAAAATATTATTAGGTAATTTATAGATTTATTATACCATAATTTATATGTATTCAGCGACCATTTTATCCATTAATGACACCGGAAAGGTTATGGGAAAAAACACTTTTGCCCACAAAAAGAATGAAGATTTGTTTTCAAAGTTTTCACGTGTGAGTCCATAACGACGTGAATTTTAAGACCCATTTATGAGTCGAAAAAGTTCGTTCAAAGTCAGTTCGGGCATATATTTGATAGTTGACATTGGTAGGTTATACTATTTGTGTGTGTGTTTGTATTTTCCCATAACCATTCCGGTGTCATTCATTGATGAAGTTGTCGCTGAATACATATACATTTTGGTATAATAAATCTATAAATTACCTAAAAATATTTTTAATTAACATCATAAGGAAGTCTCTGCTGTACGGAACAGGGTTATCTTTTCAAAATGACGGGCGTTTTTCCGATCCTTGACCATAACCTAAATCGCTGCCGCCGCCGCCTGAATACCAATTTTCATATTCCCTCACATCAAAAATGACCAAAGTCGCATACAAACTTCTAACCCCATTTTGGTTTATCATAAATCGCCGTTTTTTTTTATAACAACTGTAGCCTCAATATGATATTTACTCATTTTTTCCTTCACAAATTACCAAAAATTCAAACAAACTTCTACCATACATTTTTCCAAAATCTCCGAAAGCCATATTTTTTATTTATAATTTAACAGTATAATTTATTGTCTTTACAACATTTTCCACATTTGTCACTTTTTGACCATAAAAGTATTTATTCCCATACAACAGACATTACCGTTTATATAATATAATAATAATAATTGTTAATTACATATATATATATGTATATATATATTTATAAGGGCGTCCCAGAAATCGACGTCAACCCGCCTAAGTCTGATAGAGCAGCTCATAAGCTAAACCGACGTCAAACCATTAATGGCTGATAGGCCTACTAATTACCAATCAGAATATCACATTTTACGCTAAGTAAAAATACCTTAGTTTCCGAGATATTGATCATTTTAATCGGTTTTTTTGCCATTTTTCCTTATGTCAGTGATACGAAAAACCCCTGCTATGCCACATGAATGGAAAGTACCTTAAATATGGTCCGTAGGAGAGCTTGCTATTTAGAAACTTTATTTTATTTTTAAAAGTAAATAATGCTGCAATCAAAGATTTAAAAAAAATCTTCAGATTTAGCATGTATTTTACGAGTACATACTAATAAATTTTCTAGTAACTTGAATGTAAAATTTCACATTGTTCCTTTATTTATAGATACAATGTTACTTGGAGGGAATTATTTCTTATCAGTTACCCTATTGACTGGCATCATAAAAATACAGATATTTTTTTTTCATATTTGGTCTGTTCGATTCCCAGGTGAGGCAAGCAGTTTTTCAAAAATCTTTGAATGCAGACTGCTACTTACTATTTAAAATCAAATAATTTCTTCATAAAGCAAAATCATGTTGCATAGCCGTGGGTCGCCCTGTATATATATAATTGATGATTATTATTACTGTAGTGGCTACAGTGGCAGCTTTAGAAGGCGACATACACATATGCCTTAATTTTACAACACTGTTTAACTTAAGCAAGGTGTAAACTATACACGTGTAAATAAGGTATCTAAAGCAGAATTTCATTTTTGCAAAAAGACAAACTATTTCCATATGAAACTGGAGGACAACCTGGTCTACTTTGTTACCTTTGATAGAAGGAAATTCAAATGTTTAATAAGTATGTCTGACAGGTCATTAAATTCCCTTTTATTTGTGTAATAAAAACATTGATAATATTGTAGAGCCTCACTCAGTTAAGTCTTTTGCACAAAAGACCTCCCAGGATCAAGTTTGCAAGAGCCTAGGTCCTAGTGATCTTATAGCAATTTTTATTTTTCTATTACAGCTTGATTCAGATGATTGGGATGAATGCCGCATTAAAGGCAGTGACTCACTCATCAAGCCACAGGACTGCCTATTCTGCGCTCACCACAGTAAGAACATGATGAAAAATCTGAAGCACATGTCCCAAGAACATACATTCTTCATCCCTGATGTAGAATACTGTGTTGATATCAAGGGATTGCTGCTGTATCTTGGAGAAAAGGTACTTTTTGATAATAAGTAGTTATAGTCATTTGTTAGAGAAATTGTGTAGGTAGTGGTTAAGCTAAGGTGTAGTTAGACGTAAGGATAGAGATGTGACCAAGGTTATAGATTTTCTTACAGAATGTTAGTACAAAGTACATATTACATTTAGTCAATGGGGCAACAGTTTCAACTAGAAAAGCCAAAGATAGTCCTACAAAATTTAAGTACTAGCAGCTCCAATTAAGCTTAGAAGTTATTTTGTCCCATGTATGCCCAGTCTCTACTATATTTACACATCTTTAACCTATGCCTCTGCTATATTCAGTGCAATTAATAAGAACAGTTGAGGTAAGCAAAAGTAAAAAGATTGAAAAACTTTTATTTGTGATACTAGGTTGTACTCTTGAAAATTGTATATTGTGTTAAAGAACATTTTAATTGTTATAAGTATGTTTCATATCTTGTGCCTGATGTAATTTGGCAAAATTAGTGATGCTGCTAAATAAAATTGTTATCGATAAGGTTTATAAAGAAAATGTAATCAATTCGTATTCTGTTTTTTTGTTAGCTTAATTTAATTTATCTAAGTACAATATGTAAGGTCATTTAACATCACGTTAGAACTATTGCCATTGCATAGTTGTTCTAAAAAACGAAACAATAATAGATAAAACAAAACGCAAAGATGTTAATTGATTTAAATCGTACTGTTAAATCAATTTGGTTGTAGAAAGAGGTTATTGTCAAACACTGTTAACGGTTCTTTTCGCATATATGTAGGAAGTAAAAATAGTTGAATTATTCTGATTTTAGTTCCATGAAATATGTCCCTAGTTTTTGGTTTTTAAAAATGCGTAAATTAATAACTATAGTTTTTGAAACAAATTTACTAAGGTACGTATTTTTTAAAGTTAGTTGACTGCTCAATTGGTTGGAACAATGTCCGCGAGAAATGTAAAATTTCAATCTGTCACAAGCGCAATAACATATGAAAAATAATATAATGGTAACTGGCATTGGAATCATTGTTTTAGATATCACAGGGTTTCATGTGCCTCTGGTGTAATGAGACTGGCCGGACATTCTACTCTATGGAAGCTGCTCGTGGGCATATGATTGATAAGGGTCACTGCAAGATGCTACATGCGGGTGTGGCTCTCGCAGAGTATGCAGAATATTATGACTATAGGTAAATAATAAACACAAAATATTTTTTTTAAATGGTTTTTTAAATACATACATGCATTTTTAAATAAATATCATAGAACAGGCTAGCTATGATACTTTTTAAGGTTTAAAATTGTTGAACAAGGTATAAACCAACATATTTTATTTGTTACAGTTCATCTTACCCTGATCAGAATGAGGCTGATGAGGACATGGATTTGGACGAGGAGGTCGAAGGCCCCACAACCCTGGATGGAGAAGATTTACAATTGGTGCTACCATCGGGGGTTACTGTTGGACATCGTTCACTCATGAGGTAAACACAACTTGTTATCAAGTATTTATAAAAAAAAATTCATTGAGGTGTATACACGACATCTCACTTGTTAATTAAAATGTGTAATCAATAGTAATCATCAACCATATACAACGTGTTACAAAATACCCCGTAAAAAATATAATAAATTATCAAAGCCAAAAATATTGTCAACCCTAGTAAGCTGTCATGTCAGGGAACCGGAGTTAGCATAGATTATTTAACAGAGAGGCCTACCTACCAATTTTAATAATTGTCAACTTTAATGGTTTTTCTGTTTTTCATCCACAAAGGTTCAATACTACGATGTCATTATGCTTAAAGTACTGGCTTTAAAAAACGTCAAGACGGAATAAAAATTATGTTGTCAATTTTAAAACTTCTTATCGATATTCTACAATTGTTCCGTGTTTTTCCATATTTTTTTCCAAAATGACGATGTTTTCTAACTCAGAATATTACGATATGATGTTATGCGTAGGCCATGAAGATAGCAATTTAAATCGTGCTCGCGAACTGTATCGGCAACGATTTATCGATGGAAGACCACCCGCTGAACAGCGACGGCTACCTTCGTACCAGTGTTTTCTCAACATGTCAAGACGCCTACATTCCATAGGCTCCTTTCATCGGCCTTCTGGAAGTGGACGTCCAAGCACAGTCGATGCCAGGCAGGCTGAGTTAGTGTTAGAGCATTTTGAAGAAGAGCCAACCACGAGTACGAGACGAGCCGGAGCAAGATTCGGTATGAACCATGTTGCAGTTTGGCGAATTCTTCGTGACGACAACCGTCACCCTTATCATTATCGCCGTACACAGGAGCTGATACCCTCTGATCTTGCTCCCAGGAGGAACTTCTGCGAGTGGTATCTGAGGCAGTTAGAGGAGAACCCTAATTTCGTAAACTATGTTATGTGGACGGATGAGGCAACTTTCACGAGGTCAGGACTTTCAAATGTGCATAACGATCACGTTTGGGCTCGCGAGAATCCACACGCTTCACGGCAGGGCAGATTCCAACATCAGTGGCGGCTGAATGTGTGGGCTGGCATTTATGACGGGCATGTCGTTGGTCCCGTCATTTTGCCATCACGTCTGAACGGAGGCAACTACCTAACGTTTTTACAAACGGGATTCGAAGAGGCGATTGACGACTTTCCTGTGGCCGACAGGGATTACTTTGACAACCAAAGGAACATGGTGTTTCAACACGATGGAGCTCCGGCTCATTTTGCTCGCGACGTGCGAGAGTATCTCAACGTTCGCTTTCCACGAAGATGGATCGGACGTGGAGGACCGGTGCTATGGCCCGCTCGTACTCCGGACATCACACCCTTGGACTTCTTCTTATGGGGTTATGTGAAGGACAGAGTCTATTTCTCCGATTGCCCAACGGTTTTCGAGATGGAGCAGCGTGTAAGATCGGTGTTCGCGTCAATAACACCAACGATGGTGCGAAATGCCACACAAGCCATATCCCGACGAGCGAGGTTGTGCATTGAGCAAGGCGGAGCTCACTTTGAGCCGTTCCTGTAAAATTTGTATCTAATCGAATTCTGTTTTTTGCCGGTAAGTCATACGGTGATAGTACGACTCTCAAATATTGTAAATGGACTTGTTATAAGGCACCATTTAACCCCCTTTCGGCTTTACGGGTATTTTTGTAACACCCTGTATATAACTTAGCAAAAAAAAAAACTATTTACTTTAAAATTTAGGGTGTATGCTTGCGGCACCTAATCCATACAAAAGTATTACTCTGTTTTGTCAGATGATAAGATTAGGGCACTATTTTTTCATACAATCAATATCTGCCAATGCCATTTCTCTATTTATGGTTTTTCCCAACATCCAGCAAACAAGTTAAACAAATGAAATAGAGTTAATTGAACACAATAATGATTTAAACTGCTCCGGATTTGGAAGGGGGATAGGGAATATTGTTACTACTTTAGAAAAAAATCGTATCTGATATTTCAAGATGTATCAGTTTGAACTTAATTCTCTTCAAGATTAAAAGTTACGAGGTTTTTGCAAAGCTATGATGATAATGTGAGTCTGATTTTTATTATTATACAAACTTGGGTGTTATCAATCCAAGCTGCAGTGGTCCCCTTTGTGCTCTATTCTTTGGGAAAAGTTCGATTATCTCGAAAACCACGCAACTTTTACTAAACCTATAAGTGAGGAGTGTCTTTTCAAAAGGACTTATTTCCACATTCAACTTTTTTTTAACAATGAATGTAGTATTGCTAAAAGTAGAGAAATACATATATACTTTGAGTTTCAAGTTCTAATAAGTCTTCTTGTCCTCTAAAAAAACTAATTCGAAAATCAAAGTCCGTAAATGAGAAACAAATAGGCCTTTTTATAAATGTATAGTATACATTATTTTTTATCTACGTTGAATCAGAACAGTTTTTGGGCGTCTAGAGAAAGAAATCTGTAAAAAAACTATTATCACGACAAGAGACGGTTACGATGAAATTTACAAAAGACATGGAAATTTAAAAATATTGTGGCAGGATTGGCAATTACTGGAAATAAAAGATCTACAAGAAAATTTCAAAAATTTAGACGTGCTGCAGAAAAAGAAAAAGGTCACAATCAGGGACCGGAACCGCTTAGCGCGAAAGGGGTTTTCGATATGCTTTTTGATAGACTTGTTGTTACAAACCCCAAGGATACGCTAAGCTTATCGTCGACTTAGCTCAAAGAAAGGGCAACCAAACGATACGGTTAATTCGACTAAGCGCTAAGCCTATCCCAATACCCTATTGTCTGTTACCTTATTCAAGCTTATTCGAACGGTTTCAAGCTGGTTTAATCTCTATGCGCAAGAGTTTAGACTTATTATTGAATTACCTAACAATTGATAGGGTGGCGGCAGGCAGTAGCCGCTTAAGCGAGACGGCGAATTGAGGGAGCCGAAATGTGAAAAGAGAGAGGCGATCAATGGGGTAATAGCCAGTCAATGCTATGCGCTTAAATATTAAACTACCGAAACCCTAATGAACCCGGTAAGCTCTATGGATGCGGTTAACTACTTCAAAGGGGTTCGCCCTAACGTTAAGGTGACTCAATCATAGCTAAGCACGTCGATTGGCTAACCGAATGATAGGCTAAGCCTATTGATAGGGTTAGTCAAATGAAGGGGTTTTCCGGTCCCTGGTCACAATAGAAAAAAAAAACAAGGGACAGAGGACATTCACTTGTGAAATAAAAGCTAACGAATACTATAAGTATGAAACTCAAGATAGCAAATTACCTAAAGCAATATTAAAATAAAGGAAAAGGATTCCAATGCAAATTGATACTGCAGAAAAATCAACTCGGCCTCTTTCAGCGAATAAAAAAAAAGGATGTAGATTTGCTTAAAAAACAGTTTGGAGACAAATGGATTAGGTTACCGGAAGCTGGTTTGGTATAAAACCATATTAGATAAATGTAATCTATCAGTACATGAAAATCGAGACGAAGTCGAATGCGATTGTTGCGAAGATGATGTAGTAGAAGTTCACGTGTAATAATAATAACTAAATGTATTCTGCTTAAACTTAAGCTAGCTTTTTTCTGTAGTAGTTAAGTTAATTTCACAATAAAAAGGTATCCGTTTCAAAAGAGTTTATTTCTGTAATGTACAAATCAAAAAGGTTTATTTCTCACAAGGCCGCAACAAATTAATTCCAAAAGTTCGCATCAAAAGGACTTAACTCTGAAAAAGATATGTTAAATAACATAATTAAGTAGGTAGATTAAACAATATACAGGGTGTCTTGAAATCAAGCGAAGAAATTTTAACCGTAGATAGGGTGGATGATTTGGATCATCTCTACATTGGTAACTTTTTTTTAAGTTAATATTTGACTGAGTTACAGACTGATTTATCCTGACGATGCTCTCAGTGTGCTCCATCTTAAGTAATTCATTCATAACCCATACACCGGATTGACGGGGGCAAATATGTACCAGTGCTAGTGATTCATTAAATATCGATTAAGTTTATCGACAATTTTTTTCGTGACATATGGATCTTCCATTACTTACAAAATAAAGTTGTAAATACCTTTATCTTCTATATCTAAATGATCAGCTTTCCATGAAGATAAACGATCTTTTTCTTTCGAATCATTTTTAACCGACTTAAAAAACTAAATGGTTCTCAATTCGTCGGAATACTAAAGAATATTGTCGTACTGAATTAATTTGTTATTCAATGTAATTTCAACGGTTGTCAAAAGTGACTCGAGTCCAGAGTCAATGTCAGATACCGGTTGTTTGTATTATAAGAGGTTTGCACATAATTAAAAGTCATTCAAACTAGGCCATTACTTATTTTAATGATGATCAAAAATTGCTTTATATCGTTGTCGATAAATTTTGTCGATATTGAATCACTAGCACTGCTACATTTTTGACCCCGTCAAACCGGTGTATGACATAACATGTGTCACAACGTAATGTAAATAAACAAGTTGTTCCATATCAACAAACTTTCTAATCACGGTCAAAAGCTCCACGGTGTTTAGAAAACTGAAAATAGACTGAAACTGAACTATAATATGAATGAAAAGATGATCTCTGATAAGGGCTATTATGTGAAATAATTTAAAAATGAAACTTACGATTACGATGTTTACTCACACTCTTCCCACACTCGCACAGGTAAAATAGCACTTGTACTCGTAGGTACATTAAAGTTATTTTATTAGATCATGAATCATGGATTTATTTCATTGATTTCTACCACCATCAGGGATAACTAGGAATACAACACACAATAATTAAAACGAATCAATAAGTTGTTATTGTCCTTTGACAGTTCAGCATAGTATTTTTTAAAATCTTGTACCATTGAATACTTTTTATGAAAAGAGGTTTAGGTTTAGGTTTTGTAAAAATAAAATCGTCTCTACACGTAAGTTTATCCATTCCATGGCCTAGGAAAGGTTGGTATTTTTTGTTCTCTATGGTAAGTGTGACATCATAATAAATTATAATCAATTATGCGACGGCCTTTATATCCATGGACAAAATATTTTGCATTCGGGCTGTTGGCTACTGCCACAAATACCACGCAGATCAATACGGAGGGCAATAATCGGATCGTTCAATCCATGTCTATCTGAACTCTATGTCTGAGTCTATGAATTTATGGCTGTCATTATAATATTATGTCATTGTTATGTTATTTTGAGATATTCAAGTCGTAATTATTTTTGCTGTAAACCGGTTATACGGACCACTTTAGAACAGAAAAGAATGGTAAATGGTTAGATCTCGACAATAATATAAGAAGGACGATAATATTATGATCAGTCTTGGCGAAGCGTGAACAAGAGATCTAGTGAATTCACATTTAAAACCAGCTAGTGTTCAAATTGCAAAAATGAAAATACAGTAAGTTGCACTAATGAAAATACAGTAAGTTGCACTAAAATTTATAATTATTTTAAAATGTTAGTCAGATTTCTGCTTACATGGAACGAACTGTTTGTTTACATACCATACGTATGACGTATGGTGTCAGGTCATTGACCTTTAGAATTTTGACGTTAGTTACTACGAACGTTTGTAGTAGTATAGTATCAGCGTCAAAATGTCAAGGTCGAGATATCGGCTGCGATACATCAAGTAACAAAATTAATATAATTAATCCTTCTTTTTTTTTACATTAACAGAAACAAAAATGAACCATACCCCCGTGATCAGAATCGTGCGAACTATTACCCCGCCAAATATCTCTTATTCGATCCAAGACATCCTGTATATAATGTAGTTCCATAACATTTATGGCAACTTAATTTAATATAATATCAAGAAAAAAGTTTTTATTTCGAAATGGAAAACGTGGATTTATGTTTTTCCCAATTTCCCAAAAAAAGTTGAAAGTGGAAATAAGCCCTTTTGAAAAGACACTCCTCAAGTGCTTTTTAGAGACCAGCCTAAGGTGCCCTATCGATGGATGGAACCTTGTCCATTATTTACTGGACACCCTGTATATCTGCCGATATATATCATGATATTTATCGGCGGATATATATCGAGGAGCCCTGACATTATCCCTGATGAACATAGGCTAAGTTTTATTTTTCTGCGCGATGGAGTCGCGGTCAACAGCTAGTGGAACAAAGTACACATAGAAACTAGCTGCCCGCGCCACGCGCCGCCCGGGTGTAATTTTTTTTCATACAAACCTTATGAAATATACTTTACGACCTATTCTCAGACCTACTGAATATACACACAAAATATCATAAGAATCGGTCAAGCCGTTTCGGAGGAGTTTTCATACAAACACCGTGAAACAATTTCTGTAAAAATATTGTGAGAGCTAACAAATGGTTGTCATACTATATTACTTTTCGAAACATTCTTGTCGTTGAAAATGTAGTAATGTATTACTACGATTAGATTTGATCACTTGATTGATGATTTATTAAATTAGGTTTTCTTTCGATCACGTAAAATTGTAGAGTAAAAGGCTTAGGCAGCTTTCAAAGTTTTGTTATATAGACCAGGGTAGAAGCCTTTAAAAATAATAAAAAGTGAAAAAAAATAATAGTAGGATGAAACCCATTGGAAAAGGAGGGAAATATTATAAAAATGAAAGGAAAAATAATTTACGGGCGATCTGAGGTCGGGAAGGGGATGGGGGTGAGTTTTTAAGGGTAAAAAACGGGTTTTCTCGATTTCCGGCAAAACTAAAAGTCCTATCGAAAAAAGTCAAATGGCAAAGTTGTAGGTTATAAAAAGATCTAAAACTTTTGTATTTACACTTTTTTCACATAACCTTAAAATTTATGTGAAAAATCCAAAAAACCAAGTTTTTGGTTTTTTATTTTTATCTTTTACAAAAATTATTTTTTTTTAACGAAATTTGGTGAAAACTTACCTTTTTATGTCCCAAATACGCTGTAATTGATTTGATTAAAAATATTTATTTTTTCACCTTATTTTGAATTAATATCGAAAAAACACCCTAATTTTCAATCGAAAATTCACCCGTCAAAATATCAGTTTTTTTCAAAAAGTTGGTATGGTTTCTGTTCGTTGAAATCTCTACTTTCCGATGGTGAAAAAAAATATATATGTTACTACAGTAAATCTTCTCAGAAAATGCAATCATCCATACTGATAATCTGAAAAGACAAAATCGAATTAATAATGCCTTCACTATTTTATCGTGAATAAAATCCCATGAAAAAAAATAATTAAAGAAATAAATGTCAAAATGTATAAAAAATATATTATTATTATAAATCTATTAAAAATGTATAAAATATATATGGAAATCGGCCAAAAGTTTGTTATTAAAAATATATCGAATACTGGTTAGGCTAACGGTTGTAACAGCTGCTACGAAATATATAGTATATAATAGTAGGTATGTATGTAGTACGACCCAGACCCGCCTAGCCCCTTCCCCACTTCTCCACGTTTGCCGAAAAAACCGTTTTTTACCCTTAAAAACTCACCCCCATCCCCTTCCCGACCTCAGATCGCCCGTAAATTATTTTTCCTTTTATTTTTATAATATTCCCCTCCTTTTCTAATGGGTTTCATCCTACTATTATTTTTTTTGGTTTTAAAAATTATCGACCCTGGTCTAATACTCGTAAGTGTTTCGGAGTAACCCACCTGGGTGCGTGTGTCGAAAGCGCCATGCACATTGACGAATCGGCTGCTAGACAAATGCGTCTTGGTACATGGTTTACGAACTTATGGTGGTGTACATGGTGTATCTTCTGATGAAAAAATAGTTAACTTGAAGCCACAAGGCTTACCAAATAATAAATAACTGGGGTTATTATTATTATTTTTATTAGACCGAGCCGAATCGCCGCGTGCGTGGCGTGGTCCGTTGCTCCGCGAGTTTCGCGTCACAGCGACTCTGCCGACTTATACGTCGAAAAGTACCTTCAAAATTACTATTCGGACCATTTTAATTAATGATTATAGGTACCATTCCAATCACTATTTCATCGATATATATATTATATCTACTTGTCATTATCATTGGCAGTCCGAATAGAGCCCGACTGTAGTTGAAATTGTGATTTATTTATTGAACACTCGCCGTTGCTCGTGACTCCGTTTTCCGGGTTAAAAGTATCTAATGTCCTTCCTTGGGACAACTATCTCCATATCAAATGTCATCGCGATCGAATGAACCGTATATCAGCGCATAAAATATGAACAAAGAAGCAAAAAAAATTTTATACCAATATATTGGACGTTAAATTAGCACAAAAGTCGTTCACGAAAATTCTGAGCCTCGTGTACTGACGTATGAGAGCGAGTGAGAGCGATGTACAAACCTAATAAGAGCTTTCGCACTATATTTAAGTTAATTGAATTGTAGACATTTTTGCCAACTTATTAATATTTCGACAGCCGCCCGCATCCCATTGTTATGAAAGCGAGGATTTGGACGCTTGATATTTCGTTGCTTATTGCGAAATGCACGATGAATCGTTCGACGTTCTGGGGATATCTTTAGTTTCTCTATTGTGTAACAGCGATGTTGATTTGCTTTTCCTTTATATAATGAACCATGACTGAAGGTAATTAACTATTTTTGCGAGTACATTAAGTAAATGATGTTTTTTTGTTGTGTACTTCATACAAAACATTAATAAATATGTACGCCAATGCTGTCCCTGAAGTTTCTTAAAAAGCCAATGCAATAAAAAAAAACATAAATAAAATACAAACGCGATGAATAGGGAATTTTCATATATTTTTTTTACAGGTTCAATAAACGCTGATTCATGTACAAACAGGGGACACCATACATTTTTTGAATAGGTACACAAATAAAAGCGAACAAAGATTTGTTCCTATCTCTTGCTAGAAAAACAAAATTTTACGTGGAGTTTATATGGCCGACCTGTTACAATGACGTCACAGTGCGCTTCGGATCTCTCTGTCTAACAAGCAGTTTAAAATGCCTGTATCATCCGTATTCCTTGACCGATATTAAATTTAATTTCACTTTTGGTCTCTTTTACGGTATTTTCATATTTTGTTGAGAAATGCGATTTAAAAATCGATGCGTATTTCCTGTTTGTTTTTTGTTTGATGTAGGTTAAGAATATTGAATGTTACAAACATAAACGTGTGTTTTTGTTTAATAATGAATGTACTCATTATGCGTTGCTTGAGTAATGCGTGTTGCGTCTAGGGCAGTAATTACTAACTAAATCATGCTGCTATTGCGAACAATTTGCAATGTACGTACAAACTCATTGAATTTCTAACATGTTAATAAAGTTTTATTCCTTTATCAAAAAAATCTAACATTGTCCTCATTGCTAAGGGTCGTTCAGGACAAAGATTACACTTTATCTTGGTTTTAACACTCTTTTGGTGTCACTGGAATATATCATGCTACTCTTATAATTAAACGGGTAATTCGCACCGCATCCATATGATTTCATCCCTATCGCCCATTATTTAGAATGTTCCCATCCTTCTGAATAGTCATACGCTAACCGGTGGTAGTCCGTGGGAGCTTGTGCAGTGTGTCTTAATTAAAGTAGTTTTAAGAGCTCTGCGTGTTGGCTTCGGCTTAATCGGGTTCCTATTGTTAGTGTCATGTCATGAATAATATAGCGATAGTTCAAAAAGCGAATTACTTAAATATGTTTCAATTATGAGTTGAGTTTTGTTTTCAATTATGAGCAGTGTTCGCATTGTTGTGTTCCGGTTTGGGGATAAGACAGCCGGTGAAATGACTAGCATAGAGGCATCCCATCTTAGTCCTCAGGGTTGGCAACGCGTTTGCAGTCTTAGGATTTCATTGCAGTCTTGTGAATGCGAATGTCTATGGGTCACAGTTTCCACTTACCATCAGGTGGCCTGTGTGCTCGTATGTCTTCTCTATGCCATAAAAAAAAAAAAAAAGTAAGTGAAATAGGTTTAAAAAGGTCAATGGATGTGTAAGTTCTGTACTTTCATGCATGCTCTAAAACGCTCTAGATTTAAGTATTTAAACCGAACCTTTACCAGAATCTTTGTTTTCATACTAATTTTGTTGTATTGTATTGTAGCTCTGTTGTGTTATAATAACGTCACCTATATCTTACTTGGTATTAAGCTGTTTTGATATAAATTAATGTTGCTAATAAATTTTGTTGGGAACTGGAATAAGATTTATTCCCACATTGGTTTATACAAATTCTGCGTTTAATATAGGTAAAAGACCTTATTCTCGTTTGATCGCATACACCCTAATACTATTATACTCGTAAATGAGAAAGTTGGGATGTGCGGATGTTTGTACATACATACATACATACATACATAAGCTCACGCCTTTATTCCCAGAGTGGGGTAGGCAGAGCTACAGAATTACTAACAACTCTAAAAACGGATGTTTGTTTGTTACTCAATCACGCTTCAACCACTGAACGGATCGGGATGAAATTGGCACACATATAGTTAGGTTCTGGAATAGGACATAAGATAGTTATATCCCGAATAAAACATTTAGTTCCTACGGGAAATCAAATTAATAGTTGAAAGCTGTGAATTTGCTCACGCGACACCATCGCCAGTTTGTATGGACGAGTAACAAAATTAAAAAGGTAAAATCTCAGCAAGCCATGTGTGGGTCGTGTTTTTTTTATTATTTCTGTTTACGTTTGTTATCCTCTAATTCTTTCAGTTTGTATTCATTGATGTGTGTACACAAAAGTTACGAAAGAAATAATAATAAATAATAATAATTCTTTATTTGCCATAAAAATACACGTATCTTATAAGTATATTTATAATTACATTAGCCAGAAAACTTAAATAATTTAGCCACAGCTGCCAAACTAGGTGGGGACCTGTATTTCAGCAGTCAGCGCTCAACCCCAAAAATGTAGTACTAAGAATTATTATACAAACTAAAGAAAAACAGTAACCAGAAATGAACATAGCTAAATATTATTAATTACTTATTTACTTTAAAAATAACAAAAGTGTGAGTTTGAATGAAGGTGTGTAATTGTGAACCTCTTCTTATGAAAGTATGTGTGCGAGTGTCTGTAGTAATAATAGTTGTGCTGACTTGTGTATTAAAGCTATAATTTATAATTATTTGAAGACAGTGTGACCAGATTTAAATTGAGCATAATGCTAGCTGCTCGGGTAAATTCTGCTAAATTCTGCTAGCGATTGAACTCAAATTTTGTATGAAAATATATAAAATAAAAACGCTTATGACTCATGACCGATTGTTTTTTATTATTAATAATAATCACAATTTAAGTATATTTCTTTTATTAATAATCATAACTCAGATAACCTAATCTAACCTATTAATTTGGCATATTAACATCTACATTTTTATACAGAGTTTTTGAGTTTCCTGCATTGACTAACATATTTTTGGATGGTGTGAAATTCACACACCCATCCTGCTCTTTCACAGCTTGCTTCACGTGCAGTATGGCAGAAACGTGTTCGTTTTTAAATCTATTTCTCAATTCAGTTTTTATGTTGTTTACTTGAGAAAATATTCTCTCACACGCCGTGTTTGACATGGGTATAATCATCATTGCCTTTGCAAAGTCTACCAAATGTTGGTACTTTCTACTTCCATCGGCCTTGGTAATTTTGGCAATGTGGCCCCAAAACCTTTCTATGTTCAGAGCCGTACCGGAGCTACCTCCCGATTCTAATAGATCGGACACTGTGTTGTCCAATTTTAGCTCCCTGTATTCGGAGTCAATCGTTTGGATGTCAGATTCTTCAACCAAATTAGGAAATTGAGAAACCATATTAGCCAAACTTGTGAAATCCTTGTAGACAATGTTTTGTGGCTCAAGAAATTGCATTTGCTGAAATAATTTATGAAGTGGTAAACGCAATTTTAGTTCAACACAGAGTTTAATCAAGAATGATTGAATTGTGACATAAATTAAAATAAAAACAGTAGTTATTTTGTTGAGCACATATTCAAATTAAACTCGGCTAATTAAAAATCCTGTTTGCTGCTAAACCTCTGCTAAAGTTTTATTAAATTCTGCCAAAATCTGCTAACTTTTTCTATTCTGCAGTATAATCTGCTAAGTATCAAAATGGGGTTCAAATTCTGCCAAAATCGCAGAATTCTGCTAAATCTGGTCACACTGTTTGAAGACAAGTAAAAAAGTTATAAAAATGTCGTCGTCGTCGTCCGTGCACCTAAAACAATTAATGAAAATCTTTGACCGGAGAAGTCTAAGGAGCGGTATACGACCAATTTATAAAATGGAGAAACGAAAAGGAAACTAAGTTCGTGAAGTTTCGTTCTGAAAATGTTTTTTCTGCCCTATAATTTTATTTATTTAGTCGCAACACACATCGTGTGTTTCACGGGCGGTACGGGAATTACAAACCTTGACTCAAAAAGCCCTCAGTCTTCGACTTCGGGCTTCTACTAGAGCCTCGATCGTAATTTCTTACTTACCGCCCTTAATACTTCTTTTCTTAATCTTAAATGGTATACTAACACTCTATGGATCTTTTTGTAGTCCGAAATAAAGAATTTGAATTTGAATTTGAATACACAATGTACTATTCTACGACGTCACGAGATCGCCATTGTTATTTTTGCTTTTGCGAATTGTTTATCTTGTTAAAGGGCGCTGCGATTACTTTTCCTTTTCATGTTATGAGAATTCATGTTTTTACATAAAAATATAATAAGTGCATATACAAGTGTCATTGAAACCGCACCATACGAATTTAAATGTATTTTGGTATGGTTACACTTTACTTGTATTTGTCGTATATTAAGTTAACGATTTTATTTGCAGATATTACAAACAGAACTTAACGCAGAACAGTGCTGCGTTGGTGAAGAAGGGTGACCGTAAGCTGCACAGGCTGCTCGGAGTGTACCGGGCACTCGGCTGGGCCCCCAAGGAGCAGGCGCTCGCCGCGAAGTAAGTAACAGAGACTTGATGCGGAACAGCACCGCGCTGGTGAAGAAGGGTGACCGTAAGCTGCACAGGCTGCTCGGAGTGTACCGGGCACTCGGCTGGGCCCCCAAGGAGCAGGCGCTCGCCGCGAAGTAAGTAACAGAGACTTGATGCGGAACAGCACCGCGCTGGTGAAGAAGGGTGACCGTAAGCTGCACAGGCTGCTCGGAGTGTACCGGGCACTCGGCTGGGCCCCCAAGGAGCAGGCGCTCGCCGCGAAGTAAGTAACAGAGACTTGATGCGGAACAGCACCGCGCTGGTGAAGAAGGGTGACCGTAAGCTGCACAGGCTGCTCGGAGTGTACCGGGCACTCGGCTGGGCCCCCAAGGAGCAGGCGCTCGCCGCGAAGTAACAGAGACTTGATGCGGAACAGCACCGCGCTGGTGAAGAAGGGTGACCGTAAGCTGCACAGGCTGCTCGGAGTGTACCGGGCACTCGGCTGGGCCCCCAAGGAGCAGGCGCTCGCCGCGAAGTAAGTAACAGAGACTTGATGCGGAATAATTTATTTTCAATAATTTATCGTCATTTTATGGGGCGGCAAAGGTACCTGGCCCTGGGCGCCAAATCTTTTAATACGCCTCTGCTAGACGCGGAACAGCGCCGCCCTGGTGATGAAGGGTGACGTAGGCTGCACAGGCTACGCGGTGCCAAGACTGCCAAGCAGCTGGCAGAAGTTAACACAACTCCTAAATGTGTGTATTAACAGCAGTGAATATAAACTTAATTAAATTTAAAATTATAGGAGCCCCTATACAAGAACCGTGATACTTTAGATGTTTTTTGGCTGACCTTAAAAATCACTGTATCTCTAGAACCGTAATAGGTAGCCACATGAAATTTAAATAAGTGAATAATTCTATTGCCACTGTAACAACAAATAATAAGAATGAAAATAAAAATTAAAACGAGCCCCCATACAAAAATAGTATGGAACCCACGTAGGGTAAGAAGTATGGGATCCATATTCGCATACTGCTTTTTTTATTTGGTCGGCAGAATAGGAATGATGAATGTTCAACAACTTATACAATCCAACTATTAATAATTGTTTCAGGAAAGCGCGTGACATACACTTCATGAAGCGAGTGCAAGCCAAGTGGCAGATGAAACTCTCTCTCAGAGCCAACAAGTTCCAGAAACATTATCGCGCGCAAGTGAACTTTTAGACGTCTACATAGCCTTACTTGCGAGTTGTGCTGCCCATTTGACCAATCGTACGAAAGCCTTGCATGTTAAAACAGTTTTGTAAACGCAAATGCAGTTTTCTTATAGTTGCAGGATTACTGGAAAACATCGATATGTAGTTACTAATTAAAATGTAAAACTTTGAGACAAATGTTAAGGCATTTCTCTTCAGGTTATATTATATTATATCACACACACAATCATCACTGTCTGCGTTACCTTACGTAATAGTCTCCAGTTAAATAACGTTATTTGTGACGCTGAGATGCGTGCTGACCAACGTAAATCCACCCTAAGTGAATACGTAAGCTCTTTATAGGTAAATTGTAATGTTTTTACTAGTTAAAATGAATTACGCTATAGCACCGTACCTAAAGTCGCTATCAATAGAACTTGTGAGTGTAAACAAAGCGCTATATTGATATTGTCTATGGTTTGATGAGTTTACTAGTGATGGGAAAAGTAGACACCTGAAAAATGCGAAGTTCGAATAAGTATCTAATTAAAATGCCTATAACTGATTTTTACAGACTGACTGATAAGTCGATATTTACTGATGACAGAAACATAAAATTCGTCATTTTACGCATAATAAGATTAATAAGTCCAGCCCTCTATTTCACCATCGTTACAATGACAGGTGACAGTTGACGATTCGGTATACATTGCAAAGTTAACCAGCTTTCACATCAGTGGAATTCATATCAGCTGCGCTATGTACACTGAAATGTCACGTGCCACCTGTCATTGTCAGGGGGTGGTTTACTTACTGCTTTCTGATCGCATAGAAGATACGAAAAAAAAAACCATTTGCAAGCATGCGACGCACCCAGGTCTCGCCATTTTTCCCTGGGCAGGTAACCAGCAAAACGTTATTGTAAGCTAGGCAGCAGGTATAAATATTATCACCATTTAGAAATACACGTTTTTAGACGCACGGAATTATTTTCACCATTTATTATAGATCGAATTTATTTATCTAGGGTTGTCTGTACTTTACTTACCTACACAAACCTCGTCAGAAGTATACATATTGATGTAGATATTGATTGTTAAATTAAAATTGATCAGGCATCGAACTGAAACGTCTCAGTGTAATCTCGACCAGTGCTACTGCAGGGCCGAGATTCTGCACGGTAAAACCTTATTTCTTTTGATTGAGTCTCCTGCCGGCGTAGCTACCGCCAGCAAAAGAAAACCTTTGAAGAAGAAGAGACGCCTTCGATCGACTTAATCCTTATGTCTATTATCAAATATCACAATCATAACTATTACCTACTTAAATAGTGTCTCATTTTGTATCCAAAGTACAAAATGAGTGATATGAAAACATGTTTTTCCAGTTCTAAAGATTACTGAGTAGATACATTGTCAATAACAAATATAGATTTCGTGTGTTCGACTCGTTTTAAAGATAGTATAGTTTGCATATTATGTTAATGCACTTTACCAATGAAATAATAATATCGGAAATGTATACTGCCGTTTCACTAGAAAATAATCATGTGGCGATTATCATTGTTATACAGATGCGATATAATCGCTAGCATCCCTTTTAAGAATAAAATGTCATGAGCTTATTACGCATTCTAATTATACCTTTCCCACAAATGCGTGAAAATCCATGTTATTTTATTGTTACCTGTGCTGTAAGCTAATATAACCCATTTGTTAACATTGCCCGAATAATATTGTATCCAATCGTTGAATTAATGTTATGTTTTGCAACGAAAGGCAAAGATAAAAACAGATTAAACTTAGTAACATCGAAAACGTACCATTTACAATGTAGTTTATTTATTTATACGCCGGTTATGCATATCATCAAACCGCGATTAGAATACACTTCGGAAGTACCGTTAGCACAAAAGTAGGTACAGATAATTAATTATAAGTCTACCTAGTTTAACTGCAGACACTTTAGATAAAAGATTTACAAAGAATGCTTCATCATTATCATGTACAAGTACGTATAAAAACTACATATTCTTGGTAAATGCAATTTCATTAATGTTATAAAAAAAATTAACGTCATATAAGTATTTGACAAATCAATGTCGATATTCTCCACATAATTTTTATGTTACCGAATAGCTGTACCTGTCGAAAATAAATTTGTATAGTATACAATATGAATCGTGGTAAAGTATTAAACGGTCGGTGCCGAAAAATCATTTTCAATGTATTAACATATTTTAATAATGAAAATGATAAAACGAAGATTCTTCTGAAGTCTTTGACGGTGTAACTATTCCAAAGGATATATTACAGGAAATAATTGGATCACTGAATAATAATCGCAAAGTATTAAATCGTGTGGTAGCTGCGACGGGCGTTCGCAAAAAAACATTAATATCAATAAAAAATGAAGACAATGTTGCCAGAGAAAATTCTCGGAAACTGAGCACCCCTTAAAGAGGAAAACGAGGGCCAAAATTTATTTTAGACAATTTCGACAAATAAATGTGTCTTGCGTAATATTGTAACAAATATGTACCGCCAAAAAATTGTTCCGACTAATTATTTTGTATTTTTTTAAGTAGTTAATATAATTTATTTTTTTCCCAAGCTTTATAACTTCTTCGTACATAAATAAGTATTTTAATTTATCTGCACACTCTACCATTGACAATGTCATTTCAGGTATTAATTCAGAAACGATATATGTGCTCAATTGTATTCTAATGGCAGTTTGATAATAACGGCCGAGTTACCTGTGGAAACAACTATCGCATATCAGGACAGACAATCCCTGATCGTGGAGTCGACATCCCACATGGCGGTCACCTCGTGAGCCAAGTCAAGGTACTTGCTGAGCTTGTAATTGTCAGTCTTCACGAGGTTCTCGTTATGCGGGATGGTAACGTCGCCGAGCACTGCCCGGCGTTGATATCGATCTCTCAACACTATCAGGCTTACTGGCGACAATAATCCTGTCGGTGATGACAGATCCATCCCAATAGATTGATTATTAATCATTACTAATCACTGAAATGTGTTAAAATCAAAGAGATTTAATATTATAGGTAATACTCGTAAATGGACATTGGGACCGTTTGTCATATTAGTATTAGTACATTACTACAGATGCCGGGAAGTAGGGGGTTGCCGGCCGAGTGATATAGACGGCCGAGCGAAGCGACGCCCGATAGTTACGAGGCTGGCAACCCTTTTCACGGCGAGGTACGTATAGTGCTTTTCTCAAACATATGCAATTAAATGATAAAATACATCACTAAAAAGTAAATTGATAAATGTCCACCCTAGGGAAGAAAAGTAATTGCATGTTAAAATAAAGTACCAGGAGCACAGCGGAAATTAGGAGGCATATCAGTCATATCATAACGCAACTTACAATTATTATGCCCGGGCTACACGATACTAGTTTTTCAAGCTAGGATAGCAAGCTAGTGTTAGTAAGCTAGCAAGCTAGTACTTCTGGTTTCGTGTAGACAAAACTGGCTTCATTTCTAAGTTAGTAAGGTAGTAAGCTAGTTTACAACCCAGGATAGTTTTTAATACGTTGGCTATCTATTTTTAAACTAGTAGCGTCCTCCCACCACTGATTTTACTATCCCGGCTTGTTTACTAGCTTCATGTGGCCGGCGAAGCTAGTATGCAGTTGATTAGTAACCAGGAACCACGCGTTTGGTTTCGACAAAGACTTCTGGTATAAATTTGGAAATGGAAGATCTTGCAACTCTTGATCTTGTGACTGAGACTTCTGTAATTAATGCCGGACGAAAGAAAATCTTGCGTGATCTCCAGTTTTACTTTTGCTAGTAGTGCCTGTTTCATAATTGTACCCATTCATTGTATTTTTGGCATTACAAGACTCAACAGAATACTTATCAAACAAATCAGGCGTCATTCGCAAAATACTCTTATACTCGCCTAAATCTTAATTGCGAAATTCTTCCAAAAGTAAAGCAGATGATCCACGTTCATCTCTTCTTAAAACCCACGGTCTAGTCCATATCCGTTTATATAATTCATCTTCTAGTTCGTCTAGTGCGAATTGGCACAGTTTTGGAAGTAACTTTTTTTTTTAGTCGAGTAGTGTTTTTTTCGCATGCAGTTCTTTTTTGACGTGTGGTCACCACATCACTCCAGTAAATACTAGCCTAAAATGATTAGCCTCAATGTAAACAGAACTAGCATGCTCCAAGCCAGGTCAGCAAGCCAGGACAATTGAAGTAGAGAACTAGCTTGCTATCCTAGCTTGAAAACTAGCCTCGTGTACCCCGGGCATTACATCGCAGGCGGTGCGGGCAACCGGCGGGCGGGCGGCAGGGGCACTCGACACAGCGCGGATATTTGAGCATTTCTCTTTTTTTTTGCCACTTTTTCTCGAAGTTGACCAAAAACAAAAATATAGTTAAATATTAAGATTTTTAATGAAACTTAATAAAATATTTAATAAATTTTTAGATTTTGTGCAAGTAACCCTTTTTTTATTGGCTTTAATGTGAAAAAATCACAAAATATTGAGGGAAGGTAGAATATGGGTTCTTATTGTGTTACTTTTTTAATGGATTTTAATTAAAACTTTTTTAATATCATGAAAAATTGCACATTATATACTTCAATGAAAGTATTTAAAAAAATAAAAAAATAAACTCAATATAATTAAGTAAAAAAGAACCGTTCAATTATAGATTATCTTTGAAAAATTCGTAATAATTATTTTTCTGTGTTACCTTGATCGCAAAGTATCCTTAAAGTTTTGTTTAAATGTTAAGTAAGCATATCTGAATAGGTTTTTGTATTTTAAATTGTAATTGCCTATTCATTGGTTTTATCGGTAGCCAATTTATTTATTTTTATAGAATTGAAATGAAATAAAATGAAAATAACGTCAGTGAAAATGTTGGGACAGTAACAAAGAAGGACATTGGAAACAAAGGAGGAATTGTAAGGCTATGTGTACAATGTACCTCAAATTAGGTTAATTAATTATTTTATATATGCTAAAGGAAAAGTTATTAAATAATAAAACGAATGTTTGAAAATTATTTTCTTATTAATCAGCAAATATAAGGAACTTGTTCAAAGGTCATATCGAGCAAAGCTCGCCTTGCCATTGTTCAGGGAGTATTGACGCCAACATTGATGTATGGTAGTGAATCTTGGGTATGGCAGAAGAAGAACGAAAGTAGGATTAATGCAGTTGAAATGAGAGCTCTAAGAAGTATGTGTGGAGTTAGAATGATAGATAGAGTAAGAAATAGCGAGATTCGAGAACGATGTGGATTGAAAGAAGATGTAGTGACTAAAATCGAAAAGGGTATGCTAAGGTGGTTTGGTCATTTAGAAAGGATGGATGAAAAAAGAGTTACGAAAGAGATATGGCGAGTGAGAATGAGCGGAGATGTCCGTAGGGGACGACCTAGACGGACCTACAGTGATCAGATTCGCGATGTACTGATTAAGGGCCAAATCAAAAGCACCCGAAACCGCCGTACGTGCATGAAGAGATTGATGAATGTAGAGGAAGCGAAAATTGTGTGTTTAGATCGGTGCACCTGGCGTTCCATAATCTCTGCCTACCCTATTGGGAGACAGGCGTGAAGGTATGTATGTATGTATGTATGTTGTTCAATGAATAAAACAATGCAGTTAATAATTAAACATATGTAAATTAAGATCTAAGAACCTTTGAACTAATCATTCAAACTATTAGGCGACTAATAATACTTAATTTCAATTAGGAACATTTTAGTACTTGTATTCTATTACAATACAATACAATACAAAACACTTTATTGTACACCAAACAATAACATTACAGAGATACAGCATTATTAAAAACAACACAGGTAAGGCTATTATATACTTATTCTGCTTTTTTTTTCTTCTTTCCATTTATTTCGTATTCTAATTTTTTCTGTTTCTGTCATTTCACTTTTCTTTTTATATATAAATTTTGACTTCATTCTCTCTAGATTTTTCTTTTTATGTTCTTCTAATTTTTCTGGATTATGTGTTTTTAACCGCTCTCTATAGCGTCTCATTTTTTCAGCTGCAGACATAGCTTGTGACATTTTCTAGCCCTGTATGACAATGAAAACTAGCCTTTATAATTTTCCTCTTATTGTAACCTAGCTTTCCTTTTATATGTTACCACGCGAAAGTAACACAATAGGAAGTAACAAAACGCATGGTCAATGTTTTTAAAAAATATTCTACGCTTGTTGTAAAGCAAAATGTTCTATGATTATCAAACCTCGAAGTCGCGGTGGCAATAACGTCAATTAACTAGGGACTTCCTTCCGATATAAAATTTATCGATAACTGAATGCTTATTTTGGAAGTGACACTTCATATTAGCTGTAAATTTTATCTGCAGAATAATTGAAAATTAACTAAAATGTGATGATTACTACCCGTCAATGTTAGCTATATAGGAGTTTTTAGGACATTTTTAGGATTTTTAAAATACAAATATAAATCAACCTTTACAACTAAATTTTTATTTCATCAATTTCCATGCAAAGTAAACTAAAACCTAGAAGTACTTTAACATCATTAAATTATTTTCATTTAATCAATTATGAACCTTATATTAGTAATAAGTAACAAAGTATTTTATCTTGTGTTTGGTACTTCAAATATCATAGTCATAACATAACTATTGTCATAAGAGTCCAATTTATCGATGAAATACCTACCTATAATATCGCGTGGAAGTCCCTAGCAAAATTTTATTCGTGCCACCGCGACTTCGAGGTTTGATGATTATATACCAAACTGTACATAATAATATTAACTATCCTATAGAGTAACTGAATGTAAGTAAATGATTAAACTTAGCTCGTAATATCACTAACACAATAGGAAACAATATCAGTCACAGAAACCAGCACGTGCTCTCTCGAAGTTTTTGTATTTGTAACTTCCCTCTCAAAACATGGCCGCGTGAGAATTTGACATCTGTTAGTGTTGTCCGACGAAAATAATACCAGTTTTAGTAGTTTTTATTTTATTTAAGCTAGTGAAATGGGTAACACAATAGGAAATTACGTTTTGGAACTTTTTCCGGGACACGAGTAAAAAATTAATTACTACTATATTACTGGTGCAACATCAACAAATACAATGTACAATGAATTGCAATACTACTAAGCACAGATTACAATCAAAACATTTATATAGGTTCTTTGGACGTCATGAAAATATTTTAATTTAAAGTAACGGATTTTAGAATGGGACATTCGGTTTTTCATACTTTGAAAATGTTTTTGTTTTGTTTTTTATTAAATTTTAAATTAAGTTGACGCTTTTATTGTGTTTTTTTAATATCTGTCGTCAGATTATAAAACGAGCTATGAGTAAAAAATACAATATATTAATATTCTTTTCATTAACTATTTCTTTTATAAATGCAAAGTCATGGGACACTGCAAAATGTAAGAATGGCAAAAAAAAAAAGAAATGCTCATTTCCCAAACGTTTATGCACTCCTAGTATTTGACGTTTTAACTTTTTCTCAAAAATGTTACTGTTAAATAATGAACGCAACATTATCTTTATTTAGTCTGTGGTCCCATATTCCATTATAGTCTGTGTAATTTTAGCCGCTCTTTACTTTGGGTTTGAAACAACTGAAGACAACTCACCACTGGATTTGACTATAATATCACTACATAGTATAAAACAAAGTCGCTTCCCGCTGTCTGTCCCTATGTATGCTTAGATCTTTAAAACTACGCAACGGATTTTGATGTGGTTTTTTTTAATAGATAGAGTGATTCAAGAGGAAGGTTTTTATGTATAATAAACTCTGTTTTATGTACGGGTGTTACAGAAAACTCACATAAACCGAAGCGAAGCGAGGGCGGGTCGCTAGTAATGTATATATAACTGAAGACATAATGGATTTCACTACTCAAGTATAGGTACATAGAAACAACTGAAGATTTATACTGAAGACTTTTATAAGGGATTTTACTTCTCGCTATTTTATGTTCATGAAAAGGAGAATTACTGAAGACGAGGCAGCATGGCTTTTGGCCCTAGCCTGTTCGTGAGGACAAATGAAAACAAAAAAAAAAATACTTTAGGTTATTTTTCTCTCGTATTATTAAACATCACTTTGTGCAACGTAATAGTTTATCTTTTACTAGCGACCCGCCCTCGCTTCGCTTCGGTTTATTTGAGTTTTCTATAACACACGTACATAAAACAAAATTTATTATACATAAAAACCTTCCTCTTGAATCACTCTATCTACTAAAAAAATCCGCATCAAAATCCGTTGCGTAGTTTTAAAGATCTAAGGCCCCCCACAGACCTACAAAATGTTTGCGCAATCGAATTTTTGTACAATCAGATTGAAAAAGGTTCTGTCCCTACACGTGCCAATTGATTGAGTCAATCATCAATCATTATGATCTATGGTAATATGATCTATGATGTATGGTTATGGCTATGGTGAATTAACTAGGTATTATCAGGCTGATAGATATAACTGAATACATTCTATAATAAATTCTCGCTCTTTACTTTTCAACGTCGTATTTTCAGCCATTATTTATTTTGAATTGAATACAAGTTGACACGATCACAGATTATGGTATGGACCAGGACAGGATAATTGAAAATGTACCACAGATTAAAAAAAATTGAGCAATCACTACTATAGACCACACAATCAGACGTGATGGCACAAACAAAATTCAACTGTGTCAAACTTTTCTACAATGATTGCGCAAACTTCAATCATAGCCATAGACGATCAAAAAGTTTACAAATAAATTGATCATCTGTGGGGGGCCTAAGCATACATAGGGACAGACAGCGGGAAACGACTTTGTTTTATACTAATATACAAAAATGTGAAATGGAATCTTAATACGTGTATAGAGCTTATTAAACAAAAAGTTTCACAAATGGGTGACCGGGATTGGAACAAGTTATGCAGGAAGGTGAAGGATATTGAAGAACAATATGCAAAGAGTGACCATGTTGTAGACTTGCTCACAGAGGAATTTGTTATTTGCGTCAATGAAGACAGTTCCGAAGATGACTCTGACGATTCTGATAATGACGATGCTAATGATGACGATGAACGAAGCAGCCCTGAGCCCGGGCCCTCATCAAGAAAAAAACATTGTACGGGCCAGGCATACGGCAGTTTAGTGGAAGGCGTGCTACCCCTATCAGATTCAGATTAAAGCTTGTTTAATAAAAAAATCCAAGTTTTATTTTATTTTATTTTTACCCCCCAATATTAGTTATGAAACTAGTTTAAACAAACTAGCTTATAAATAAAAGAAGGATAAATAAAAACACGTTCTTTATTAGTAAGAATTCTTATTTTAATCAATTTGTAGAGATAACAATTGCGTGCGTAACAGTACCTATGCGCAGCTATCCCCTCCACGTTCCGTTCACCGCTAGACTTACGTGCCGCTACCTGTACTATGTAGTGATTTTACTAAAGTAACCAAAATCCTTCATCGTTGCAGAGCGTGGTTACATTATTTACACACAATAACTAATGGTTACTCGGAATAGTAAAGTGAAAAGACCGAAACATAAAAACAACAACGGAAATATCTACTGAATTGGCGTCAAACAGTTTGGAGGTTATAAATGCAATTGAAAAGTGAAAAATGTCTACAAACAGTATATTCAGCATAGAGAAACTCACTGGACGGGATAATTATGCAAATTGGAAGTTCGCAGTGAGGGCATATCTTGAACATGAAGGCCTTTGGACTTGTGTTTCTGATGAAAAAGTTGACACCGCGAAAGACGTTAAAGCGAAGTCTAAGCTAATTTTATTAGTGGATGCTATTAATTATGTTCACATTCAAGACGCGAAAACATGTAAAGAAGTCTGGTTGAACTTGGAGCGAGCATTTGACGATAACGGTTTATCACGGAAAGTTTCATTGTTGAAAGATCTGATAACAACAACTTTGGATTCCTCCAAAAGTGTCGAAGAATATGTTAATAAGATTATGGCGTCGGCTCACAAGTTGAGAAATATAGGTTTTTCTATGGATGATGAGTGGTTGGGGACATTGATGTTAGCAGGTTTGCTGGATATGTACAAACCTATGATTATGGCAATTGAGAGCTCCGGGGTAAAAATCAGTGCAGATATTATTAAAACTAAACTTCTACAAGAAGTTCCGAGTTCCGAGACTACTGCTTTCTATTCATTTAAGAAGAAGACTAATGAGAAGCAGAACAATGTGAAATCTAAAGGCCCAAGATGTTTCAACTGCAACCAATATGGTCATGTAAGTAAATATTGTCGGACACAGAAGAAAACTTCAAGCAAAAGTGAAGATAAAGGCTTTGTGGCGGCTTTTTCTGCTACTTCTGTAACAATTGGCAATGACAAATGGTATGTGGACTGTGGTGCACATGACAAACCGCAATGACTGGATGTATGAAGAATTCACCGATATCTACAATTACTGTTGCAAATAATACAAACCTACCTGTTGAAGGAATGGGTAAAGTTAATTTGGTGTTAGATGGTAATAACAAGAACAGAATACAGGTATGCAATGTTTTATATATACCTAAGCTTGCTGGAAACTTACTTTCTGTCAGTGCAATGGTCAAAAATGGATGCAAAGTAAACTTTAATAAGAATAATTATACAATTTCAAACAGTAAAGGAGATTTTGTCTAAAGCAATATTAGAAAATAACTTATATACATTAAAAGTTGACAGCGAAATAAAACCTAACCTGAGCATTTCTGATATTTCAAATGATGTTGTCCTGTGGCATCGACGCATGGGACATTTAAACTTTCCAGATGTGAACAGTCTACCAGAATGTACAGAGGGAGTGAGCTTGACTTCGGATAAGAAGAAATTACCTGTGCCCTGCATCACCTGCCTAAAGGGAAAACAGTCTAGACTACCCTTCAACCATACCGGATTCAGAGCTTCAGAATTGCTAGAGGTGATACATTCTGATTTGTGTGGTCCGATGGAGACACTGTCCCTAGGAGGTATGAGATATTTTCTTACTTTTGTGGATGATTACTCCAGATCAGTCTGTCTATTTTCTCAAAGACAAGCTCACTGTCCTAAATGCATTTAAAGATTTTCACAAGAAAGTAGAAAATGAGTGTAATAAGAAAATAATAGTTCGTACAGATGGTGGCTTAGAATATTGTAACAAAGACTTTGATAGGTGGTTGATTGACCCACCTTTTTCTTTGTAGCGCGTTGCCATGGTGACGTCTCCTGAGTCACTCTTTAAAACTGTGATTGCACTCTTGTGGAGAGAGCAAGGTGTATGTTATTAGATGCAGACTTACCTAAACCATTCTGGGCTGAGGCGACTGCTACTGCGGCCTATGTTATCAACCGCTCGCCTACTTCAGCTATCAATAAAATAACCCCATATGAGCTATGGTCAGGTAAACAACCTAATTTATCCAATATGAGAATCTTTGGTTCCGAAGTCATGATGCAAGTTCCCAAAGAAAAACGAAAGAAATGGGTCCCGAAATCACAAAAGATGTTATTTGTAGGATATTGTGATAATACCAAAGGATAATAAAAAGCAGAGATGTAGAATTTTTGGAGAATGTTAAGAAAAATAGTGATATATACTTACCTTGTGATGTTAACAGCTCCACTGAAGAAGAAACATCTGCAACATCACTAACAGCACTAGAATCTGAAGATACAAATGCTAGTGAGAGCTCTGATGAGTATGAAGCAGCCATAGATCGGGATGAAACTTATATTCCAGGAAAATCAAGAAACAAATTGCCACAGAGCACCATCACCTTACGTCCAAGAAACAAGCCTGAAAAGACTGATCAAAGTTCAAAACCCAGTTATTTTTGTCCAGGTAAAAAACTCTGAGATCCAGAATCAGTAAAGGAAGCTCTATCCTCTGAAAATGCTGAAATTTGGAAAATTGCAATCAGACCTTTATAAGAATAAGAATAAGAATAAGAATAATTTATTTACCAAAAGAATACATGTTCCTTAATCCAATTACATCAGATCCCAAACTAGGCCGAGCCTGTATCTTGGGCATCCCAGGAGTGAAGCTATCATGTAGGCGTTAAACATTTTACATTGTACTAATAGCTTTTTGTGTGTGTGTGTGTGTGTGTGTGTGTGTGTGTGTGTGTGTGTGTGTGTGTGTGTGTGTGTGTGTGTGTGTGTGTGTGTGTGTGTGTGTGTGTGTGTGTGTGTGTGTGTGTGTGTGTGTGTGTGTGTGTGTGTGTGTGTGTGTGTGTGTGTGTGTGTGTGTGTGTGTGTGTGTGTGTGTGTGTGTGTGTGTGTGTGTGTGTGTGTGTGTGTGTGTGTGTGTGTGTGTGTGTGTGTGTGTGTGTGTGTGTGTGTGTGTGTGTGTGTGTGTGTGTGTGTGTGTGTGTGTGTGTGTGTGTGTGTGTGTGTGTGTGTGTGTGTGTGTGTGTGTGTGTGTGTGTGTGTGTGTGTGTGTGTGTGTGTGTGTGTGTGTGTGTGTGTGTGTGTGTGTGTGTGTGTGTGTGTGTGTGTGTGTGTGTGTGTGTGTGTGTGTGTGTGTGTGTGTGTGTGTGTGTGTGTGTGTGTGTGTGTGTGTGTGTGTGTGTGTGTGTGTGTGTGTGTGTGTGTGTGTGTGTGTGTGTGTGTGTGTGTGTGTGTGTGTGTGTGTGTGTGTGTGTGTGTGTGTGTGTGTGTGTGTGTGTGTGTGTGTGTGTGTGTGTGTGTGTGTGTGTGTGTGTGTGTGTGTGTGTGTGTGTGTGTGTGTGTGTGTGTGTGTGTGTGTGTGTGTGTGTGTCGGTTTGTGAGTGATTTGATTATGTGGGTGAAGGAACTGAGGGAGTGTGTGCGTTTGTTAGAGTGAAGCCCCTAAGAGGAAACCTCTAGCAGACACTCAGTTTCAGCGTAAGTTAGAGTGGTGAACCATTTCTCCACTACGCTTTTCACCTTTCCTACAGTTAAGTTTTTAATATCGCATGCTCTGTTAATTGCATTATAAACATAAGGGTGTGAAAATGCGGGTGAGCGTCTGAAGAACGGCGACCTGAATGCGGGCAAAGGAGCTCTGTACGTGCGCTTGCTCAACAGGTTAGCTTGGCAAGGTTTCCTTCCCAGGATGCGGTGCGTGCGAATGGTTGCTCTTAACATAAACAGCTGCCTCACTTGCAACAGACCCGTCTCCTTATACAGCGTGTCAGTGGGGAAGCGGAAAGGCCTTTTGAGCATTACCTTTATTACGGCTCGTTGGGCGCGCTCCAGCTGCAGCAGCAAGCCCTTCCCTGCTGCACCCCAGACGGCGGCACAGTATTGGATGATAGAGGCACATAAGCCGCGGTAAACCAGGTGAAGTAGTATAATGTTATGAATAATATCGTTATCATAACGTTATATTTCGTTAGTGCTCAAAATTCCGTTTAAATATATCGATATTTTTTCATAACGTTATGCTACACCGTAATGAAATCCTAATAACGTTATACTTAAATAACGTTAAAATAACGTTATGAAACTTATGAACTACGCGCTGTTGCCGCTCCTCAGGTAGGCATTTTGCGTAACTGGCCGACTGGCGCGTGCACCGGCGCTGGATTCATGCATTGCGCGACGTTGCCAGATATAACCATTTTCTTGTCGTCTTGTCTGCCTACCGTCCAGGGGTGTTATTCTCTCAACAAATTGTCTGTAAGTAGGTATGAATATTTGGATACAAGCCTCGTCGCCGCGTTGGGTATTTTATAAGGGCTAAGTAGTTGGGGTTTTTATAATATTTAGTTTACTTAGCGGTCCCCCGACGTGTCGAGGCTTGAATCAAAATATGAATACCTACTTATAATTAAACTTAAAATAGGGCCAAACTCCTTATTTTTTACTTTTTAGAGTTTTTCCTTTACAAACTATTTTGAGTCGGGGGTTTTTTAACTTTTTCAAATTAACAATATGACTTTAGCTAGCAACGTGTCTCTAAACACATGAAATGAATAATAGGGGGCAAATAAGTAATAAATAAAAAGAGGGGTGTTATTAGTTTATAAAGGGCATCATAGCTTCCAAACGGATGAACCGATTTGGATGCGGTTCTTTTTATTTGAAAACAAGTTTTCTAGCGGTGGTTTAAAGCAAAATCTTAAAAAGGACTGAACCAATTTTGATAAAACATGTCTAAGAACCACCGACAAGAAACCTGCTTTCATATAAAAAAAAACCGCATCCAAATCGGTTTATCCGTTTAAGAACTACAGTGCCACAAACACACACACACACTCACTCACACTCACTCACACTCACACACACACACACACACACACACACACACACACACACACACACACACACACACACACACACACACACACACACACACACACACACACACACAAAAGTCAAATACCAACATAGACACAACTATGACAGTCTATTTGAATACTGTAGAGTGCTGAGTGTATTCGATAAGGTGAAGCTAGCTATGGTACTAGAATACAGAGATGCTATGGGGGAATTAGTTAAATATAGAAGATCTGATAATCTGCGAAATCTAAAAGAAGGAAAGTCATTTATCACTCCAAGAAGCCTCATATTTTGAATAGTTTCCCCAAACATGTATTAGAACGCATGGAAGCTAAACCTGGGTCTACCAAAAACATAGTTAAAAGATTTCTTATGTCTTGTAATTAATTCTAATTAATTCTTATACGTAAATAGTGTCCTCACTAACTTAGCCAAATAATCTTAAATAGATAAAGATTTTGGCTAAGTAAAAATTGTAAACTCAACACAAATATTGAAATAAACAGATTTTATTATTATTTGTATGTCTTTACCAATCACGGAACTATGGGAGTCCCGGACTTTTGGAAGGCGTACTGGAAGGCGTACATGGAGCCGAAGCCAACACGCATTATTATTATTATTATTATTATTATTATTATTATTATTATTTATTACACACGCACTCGCACTCGCACTCGCACTAGCACTCGCACTCACTCACACTCACACTCACACTCACACTCACTCACACTCACACTCACACTCACACTCACTCACACTCACACTCACTCACACACACTCTCACTCTCACTCTCACTCACTCACACTCACACTCACACTCACACACACTCACTCACACCCACACCCACACCCACACCCACACTCACACTCACTCACACTCACACTCATACTCACTCACACTCACACTCACACTAACACTAACACTCACACTCACACTCTCACTCACTCACACTCACACTCACTCACACTCACACTCACTCTCACTCACTCACACTCACACTCACTCACACCCACACCCACACCCATACACACTCACACTCACTCACACTCACACTCACACTCACTCACACTCGCACTCACACTCAGACTAACACTCACACTCACTCACTCACACTCACACTCACTCACACTCACACTCACACTCACTCACACTCACACTCACACTCACACTAACACTAACACTCACACTCACACTCACTCACTCACACTCACACTCACTCACACTTACACTCACTCTCACTCACTCACACTCACACTCACACTCACACTCACACTCACTCTCACTCACTCGCACTCACACTCAGACTAACACTCACACTCACTCACTCACACTCACACTCACTCACACTCACACTCACACTCACTCACACTCACTCTCACACTTACACGTCAAACTTATAACACCCCTCTTTTTTGCGTCGGGGGTTAAAAACAACGGACGGTCGGACGAACGAGTGAATGTCCAAGCGGCGAGTTTAAGTAGTCCCGTCAGTGCGAACAAAACATATTTTAGCGCGTGCATTTTCAATTTAGCAGCATGTTTTCTGCCGATGGATCGAACGTATAAGGCAGCTTAATTTAAAAACCATGCTGCTAAATTGAAAATGCACGCGCTAAAATATGTTATGTTCGCACTGACGGGACTACTTAAACTCGCCGCTTGGACATTCACTCGTCCGTCCGTCCGACCGTCGTTGTTCAGAGAATCACTACCCAGTACAGTTAAAACATCGGTACAAAGCAGGCAACGGCAACGGCAAGGCAAAACAATGTCATGCGCCATAAGCCGCAGCCGCACGAAGCGCGGGAGTGAGTGAAATTGAGTGTAAGAAAGAGATGGTCTATAACGTTATTATAGCGCTAACCGAAGTATCGTTATAAGTATAGCGTTTTGTTTGATAACGTTATAATGAATACCGCTACAAGTATGACGTCAAATAACGTTATAGTATAACGTTATTCGAGTAAAATAACGTTATGAACCATAACGTTACACGAAAATAACGGTTATTAAAGGTCTGATTGCAATAGATGAAGAATTTCAATCACTGTTAAGGAACAACACTTGGAAGCTCACCAACTTACCACCGGGAAAGAAAGCTCTTCCCTGCAAATGGATTTTTAAAACAAAAACCGATGAAACTGGGGCTGTGAACAGATATAAAGCCAGACTAGTGGTAAAAGGCTATGCTCAGAAAAGAGGTATTGATTATGATCAAATATACTCACCTGTAGTCAGACACACATCAGTAAGATATTAAATTGCATTGGCCGCATGATATGACCTAGAAATAGAGCAGATGGATGCGATAACAGAATTTTTACAAGGAGACTTGGAAAATGAGATCTATATGATACAACCAGAGTCTTATGAAGAAGGAACAAAAGTATGCTTATTACAAAAGTCTATTTATGGTTTAAAGCAGGCCAGCCGGCAATGGAATGTTAAACTAGACAGTGTACTTCAGAAAATTGGCCTAACAAGATCAAAAATAGATCCCTGCATTTATTACCTAATTAAGGAAAGTACAATGATGTTTGTAGCTGTATGGGTCGATGACCTAATATTTTATTCAAATGATTGTAATATGAAATCTGAGATAAAAGAAAAATCTTGGAAAGACGAAACAATTTATAGGATTGAATATTAGTAGAAATCACAAGGAAGGAAAAATAATGCTCGATCAAGAATGTTATGTAAAGGAAATATTGGACCGTTTTGGCATATCAGAATCGATACCTGTGAAAACTGCAATAGGTTTTTTTTTTTTTTTTTTTTTTTTTTGTATGTTGTTTTGCAATACTGTCTTAGAGACATTCAGCAAATGGTCCTGACAGTCCAATGACGTGTGCCCTATATGTTGTTGTCTGTTATAGATCTCTGGGAGCTTTTCTTTTCAATCTTGAGAATTTCGAATTACTTTGCATCAACTGCATTGCAAGTATGTTTGGGTGATTATGTATTCTTCTCTTGTAGGATTTCATTGTGTGACTTATCTCTTCTAATACGTCCATATAGGCTTTAGGATGGATTTGTACAAGAGCATTTGGTTTTCCAAGGACAGCTGGGACTTTCTCTCAAAGAGCCAATACATTTTTCTAAGTTGCATGCTTAGAGCTTTTCGTTTCGTGAAAATGTGTTTTTTCCACACTAGGCGACGATCTAGGTACAATCCAAGATATTTGGCTTCATTTGCTTGAGGAATTTGTGCTCCATTGAGTGTTACTGGAGGACAGGTGGCACGTCTAGTGGTAAAGGTTACCTGTACTGACTTGGTCTCATTTGCTTTTATACGCCAGGTTTTCAGCCAATTTGTTATTTTATCTAAACACTCTTGAAGAATGGTGCTTGCTTGTGTTGGATCTTCATGGGTTGCTAAAGCTGCCGTATCATCTGCGAAGGTGCCGATTATGGCCCCTTCCGAAAGAGGTAAGTCAGCGGTAAATAGTAAGTACAGGATGGGGCCGAGAACACTGCCCTGGGGCACTCCAGCATGTATTTTATGCAGGGAGGAGACTTCTTCTCCTTGCTTTACAAAGAAATGTCTATCCGCAAGGTAGGACTTAAGGAAGATGTAGTAATTTGAAGGAAGCTGTGTTTTTACTTTATACAATAAGCCTTCGTGCCAAACTCTGTCGAATGCCTGTGATATATCAAGAAAGACGGCGCAACAATATTCTTTCTTTTCAAAGGTCTTGTGTATTTGCTCTACAAGTCGGTGGACCTGTTCTATGGTGCCATGTTTTTCTCTGAACCCGGATTGGTGATCTGGTATAATTTGAGTTTTGGCTAGTACAGAATGTAGACGTTTTAGAAAAAGGCTTTCCATAACTTTGGATGTGATTGGCAGCAGGCTAATCGGTCGATACGACGATACTTCCTCAGGGGGTTTTCCAGGCTTAGGTATCATTATTATTTGCGCCACTTTCCATTGTTGCGGGAAGAGACCTCTCACAAGAATGCAGTTGAATATTTGCGTTAGAAAAGTGATTGCTATATTAGGTAGTTCCTGTAAAATTTTGGCCGTAATCAAGTCGTATCCTGGTGCTTTCTTTTGTTTTAGCTTTTTTATGGCTGTTGAGACTTCGTTTTTGGTGAACTTTTCGATCGGTAAATCCATTTGGTTGGGTTCCATGAGACGATTTAAGATTTCTTCAGTATTTGATACAGATGCGTTAGGTACAAAAACTTCGTCTAAATGGGAAGCAAAGGCCACGCCTTTTTCCTTGTCATTATTAGCCCAGGTTCCATTCTTATTGCGAATTGGTGCTTTCGAAGGTATCGGTCTTTTAAGTTTTTTTGTAGCTTTCCACAAGGAATAGTCGCTAGCTGATGTAGCACCTAATTTTTTTAAATAATATTGGAAGTTTTCATTTCTTTCACATTGTAATTTTTGTTTTAACTTTGCTGCTAAGTTATTAAATTTTCTTTTGTCTTCGGGGTATCTACTAGTTTGCCACTGTTTACGGGCCCTTCGTTTCTCGGCCAGTAATTCCCTCACAGTTAATGAGTAGACCAGTGTATCTCTTTTTTCAATAGCTGGTGTGCTTTCCCAGGCAGCATTTTGGACACATTTATTGAAGTGTTCTACCGCAAACATAATCTCGTCTTCAGATTTAAGGGGGAGTTTAGTGTCCAAGGAGGAATCCACGAGAAAGCGAAACAGGTTCCAGTTCGTTTTTTGATTGTGAAGCGTGGCTGGTGGTTTTACTGGTATGAATTTATGGCGAACTTCTACTAGTACAACACTATGGTCAGATGATAAATCATGAGACGAAGAACAGGTAATATTGTTCACTGGGATTCCTTTAACAATGCAGAAATCCACTAGGTCTGGGATTTTCCTAGGATCTGTAGGCCAATAAGTAGGTTCACCGCTGGACACTGCATGTAGATAGATGTAGATCTCTGAGAGCTGCTTGCAGTTGTCTACCTTTCGGAGTTGTCAACCGCGAGCCCCAACTGGTGTTCTTGGAGTTGTAGTCTCCGCCTGCTATGAATCTTGGGCCTTGAGTTTCGAAGAAGCGTATGTAATCTTCTTTCTTCATTGCATGTTTAGGCGGTGAGTATAAAGCGGTTATCTTCAATTGGCCCCGACGATCTTCTATAACTAAACTTGTGGCTTGTATTTCCGGAGTTATGTAGGATTCAGCTTTGTGATGTCTAATATTAGTGCGGATAAGTATTGCAGATCCTCCATGAGCAGTTCCGTCGGGATGCATTGTGTGGTAAAACGAGGAATTGGGTAATTTGAAATAATTCTTTATAGTGAAATGCGTTTCAGAGACCAGTAGGATATCTATTTTGTTTAATTCTACGAAAGACTTAACTTCGAGAACATGTTGTGAGAGCCCATTGGCATTCCAAAGGGCTATTTTAAGTAAATCGAAATTGTCATTTTGGTCATGAGTTCCATAAGGAGGTTTGTCCATTACACTCATTTGCTGCATAAGTTGTCTCATAGCATTCATCATTTCTTTCATCTCACTATAATTTGTCTGTAAATTATTATTATCTGCATTTTGGTTGCCTAATGCAGAAGATGGGGCTGTCGTTGGATTCTCGGATAGTAACGCCTGTTTGTATGACATTTTATTACTATTGCCTAGCCCATTATTTGGGTCTGGATTTGACCTCCCTGCTTGGTAGCTGATGTGAGGCTTAAGTTGAGGGCCTTCTTCATGGTTATTGTTGCTCACCTTAGATGTTTGCCTATATTTTGGTGGCTGAGTAGGGTACTTAGGGTACTTAATTTTTTGAAGCTCCTTATACACAGAGCACCCTTTGTAATTTGCTGGGTGGTTTCCATCACAGAGGATGCATTTGACGGAGTCTGACCTCTCTTTACGTCGGCCGATGCGTGATCTCCGGCGCGTTTAATAAATTTTGGCTTCCTGAAGCAAAATTTTTTTGTGTGTCCGTATTGTTGGCAGTTGCTGCACTGTGGTATTTCTTTTTTGGGTCTTGGCGGTTCGATTGTTATTTTACAGTGTAGCAGGGCCTTGATATCGTATACAGTGTGTCCCTGGATAAAGTGCACAAACGAATAGGGATGAAACTAGACACAAATTTATCGACAAAAAAAAAAATAAAAAAAAATTACCACCTTTATTTATTTTTTTATGATTTTTTAAAAAAAGTCATAGTACGCAGAGGACCTCATCGGAACAAATCAAGATATTTTGGCTCCTGTGGGCTCTATTGATTTGAAACAAACGGAATTATAATCACAAAAATTTATTTGTGTCAATGAAAATAGAAAAAAATGAAAAAAAATGACATAAACCCTAAAAATAATGACTTTTCCTATGAATTTTGTGTTTTTTTTTCTCGAATTTTTAGTATTTACTCGATTTACTCAAAATTATGCCCATCTTACCTCATGTTATTTTTACCAGTAATGGTTGTGTATCTCATTGCCTTTTATTTAAAAAAATAACCAAGTGTCTCGCACAATTACAAGATCCTTAATGAGCGGCCAAACAAAGACATTGCGTTTACACTTAATTAGGTAGCCGCTCAGGTTGAAACCCTTAATGGAGGATTAGGATTACATTTTGGGTTTCTTGCACAATTATAAGATTATTAATGAGTGGCCAAACAATGACATAATGATTACGCTTAATTAGCTTGTCGCCCAGGTAGATTATTGTCCTTACTCTTTATTGAATTTTATTTGGGGTGGGGCGGGGAATACATGTTAGGATTAGCATAAATAGTGATAAGATAAGGTTTAGTTCATCAGTTACTTCGAATCATTCGTCGTTACTTATTCTCAGTTACAACTACTTCTACTATCAGGATTTCATAAAATGCCCCGTTTAAGTGAGTTCACGCACAGAGATCTCGCCGACATCCACTTTTATTATGGAATGGCGAGAGGTAATGCCAGAGCTGCTCGTTTATTATACATGGCAGCATTCCCGAACAGGAGACCTGTACCGTCTGCTCGTAATTTTCAAGAACTTCACAGACGATTGTCGAATGGACTTCGATTGGATCGAGATCGCCGAGAACAAGCAGGAGTAGTGATTGATGGAGCTGTTGAGGAAGCCATACTAAGAAGTTTATTTGCTGATCCGACGACCAGTATTCGGCGGTTGGCCTTGCAGCATGGAGTTTCAAAATCATCGGTTTGGCGGATTTTTAAAAAAGAAGGTCTTCACCCATACCACTACCAACGAGTTCAACATCTACACGACGACGTAGACAGGGTACCAAGATGTGTGCTGTCTTCTTGGATTCAACGGCAGATCAGGAACGATCCTGAATTCACCCAAAAAAATCTGTGGATGGATGAGAGTCAGTTTACACGACATGGGATCACAAACTGCAGGAATCTACATGAATGGAACCCCAAGGGAGAAAATCCTCACCTCAAAAGGTCGTCAAAATTTCAAGTGCAGTTTTCGATAAATCTGTGGGCTGGACTAATTGGTGACATGTTCATTGGCCCTATTTTTCTCCCCAGAACTTTGAACGGTCCCAGATTTTTAGAACTTTTGAGAGAAGATCTGCCCCTTGAATTGGAGGATGTGCCCTTGGAGACTAGAAGAACAATGTATTTACAAATGGATGGATGCCCGGCCCATTACGCACTTGACGTAAGGGGATTTCTCAACGCCTCTTATGCTAATCGTTGGATTGGCCGACAAGGGCCAGTGGCGTGGCCAGCACGCTCACCAGACATGACACCACTGGATTATTTCCTTTGGGGCACAATGAAACAGAGGGTATACAGCGTCCCTATCAACACAGAAGAGGAATTGCGTGGCAGAATTGTCCATTGTGTAAATTACATAAAAAATAACCCGGAAATGATACGTCGAGCAACTCAACAAATAGCAGTACGTGCAGGATTGTGTTTGCAAGAGCGGGGTGGGCATTTTGAACAGTTATTACATTAAATAAGTAATTATGAAATTCCATAATTCGTTTGATTTTATAATCCCATACCCAAAATGTAATCCTAATCCTCCATTAAGGGTTTCAACCTGAGCGGGTACCTAATTAAGTGTAAACGCAATGTCTTTGTTTGGCCGCTCATTAAGGATCTTGTAATTGTGCGAGACACTTGGTTATTTTTTTAAATAAAAGGCAATGAGATACACAACCATTACTGGTAAAAATAACATGAGGTAAGATGGGCATAATTTTGAGTAAATCGAGTAAATACTAAAAAATCGAGAAAAAAAAACACAAAATTCATAGGAAAAGTCATTATTTTTAGGGTTTATGTCATTTTTTCTCATTTTTTTCTATTTTCATTGACACAAATAAACTTTTGTGATTATAATTCCGTTTGTTTCAAATCAATAGAGCCCACAGGAGCCAAAATATCTTGATTTGTTCCGATGAGGTCCTCTGTTTACTATGACTTTTTTTAAAAAATCATAAAAAAATAAATAAAGGTGGTAATTTTTTTTTATTATTTTTTTTGTCGATAAAATTGTGTCTAGTTTTATCCCTATTCGTTTGTGCACTTTATCCAGGGACACACTGTATAAGTTTATTATTACTATTTGGTTCTATTTCTACGAAAAATATTGGCAGGGGTTTTTTGGTAGACCTTTGTTTAACATTCCAGATATTAGTCACTTTGTGGCCATGCCCTTCTAAATCGGTTTTAATTTCGCCTAAGTCGGATGATGGGTGGAGGTTTTTGATCACAACTCTAAAGGACCTTTCTTGTTTTGACTTGTAAGTATAGAACTCCGTTTCTCTCTCTTGGAGACTTTTAACTATCTTTGTGTATAGTTCTGAAGTATAGGGTTGTATTCTGACTTGTTCCTCCCGTAATACTTTGACAGTGTAATTTCCTTCTGCAACTTCATCCAGCATTTTTATTAGTTGTTTGATGTTACAAACTTTGTCCACATAAATAGGTGGCGACTTAGCAGGTTTCTCTACGGCCATTTCATCTTCTTGAGGCACATCATCAAGTTCAGAAAATCCGTTGGAGATTGGTACAGCTTGGCCGAGCCAGTAGGTGTTTAATTTCTGTTGTTTTTGAGCAACATTCTTTCCTGGGCTTTCTAGTCTTTTTCTTACTAATGTGAAGTCATCTGCTTCAGTATCATCTGGGTTTTTTGAGATCGTGCTTGCTCCTCAAGATTACATAAAGATTGGGATCTCGTTCTGTTAAACAAGGATGGATGGAAGATTTGCTGAGTAAGTATTTTGTTTGCTGGTTTTTCAGCTTGAGAAGAATGTTTTGATGTTGTTGGATCCATTGCTATTTCCCCTGACTAATATTTGGGGTATTTATCTTTATTTTACTGGCAACACTATTGGATAGAAAGTTATGGGGGGTAGAAAGTTGATTCCATAATTATGTGGGTAGGTGAAATTATCACAGATATTAATAGTGTCACTAGGGTATTGTTAGGCACTCTTTTTTAAACTGTTCGGTAAAATTATAGATATATAACACAAGCACACGAAAGTCAAATGGTATAGTTCACTTTTTTATAATATTTAGATAGAAACGAGTAGATTTATGGCAAGGATAGTTGAAAAAATCCTCTATTCCCACTAGTTCAGTTGTTTAGTTCAGTTGGATCCTCATGTCCAAATCACCCACTATAATAACTGACTCCACATCACAACTGTCAATCACTGCATTTATTTCGCTTAGGCATTCGGTAAACTCGGTTAAATTATCCTTACACTCCGTGGGCATATACACGCACAATAGCAGAATCGACCGATCAGCTATATCAATCTTTATAGCAGCTATACGTACACTACGACACGAGATCACGGTTACATTGGTAAAAACACTTTTCCGCCACAGAATGGCCTCCCCTCCGTGAGGCCTTCCTCTAAGAATCCAGCTGTGGTATCAACCGCAGACGTGCCGGTGAATCCAAAGTCAGGGTCAATACCACCTAGGTATGTGATATCGTGGGGTAGGAGCCAAGTCTCTTGCAGCGCGACTAAGTCCGCAGATCGTGTCATCGAACGAATGCACTCTGCAGAGCGGATAACCGACTTACAGTTGAATGAAATGATTTTATTCGTTTTTAGTATACTCATTTCGTTGCTGACACGCTCCCACTTTACTCCAATGTCTAAAGATGACAAAACGTCTAAATGAGATGCCATCAGGCCATAAATTATCATTTAGAAATAAGTTAAGCTTATGTGATGGCACACCGAATTTAAATGCATTGTGACTTTTCTCTATTTTTCATTGTTATTTTCTACAGTGATACACAAACTTGAGTGTGCGCGTATATGTAGTCACTTATATCTTTTTCGGTCACATCTTTGTGTACGTTAGAGATAAACAGCTGCGTATTATTTTCAGCGGCTCTAAACTTTGTTTGACTGTCATTTTTCGCCGTGCCGAATTTTCCTATAAATCGGTTCCGCAGTCTTTTTCTTTGTACTCTGATCCATTGCTCAGAGCTTGGAGTACTTTTCCAGTCGCCTTCTTTACTAACAACTTCAGCCATATTAAGAGTCGAGTTGTTGTTGTTCTCCACCGTATTTACCTTTGGTGATAACGATATAATGGGCGATAACGTGGTACAGGGGCCCTCGTTCATTGAAGTTTTCGTGGTACGGGGTCTTTGTTTTGATTTCACTTGCGTTTGCGCAACGCGAACGCGCTTGTGCGGATCGTTGTAGTTCTTCTCCTCTGTCTTAGTGTCCGCTACCGCAACTATATTGCTCACCGGCGGCCCCGCGCTCTCTTGCTCCTGTGTAACGGTATTTTTTGAAACGGGTTTGCCGCTTACCGTATTCGAAGTACCCTCCTGATGTTTTTCTAAATCTTCAACTATGTCCGTTAATGACCGTTGGGGGGATGAGTCATTATCATGTGATTTATGCGCAATGGTGCAGTTATTAAAATCAATATGTGTTAGGCCAATCGGACCACTGACATGACCGTAACCAGGGGTATTTGACAATAAACAGGCACCTCTTTTATTATTTATGTTGCACTCGAAATTATTAACAATCGACGCAGTTTTCAGAATGTCCAACTCATTCTTCACTTTATCAACTTCATCGGTGGTAGCATAATTGTCCTTAATAAATTTAAGTTCATCCTTCAAAATTATAATGTCCTTTAGCAATCTTCTTGCGTCAATATGGTCAAAAGTCAGCGGAGGCAATCTATGAAGCTCCTTTGCCACAAATATAGGGATACTTTCAGGATCAGTTGTCTTTAGAAGACAAATAATGTCCTCGATCTCCCTCTGCGATTTTCCGTCTCTTTTTCGCTTTATTTCACGTTTCTTGGAAGGCACGGAGTCAAACAATAAACGTTTCGCCGACTCGATTGCCTCTGACGAGAAACCTGTGGCACAAATACGCACTAGACTCTCTTCATCCATCACGTCAATTTTGTTTTGGATAAAGGCCAAAACCTCACAAATCACGATATTACAGTTCTTGCACTTAATCACATCAGACGTCATTTTAACTAATCACGGACCGCTGTCCCTTGACTGTACGTCCGTACGCTTGAGCGCTTGACGACGACTGATGATGATGACTGTGATTAAAGAACGCAGAAATATTACCCATCGGGAAATAGAGCATGAACTTCGTATTGGATCACTCGCAGTTTCAAGCATTTTACATGATCATCTTGGCGTCAGGAAGGTCGCTTCGCGTTGGATACCGCATTTGCTGACCGAAGAGCAAAAAACCCGGCGAGTAGATTGGTGCAAGTTTATGCTCAAAAAAATCGACGGAGGCAATTCCCAACAGGTTTCTAATATCCTTACTACTGATGAGTCCTGGATATACTGCTATGACTCTTTAACAAAGCAACAATCTATGCAATGGGTGTTTGAGGAAGACGGGCCGCTATTAAAAATTGTTCGTGGCCGTAGTGTGAACAAAAAAATGATCGCCGTTTTCTTTCGCCGCGGGGGGCCAGTAGCTGTAGTTCCACTCGAAGATCGAAGAACAGTTACTAGCCAGTGGTATACAGAGGTCTGTTTACCCCAGGCATTTGACAGACTTGGTGAGGATCGTCCAAAGAGCGGCACTCATGGAATTCTTTTTCACCAATATAATGCTCCTGCACACACCGCGGCAATAACAATGGATTTTTTGACTAATAAAGGTGTTCAGCTGGTGACGCATCCACCCTACAGTCCTGACCTGGCCCCGTGCGACTATTTCTTGTTCCCCACTATAAAGAAAATGATGCGTGGCCGGACTTTTATGGACTCGAACGAGGCAGTACTAGAATTTGAGCGACTTTTCTTTGACCTTCCGCAGTACGCATTTTAGAATGTTTTGAGGATTGGTTTTATAGAATGGAGCGATGTATTGAAATTGGAGGAGTATATTTTGAAAAACATTAAAGTAATTTGTAAAAAGAATGAATGGTTTTTAATTAACTAAAAATATTCATAGCAACCCTCGTATTACATTATCATTACGCGTCAAGGACGACAACGATAATATATTTTTCACACCACCTGCTCGACAATGCCAAATTACATATCATGCAAACCTTACGCAAACCAAATCATTAAAGCCCTTGGCTTTAGCCGGGGTGTAATGTTGTACTGAATCTCATTATAACCCGCTGGGTTGTAATATTTTCACTTTTCATAGTTCTTATTACAATGGCCTTAAAGTCTAATTTCGTAATAAAAGATCAACTAATACTCGAAGGCCGGGCGCGGCGCCGCCGCCACCGCCGCGTCGAACCTAATTTGAAAATCGAACATTTTCTCAAATCGAGCTGGCCACGGCAAGCTGAATGGAACACATTTGAAATTAAACAAAAGCCGCGAGTATTGTAAGACGCTGCAATAAAATACATTGGTGATAACTGATAACTGCAAAGTTTTAAATAAATATATCAAAATTGAAGAAAACATCAAATATCAATTTTCACTTTTAATTTTAATTTACTATAATAAAACGCTGTTTTTAGTAGACTCGCTTTTTTATTGTCTCGCAAAAGGTGAGAAAAGTAGAGTACACTCCTCGGGGATAAAGCTGTTTTCGTCTTGGGCGCGCTTGAACCCCTCACTGCGCTCAGGACTCTTCTTAATTCCCTCGCTTCGCTCGGGAATTAACTCGTAACACCCTCGCTGCGCTCGGGAGTTAAATCTGGAGTCCTTCGTTACGTTCAGGATTCAATATCGCGCCCGTGACATAAAACTGTGCTTTATCCCCTCGGTGTATAATCTACTATATCATAACTATCACTTTAAGCAAGCAATTCCTGATGAGTGTACTGTATATTTATAGAGAGACTAGCGGTTCCCGAGCCCACTTCGTCGGGCAATAGTTCCCGTGGGAATTTCGGGAATTCCTTTCTTAGTGCACCTCTACGGTACCTAAGCTACGTCCCTTCCAAATTTCAAGTGCCTACGTTTAGCCGTTTAGGCTGTGCGTTGATATGTCAGTCAGTCAGTCAGTTTCTCCTTTTATATATTTAGATTATAGCATAATTAGATTTTGCGCATCTCATTTCAGTTTTTATGTCTTTTCCATATCCATAACTCAAAGATTTTTTTATATTATTTTATTACTAATGAGTTGGGCTAATGCGCCCCTCAATTTCTAATAACCTTTAGTAGTATTCTCGTAAATCAATGTTACTTAAAATTGCAATTTTGTACTTGACAAAAAACTTGATTGAGCTTTGAAGCACCGCGGTGAAAAATGAATGTCCAGACCTCGTGGTCCGATACCTTTAAATTTTGTAGATTTAATTAAGAATGAGATACAGAAAAGTTAAATCACCAACAGACTTTTACATAAAGGACGACACACCATAGGTACAATTAATTATGTTCACGGATATTGGAAAAGGGTAGCTGGCCGCTTAAGGCCTTACTTGGCCGGTAACCCCCAATGCAAACAGAGGGATGTTACAAGTTCAACGTGGATATTGTTTGTGGCGTCGTAGTTCCCTAACGGATGAACTGATTTAAACGCGGGCTTTTTTCAAATGAAACGAATTTAATCGGAATAGTCCTTAGGTAGGCTTCATGAAAATCGGTTTGTCCGTTTACCCCGTGCACGCTGAGCAAGAACACCTGAAGGTTCGTGTACTTGTGTACTGTCGTGCCTACAACGCCATCGACGTTTATAGTTGTCACAGATAAAGTGAAAAATAGACCCGACTAATTCTGACGTATTAGCTGTGGTTTTCCGCTGTCATTGGCGTGTGACGACTAACAGCCGATGGCTGCGAAAAGGTTAATAGATAGCTGGAAGTAGGGGTCGCCACCATGTTTGGCTTTTATTTATTTAATAGTTATTCAGAATATTCACAAACCAAACCCAAACAAAAAACGATTCACCATGATTTAGTTGATGAAAAATCATGGTGATTAAAATTTCATTTGTATAAACATATGGTTCAAGGAATTAAATAACTGCGGAGAATGAAGCATTCATGTGTTTTTAATTCTGTTTGCTGTCATCCGCCTGGTTCTTATCCATTCTGATGTGGTACTTCTTGGCGTACGGGTGCGCGGCCGGGTCCGAGTCCAGCGGCGGCGGCGACGGCGGCGACGGCGGCGGCTGGTCGCCCGGGCTGCCAAGCACCCAGGGGATTCTCACCGGCGTGCGGTCTATCTTTAGGCTTATCTTAAACAGCGGCAACGCGCTTATTTTGCCGTCAAAATACTTCGAAATTGATTTGGATAGACCGTCGTTGAGGACGTATTTCGAGTCAATGTCTGGTATTTTATCGAGGTATTTGTTAAGTATGCTTTGAATTTCTCTTTCAGTGTCATTTTGGGTTTGCGGTGACAAGGCGTTCGTGTAGATAATTAGAGAAAAAATCTGAAAACATCTTAAGCTCGTTAATAAATTCTATTTATTTTCGCGGTTTCCAAGAAAAGACTACTGTGGAGAATAATCGTCGCAAAAGTCAGTCATGCATGAAATGAGAGTGATCATAGTACGTTTACATTTAACATACATACAGTAACTTGGTTGTCTATCGCTTCAACGCTCTCTGGCGTAGCAATATATACTGAGAAATGGCAGAGAGAGTGTGACAGCGATAGACAGCCGAGTACCTATCTACTAATCATATATTATTGTTATACTCGTATACTGTGCTCGTATCTACTTAACGGTCATTACAAGTTGAGAATTACAAGTTTGCTATTTAAGTGTTTGTGGTTAGATCTCGTTTATAGTTCCTGGGAAAAAGTGAGTAAAAAAGTAAGTAGGTTGACTTTGAAAGTCTAAAAATAGGTAAGTATTTTTAAGGTTTCAAAGTTAAACTACTTTTTTACTCACTTTTTTCAGAAACTATAATATTATTATTATTATTATTATTTACAAAACCGAAATTTTGTACACTACCTACTGATGAATGATCAAACAACACATGGTGGGATAGCTATTAAAAAGCATTATGTGTACCTATAGGTATCACGCCTGAGCAATTTGAAGATTTGGGGGACCGCTTAGGTATAGCCTAAGCCTGTGTTGAACACAAAAAGTGCACGTGTCATCCAATTTTTGGCATCCGAAATACCAGCTGTTGGCAGTATTGGCACCTAGTGAATATAGAATTTAGGTACTTCTCTTACACTGGATCAGTTAATTGTGCTAATAATAAATAGGGTATAAACTATAGGGCAGAATTTCCCGTATGCGGAAAGCTTTATAAATAAAGTAGTGCAGTCATTGAAGCGAAAAATACGGTCTTACCTCCGAATTTTTTTACTGTGAACCGATTTGCATGAAATTTTGGAATTAGGCTCATCTTACCCTTAACTTCAAAAGTGAAAATGATCTGAACTCCGCCTATTATTTTTAAGGGGTGTAAACAACCCCTTAATGGAAAAAATTACATTGAGCCATTTTATCGCTAGAAAACATGTCTAATAGTAAGTGGTGAAATTGTAAAGTGTTTTCTAACACAATTACCTCATATTAAAATCATTTTCAACCCCTTGAAAATCTTACAACCCGTGCAAACAACCCCTAAATTTAAAAAATCACAAAAAAATACTTTGGTATGACATAAAAAGATGTAAGTATAGAGTAAGTAATATTTTATATTCTCTATAATAATTATCAAATTTTTAACCCCCTTTCTCAACCCTTGAAAAGTACCCCTTGATAAAAAATTGTTTTTTTTTTTGATAAATTGAAAAGGATTTAAATATTATTCCACACTCTCGAAAATTATTATCATATTCTTAAGCTTTTCTACCCTTAAAACTACCCCTAAATTAAAACAGTAAATATATATGATTACTGCTACCATTTTACGTATATAAGTTAGTAACATGAGTTTTTGGACCATAACTCCTTCAATTTTCATGCTATCACAATTTATAAAAAACCATTGTAAAGGTAATTAAAAGAGCTACAACATCCTTTATTGCAATACATAGTAAAAAACCTTTTTCTAAAACGGTGAAGGGTTAAAGGGCTTAAGAGAGGCTGTGATTGCGCTGCCACGCGCTCTTTAAACAATCATATCTCCGTCATTTTTTGTTTGACAGAAAAAACAAAAAAACCAAATTGTTTGTCAGAAAAATACCTAAATTTTTTATTCCTACACTTTTATACGTATCTGTCGTCATTTTTGAGATATTATGAAAAAAAGGTGGGTGTTTTAAGAATTTGAAATTTTTTGATTTTGTTTAATCGCGAATTTTTTGAAAAATATGTGTCCTGAAGCAGCCAAACTGATACAATCTGTCAAACTCTTCATAATAAAGTTAATTCTAGGCGGAATACGATTAATTTTAATTTTGGTGGAAATGGCACTTATGAAACCCATTGATTTAAAATAAAAAACATTAGATGCTCCTCTTATTTGCAATACAGCTCACTTATTTTACGTGCAAAAGACTTTTAATAGTGCTCATTTTAAAGCTTATTTCAAGCACTACAAAACCCTTTTTATTAGAATGCATAAAATGCATCTGCTCGCCGCTAGATGGCATTGACCACATCGATTAAATTTCAGACAATATAAAAACGGCTTTGATCTTTAATACCTAGTTTAATATTGCACTTAGAATACTTCATAAAAAACCAAGTTGTAATTTTTTTTAACTGCTACAATTTTGTTTCTTATCGAATTTTCGATAAAACGTATATTTTTGGAAATATTTGCAAAAAACCGATGAAAAACGTGAAAAAATTGCGAATTTTCACTTGCCAATAACTTGAAAAGTATTGGATTTTTCGAAAAACATTAAACATGATTTTTTGCTTAAAATTAGGCCTTCTATCGATATCCGAGGTTGTTTTATAGAAAAAAACAAACACCCCCGAGAAGTGGTGGCAACCACCCCCAGGGTTCAAATCATTTTCACTTTTGAAGTTAAGGGTAAGATGAACCTAATTCCAAAATTGTATGCAATTCGGTTCACAGTAAAAAAAATCGGAGCAATAATGCTTCAATGACTGCACTAAAGATGATACAGCTACGCTTGCCATAGATGTGATACTTGGGTCATACACAGATTTAGGTTCCCGTCTTTCCTGTGGACATACCCGAAATTAACGTGTTTAAGGCCTAATTTTCTCACTGAACCCACATCCGCATAAACGGCGTCACGTCTACTTTAGTCCTATCAAATAAAAACATAACTTATATGCACACGAACCCTTAACTATTGACCACAGGAGAGACAACTTTTGTTTTTGTGATTGTGTATGACCCACTTACGAGTAGATGCAAAAAGAAGAAGTCACTACAGATCACAAAAAAGAGGATAAATGAAAATAATGCACTGAATAGAGTTAGAAAGTAGATTGACTCAGCTACAATATTTTATCATTTACGTTCGTATGTCAATCTTTACTTACCAAAATTGTAATCATGTTGACTCCATGCCCAAATTAATACATGGGCGGGCGGGCTGCGCGGCGCCTGCTCGTTTGCGTAATATAATTGGAAAGCGATAAGTCACCACGTTGCCTATTCAATCAAGGAAATTCATTACCCAATGCTATTTGGCCCGTTACGCTAATTTGCGAATTGATGAAGCGGAGTTGCACGGGGATGTATATTAGGTACGTAAGCAAAAACGAATAAACCACATTTAAATTTTCTTACCATTGTAGTTAATTAATGAGTCTTTTAGGGTGAGTATCCATTAGAGTTGTGTGACGTAGCGGAGCGGTGTGCGAGGTAAAAATCGACAAATAGGAGAATGACGTATCCTGTTCCTATTGGTGGATTGTTGGATCGCATACCGCTCCACTACCTCACACAGCTCTAATATATACTTATTCACCCTAAACCTGAGATTTAATTATGCACATAAGCGCTACGTATACTCGTGAGCCACGTGGATCAATTTTTAGCTTGGTAAATAAATGAGTGCTTATGGTCCAAGATCCGAATAGCAAACAACCTTCACCGAGCCGTTTAATCGGTAAGAAGTATTTGTTAAGTAATATATCTTCGTAAGGCCCACGTCAAATTTCATTAGTTCGAAAAATAATTTTGTGTCAGTCAACTAAACTCAAAAGTCACTTTAACAAAGTCCTACATCTAGGACGTTGGGCCTTCCGAGGTGGCGAACAGATAACCTGAAAAAATTCAGTCCAGTATATTAAAAAGAACTTTTTGAAAATTGCAAGAAGTGCTTGTTTAATAGACAAACTACATACTAATCGAAGGTATGAAGCCTATAGAATATGTAAATTTTTCAGCAATTTTTCAGCCTACCTATTCGCCATAGTAAATATGAAATTCTGTGTAAAATACGTTTTATCGATTAAACAGTCCGGTGAAGGTCCTTTCCTATTCGGATCCTCTACATTAGTACTACTATTACAAGGAAAACGATTGTTCTACCTCTGCGTAATGAAAGCTGATATTTTTTTCTACAACTTTGTTCTATAGGTACACTTTTCACTTTTTCCCAATTGTTGTTTAGATATGAGCTTCGAAAAATAGTCGATTTTCGAAACGGAAACAATCATTTTGAGGTTGTATGAAGCAAAACAGAAGGAGCAAAGTATTGGGCCTTTATTCTAGGACGTTAAACAATATCGCTCTGGACCTGTTATCGTATTGTAAACGTTTTAACATGGATAAATTATCGAGAGCGCGGAATTGCATTTGTAGTTGTAGTACAGTCCCGAGATTTAATTTGGTACCCACCTTAGGTCCAAAGTCAATCTGACATTCTACAACAATAAGGTTGAGTTTCCTAAAAGTTACAGATGACTTGACATCTCTAATGACATTGACGACTTCAAGCATATTTTTCTTGAAATGGGTCCCAAATTAATGCTCGTGACCGTACCTACTAAAAGAATTTAAGTTTTTTTCTTAATTGATTGAGATTACATATTACCTACCCTAAACAAGTGGAATAAGTAAAACCAATTACCCTTAAATCTTCATCTGAGCTGTCACAAGTACTTATTGATAATAATATGATGTCCTCTTCTTGACACCTATATTTATTTCGACACGGCGACAAACATTTCCCCAGTCCACGGCAGTGATTGTACCTATGCATCGTTCAGTTGCTAAGCTCATAATGCTTTGCATGTTTGATGAAATGTTTCTTTTCACTACTTATCCTTTAAACATAGACCAAATATTTTCAATCGTATTGAATGTTGGGATATACGGTGCCAATCGTAGAACTGCATTACCATGTTCTTTTAAAATTGCATCAAGGGTACTCACTAAATCGTTCTATATTTTGTTTACTTAATTCATACAAACTTGTTTTGGACATCAAGGGACTTACCGCCTGTTTCACAATCGACAAGTAAAGGATATTTGACGGATAAGTTTAGCCCTTTCTTTGTCGTACCTACACTTGAAAATAGACAAGGAGAGAGACAACTTTATGTGACAGATAAATTTACTTGTCGATTGTGAAACAGGCCCTAAGTATAAGAAATGTTAAATACGTTCTGTCAACCAATCCATCATTTCTTATTTAGGAGAATTTGACGTTCAAAATATATTCTGAGAATTGGGAGAATACAATAAAATAATTCGTATATTTTAGTGCAACGTAAATAGTATTTTGGATTTGACACTGTCATTATTTTTGTATTTATTTTATTAATATAATAACAACCCTTATTTTATGCTGATAGTAGGTTAGGTATGTACTAGAAGAAAGAAAATTTAAATATAGAATGCCTGTAAACACACATTACCACAACATATTATTATGTAATTCCGCGCTCTCGATATTTATTTATCTTTACCTTTTATTTAATTGACAGTAATGTATTGACGACTGAGTTACAACAATACTGTTATACTTCAAAAGCAATAAGTATTGTTTTCACCTCAGCAGTTTCAGACAAAGTAACTTTTTTTTAATGCTGAACGAGAGATCGAAACAACGAGAGATAGAAACAACTTGATTCGAAGTTCGATTTTCGTATTCCAGGCCCAAAAAGAAATAAACATTATAACCGTAAATTTGCAAATAAAACTATCTGTTCAAGTTTTAAATGTGTTTACTATAACTATTTTATACAGTACAAATGTATTTTATATCATTAAACAAAGACAATATTAATGAAAAAATAGTACATTATTGCCTAGGCAGTGAAGCAGGCAATTGCGGGCCGAGGATTGGTTTAAACGGACGAGCTTGCGAGTCCGTTTAAAAATACGAGGCCCGCAATTGCCGTACCTGCCGAGGCATATATGTATAGTGCTTTTCTCAAAAATCTTCATCGCTTGAACTCATTTTAATTGCAAACAAACAAGCTTCACATAACAAAAAACTATTACTCTTTACCGCCTTTATGTTTATGACAAGGAGAAACGCAAGCTTTTTTTTAATACTACTCAAGCTATTCGAGACACAGATAAAAAAGTTATGTTCCGAACAAAATTTGGATGTATAAGACTTGTGCCCTCATTTTATTAAGGCCGTTTTCACTTTTTAAAAAGTTAGATACTAGATAGTAATGAAATTTTCTCAAACATGCTATGTAATGTCGGCGTTATGTTAGTTATTTTAGGCTTCAAAGTGCCACGTTCCCGACGGAACAACTCGAGAGAACTGTAAAGGAATTTCATACAAAATTTAAGGCCTAGGCCGGGAAGGATTTTTTTTAAATTTTAATATGGCCATGACAGCTAGGTTTATGAACAGGCTGAATATCTAAATTATATTTTTAAAATTTTTGAGAAAATGTTATAACGTCAAATACTAGGAGTGCATAAACGTTTGGGAGACATCCGCGCTGTTTCGTGTGCGCCCGCCGCCCGCCCGCCGGTTGCCCGCATCGCCTGAGATCTAAGTTGCGCTATGCCTGATATACCTCCTAATTACCGCTGCGCTCCTGGTACTTTATTTTAACACCCAATTACTTTTCTTCCCTAGGGTGGACATTTATCAATTTACTTTTTTGAGTGATGTATTTTTTATTTAATTGCATATGTTTGAGAAAAGCACTATACGTACCTCGCCGTGAAAAGGGGTTGCCAGCCTCGTAAGTATCCGGCCTCGCTTCGCTCGGCCGTCTATATCACTCGGCCGGCAACCCCCTACTTTCCGACCTCTGTAGTAATGTACTATTGTATGCAACATTGCGTGCTTGTGTAGCAAGCACGCAATGTTTTTTTTTTTATTTGAGATCTGTCAGTAAACTATGTACTTCGCATCCCAATATATAGATAGATAGTAATGTCAACTTTTCCTGCCATTTTTGAGAAAAAGAAGTTTATCATGTAACATAATTTTGTTATCGTTTTAACAATCTTTAATTTTGTGACATATACCGTGGGTGTAGTTTCAGAACGCATTTCAAAAATGGCGGGATTATTGTACTAAAAATAAATGTTTGTCCGCCATAGATAAGGCCTAGTTTAGTTTATTTTAAAGCCACAGACTACATAAAATCAAAATCAAAATACTTTATTGTTTAACTGTAGGTATATGAAAGATGATAAAAAATATTGTCAGATAATTCCGCTACAGTCTACCATAAAATGGTGTACAATACTTGCCTTCAGTACATATTTAAACCCCTTTTCACGGCGTGGTACGTATAGTGCTTTTCTCAAACATATGCAATGAAATAAAAAAATAAATCACTCAAAAAATAAAAATTATACACCGTGGGCCCGAATAACCCGAGGGATTTTAACCATCGATTTTAGAGCCCAATTGGAGTATATAAAGTAGTATAACATGTAGTCCAATAACGCACGATTCCCGAGATTTTTATTATTTAAAAATCAATTCCATAGTTAATTTAATTTGAACTCTTGTCACCTTAGCTTAAAGCATTATTTACTAAGAAAGATTCATGTTGTAAGTAGCACTATCATCAACATACAACATAAATTAATTAATCGATTTCTTAGTAAATAATGCTTTAGGTTAAGGTGACAGAGTTCAAATTAAATTAACTATGGAATTGATTTTTAAATAATAAAAATCTCGGGAATCGTGCGTTATTGGACTACATGTTATACTACTTTATATACTCCAATTGGGCTCTAAAATCGATGGTTAAAATCCCTCGGGTTATTCGGGCCCACGGTGTATATGTCCACCCTAGGGAAGAAAAGTAATTGCATGTTAAAATAAAGTACCAGGAGCGCAGCGATAATTAGGAGGCATATGAGTCATAGCGTAACTTATAATTAGATGCGGCGCACACGACACAGCGCGGATGTCTCCCAAACGTTTATGCTCTCCTAGTATTGGACGTTATTGTAACTTTTTCTCAAAAATTTTAAAAATATAATTTTCTCAAACATGCTATGTAATGTCGGCGTTATGTTAGTTATTTTAGGCTTCAAAGTGCCACGTTCCCGGCGGAACAACTCGAGAGAACTGTAAAGGAATTTCATACAAAATTGAAGGCCTAGGCCGGGAAGTGATTTTTTTTTAATTTTAATATGGCCATGACAGCTGGTTTTATGAACAGGCTGAATATCTAAATTATATTTTTAAAAATTTTGAGAAAATGTTATAACGTCAAGTACTAGGAGTGCATAAACGTTTGGGAGACATCCGCGCTGTGTCGTGTGCGCCCGCCGCCGCCCGCCGGCTGCCCGCACCGCCTGAGATCTAAGTTGCGCTATGCCTGATATACCTCCTAATTACCGCTGCGCTCCTGGTACTTTATTTTAACACCCAATTACTTTTCCGTGGACATTTATCAATTTACTTTTTTGAGTGATGTATTTTTTATTTAATTGCATATGTTTGAGAAAAGCACTATACATACCTCGGCGGGAAATATGGGGTTGCCCGCCTCAGACCTATCCGGCCTCGCTTGGCGCTCGGCCGTCTATATGTCTTCGGCCGGCAACCCCTTTTGTCCCGGCCTCTGTAGTAATGTACTATTAGCTATTCAGCCTGTTTATAAACACAGCCGCCATGTATACATTAAAATTAAAAAATAATTCTTTCCCGGCCTAGGCCTTTAATTTTGTATGAAATTCCTTTACAGTTCTCTCGAGTTGTTCCGCCCGCAACGTGACACTTTGAAGCCTATAACTAACATAACGCCAACATTTCATTGCATGTTTGAGAAAATAACTATTCGTCGTGGAATAGAGGCCTAAGACTGCGATTCTATACCTTATCTATAGCGTTTTATGGGGTATCGTGTTGTCAGCGTTTTGATAGCTCTTATATACTTGACAGTAATGGCGGCTGAGTTACAAAACAGTACCATAACAGGTTAAAGTCAATATGGTTTTACCCGGTATAATAGAGGCACAGGACCAAAACGGCTATCGAAAACGGCTTAAGTTATCGGGGTGAAACAAACATTTATAGTATTTACTTATGGCCGAACCCTATATTCAAACCGCGGACTGATAGGCTTACTTCGGATTAAAATTTGACACATTTTGTATGGGCAAATGTCAAAATTAAATCCGAAGTAAGACGTTAGTGGTCCAAACAAGGCCTCATCATCAGGAAATAGAAATTTGAAATAGATTTTTTTGGAGTGAAAAAACCAGAGTTGGCATTTTTTTTTTTACCTGTTATGTAATAAATAATTTTAAAGCTCTACGCTTATATAAAATATAGTTATTTTTTATACAAGGGGAGAAAGTTGTATTTTACCAGCCAGTGTTCATTTGAAACACGAGCAATTGAAAGGATTCTATTATTGACCACAAGCGAAGTGAGTGGTTCAAAAATAGAATCCTGAGCGTAGCGAGTGTTTCAACACGCGAGACGTAAAATAACTTTTCACCCGTGCGTAACACAAAACTTTCAAACAAACTATCTGTCAACCCAAAGAAAACGGAGATGGTATTGTTCACTAACAAACGCAGCCTGGGCAACTACCAACTCCCCAAGTTGTTTGGAACAGAACTCCAGCTATCAAATGAGGTAAAGTATCTAGGAGTCGTACTTGACAGCAAATTGAACTGGAGCAACCACCTGAACAGCAAGATAGACAAAGCAACAATCGCTTTCTGGCAGTGTCGCAGGATGGTAGGTAAAACATGGGGTCTACACCCCAAGATCATCCTATGGCTCTACACGTCAGTGATACGACCAATCATTGCCTATGGTGCGGTAGTCTGGTGGCCACGCACCAGACTGTCCACTGTGGAATCAAAACTACAACGACTCCAGAGACTAGCCGGCATGGCAGCCACCGGATGCATGCGGACTACGCCCACAGCATCCCTGGAAGCCATACTCGACCTCCCGCCACTGCACCTCTTCATCCAGCAGGAGGCGGCGGCAACAGCGGTACGTCTTAGGAATTTGCACCTGTGGAAACCTGCCAGGGTACCACACACCGAAATACTCTATGAAGCGGTTAACGAGGAGCCACTCATAAAGGCAGCTACCGACAGAATACCGAAACAGTTTATCTTCGACAAGAAGTACAAAATTCAACTGTATGAAGATCCGTGGGAAGGCCTCAATCCCAGGGAAGTAAGGATCTTCACAGACGGATCCAAGACAAAGTCTGGATCCGGAGCAGGTACTTTTTCAGAAGATCTAAACATACATATCTCAACGCCATTAGGAGCCCATACCACAGTCTTCCAGGCAGAATGCGTGGGCATCATTATGGCTACAATAGCGATTGAGCAAAGGAAGGTAAAGGATCTCCCCATCCGTATACTCTCCGACAGCCGATCAGTTCTCCAAGCCTTACAGTGCTATACAGTAACGTCAGGGCTAATATACGAATGTCACAACGCGCTCTCTAAGGTATGTAACCTAAACCCCATCACCCTACAGTGGATAAAGGGACATAGCAACTCACGCGGTAACGATGCGGCTGACGTACTCGCGAGAAGGGGCTCAGAAATGGAACTGATAGGTCCTGAACCGTTTCTGCCCCTGCCGACCAGCTGGCTGCGGAACAAACTGCGGCGAATCACCAAGGTAGAGCACCAACACTACCTGAGCAACCTAGACACCTGCAGGCAGAGTAAGGAAGCTCTTCCGATAATCAATCCCGGATTGTCGCGTAAGCTACGATTACTCAAAAGGGCCCAACTCCGATTGTTAACTGGAGCCATAACTGGCCATGCCTTGTTTAACAAACACTTGTTCACATTAGGTGTTACAGACAGCCCCCTGTGCAGAGCTTGTATGACGGCGGAGGAAACCGCAGCCCACGTCATCATAGAATGTCCAGAGGTGGCAACATACCGGGCACGTCACCTCGGAACACCGAGGTCGCTACCAGAGGCCGTCGGCAACATCAAGGGTCTGCTAGGCTTTCTGGTTGAACTGGGCTGGCAAGAGTAGTGCCAGTGACCCAGCACGCAAAAAAGGCGCATTTTTAAGTCGTCGAGTTGCGGAAATTAGCCCGCTACAACCTATAACCTATAACCTATAACACAAAACTTTTCACTTCACTACAGCGAGGAAAATAAGAAAAAGGGTTTGTACTAAGCTGAATTTTGCACGACGTCACTCGAATCACTCATCATTAATAAGAAAACAAACTATAAAAACATGCAACAAAAATATTTAACGTTGACAGCTTAATCGAAAAGTTTTGACTTAAGTTTTTTTTTATTATTTCGGATGCGTATTGTTAAAGCAAATCCCTTCTCGCGAGTACGTCAGCCGCATCGTTACCGCGTGAGTTGCTATGTCCCTTTATCCTTTCGCACATGGACTGTCAGAACATTTTATCCGTTTTTACAAGAAGAATGAAGGTTAATGTTGAATGCTGATATTTATGAATTGAAATGAAGTTGTAAGACTGTATTTAGTGTTTGGTACTCGATCCAGTTCATTAATTGTGATGTTAAAAATTTAGCACTTTTAACGTTTTACGTTTTGTTAGCTGTCAAATAGCACTTAAGCTGCCTTCAAATGCCAAAACTCTTTCTTCACATGTGGATAAAAAGTGATTTTCTCAATAGATATCAAACAAAAAGGGCTTTCCGAGCTAGTGAGATGAAAATAATATTTTTATATTCAAGATTGATAAAGTAAACATTAATCATTTAAACTAAAAGATAAGAACTGTCACAGGGTAAACTTAGCACTAATGTTGGTTTAGTTACTGCTCTGTCCGGTATGATTGGGCTTCTAAAGCATAAAGACAGCAAGTAGCAGCAGGACTTTATTGGGTTTTTAATATGACATACATTTTCGACGTATGTACGTACGTTTTTTTTCATTTGCGTACTTAGTGTGTACGGTAGAGTGAAAGGTAAAAGTACGGTAACTTGCAAAGTTTAGTGTCGTATTCAGTTGTTTGTAATGAATTTCCCTAGAACCACTTGTAGTAACCTGATGGATTTCTTCACCCCCCCTACCCCACCCTAATGAGGCCACCGTTCAGGCACGTACGAGTACAACATTGATCTTGCTTGGGGATGGTTTACACATTGACAGCATTTTTCTGTTTGTCGGGATTGGTTTGCAAGGGCAAATCCAATTGGCCACGAGGAGCAGTGCCACGCCTGGAAAACCCTAGGGCCGCCTGAAGGATGCACATGCCCGCCTCGATGGTGCGGCTGCGGTCCGAGGAGTTGCCGAGCGCCGGGTTAATCTCCACCAGGTCCACGGCGCGGAGGCGGCCGGTTGCGTGGATGATCTCCATCAGCGTAATGCCTTCGCGAAGAGACAGCCCACCACGCACTGGAAATCCAAACATACAGTCTCCTTTCTCGTTGCTTTTCTGAACTAGATTACGTGTACCGGGAATATTAGTTGATAATAGATGGTGAATGTATTGGACGAGGTTAATTAGGTCTTGCTTGAAGGAAAAAGTATTATTTATCAATACGAAGCTATTTTAACCCAGTGCATCTTAGAATTTAGTTTGACGAAAATGGGCTGAGCAAACATAGATAGTGCGGTCTCATAAAAATGTTTCTTTTTCTAAAAATAATAGTTCTCCGGAGTTTATTATTGTAAGTAGCGGTTCGGAGTAACCCACCTGGTGTGCCGGTGCTGGGCGCTTCGAGCGCGTCCAGGGCGTCGATGTCGAAGCTGACGTGGATCGGTTTGCTCTTACCAGGGTCTAGTACCTCCAGCACATGGTTGATGGAGTTTGCAATGCCGTGTCTGGAACAAAACTACACTTAACTAAGCGGTTCCACTCTACGAAAACTCTCGAAACTCAAAAACTTTTGGTTGGATTTAATGTAGGTATGCCATTTCTCCAAGGAAGGCGTGGCACTAAAATTTCTAATTTTTCACCCACGAAGGACAGGTCGCAAATAAAATAGATAATTTCACGCACAAGTGTTTAAAAGTTTCCATCTGTGGAGCAATAAACATAATATAGGTATGTCTCTTTGTACGTTTTACTGTTTTAGGCAGAGAAAGTTAGTGAAGATGATTAAAGTAAGGATATCACCTACTTGTCAATGTCTTCCATCGCGAAACAAGGGACGTCGTATTTCTGTATCACCAACCTCTCGTATGTGTCTACTGAGCGCAGTGCCAGGTACCCAAGATTCTTTATAGAAAATCTGAAAACAGATACAAAGTCTTGCAAGCAATTTCAACTGGCTTAATTTTAGCACAATGACCATACAATATAGCATTTCTGTTTCAAAAGTAATAAAGCAATGCAATGTAACAGTTCCATTGTTAACACAGTCGGTGCCGATTAAAGGTAGGTAGGTGGTTATAATTCTACAATCACTAGATGCTAATAGCTAAATAACTGGCATTTCTCTTGTAGTTAAATTGTACTATAGATATGCTTACAAAAAAAAAGGCTGAAAGGAAGGAAAATGTGAGTTAGCTATGTATGTCAGTCTTACTTTGGAACCTGCCAGTCCATGGTAGGCAAATAAGGCCAATAGTCGGACAGCTCCTTGACGAGCAGCGCGACCGGCATGCCGTGCACGGACCCGGAGTCCGACGTCTTGTTGGTGTTCAGGTCGGCGTGCGCGTCCACCCAGATCAAAATCATGTCGTCGTGCACGCTATAGTGCCCGTCCACTGTACCTGCGATCACAAATTGAAAATAGATCTATTTTCTGTTCTTAATGTTTTTTGGTGCCCACATTTTGAAGAGAAGTCATGTTACCAAGTCCGATCGAATGGTCTCCCCCGATGGTCACGGCCACCCGGTCGTCCCGCAGCACCCGCGCCACGCGCTGCGACAGCGCCCGGTTGCAGGCCGACACCGTCGACAGGTTCGACATGTTCTCCACGCCGGCCAGAGCGTCGCACGATGACGTCTCGACGTCACCATAGTCTTCTATGTCTAGGCCGTCTATTTGAAGCATACAAATCTTAACATTATACACGACTACCGAGTATTACTTATCTTTTATAAAAATATGTACTACTTCGTACCTATGATTCGATTTAAAGTTTTAATTATTTCTTTATTTACTCAGTCTACCTCATTTATACCGTGCATAATGTCCGACTAGCTTTTGCTTACTACTTCGTCCGCGTAGAAGCCATTTATCGCTACACCCTCGAAATCGGTTTTATTTCAATGAAATATAGCTTCTTCTAAGTAAGTCTTACACCAAGATACTTATCCCTTGTCATTTTTTATTAAGTTTCGTTCAGTCGTTTTGTCGTGAAAACAAACACCCAGAGTTTCTTTCACATTTATAATATTATACTATGGATTATAAATTATATTTTTTCAAAACTAGAACCTAAACACCGTTAACTCAAGTTGCTAGAAGTTCGCTAACTGTCATAAGTTATTTGATAAAACGCTCAAAGCTTGGCAGCCAGGGTGCGATCGAAGTCTCAAGTCGTGAAACTCAAAGTTTAGCCGGTAGTGGAAACCACTTAATCAATAAAAATATTCACTTGTACTGCAAGGAGGGAACTCACCGATTTCCTTGAGCTTGGTCAGCAGCCCCGCGAAGCGCATGGCTGCTGGTGCGATGCTCGGCCCATATTTCTTCTGCCCTTTCTCGAACGGCACCCCAATAACACCCACTCTATCTAACGGCTTCCACTTCTTGACATGACTCATATTACGCGCGAGCACCTTTACAACATTCATTTTAATTTTTTAAACTATCTTAAGTTGTGTAAAAACGGCACGACCGATGCTCCAGATGGTCCATGATAAGTGGCGCCCGGCTTGCTTTAGCACAAACATCTTATCAATCGTCTTTTTAAAGGTTAAAGGGCAAGATATACTCCAGAGTATCTGTTCCTCGTTAAGTAACGCAATCATTTCAACTTTTTTGTAAGTCGATAACAACGACGAGCTTGTGTAAGATATGAATGATAGTTTGTTTTGGATAAGTGTAAGTGTAAGGGGAAACCGAAAATTTTGGATGAGGGGTAAACTTTTTAGATAAGTTACGAGTATTATATTGTAGTTATGGTAGAGTATGAGGTATTGCTAAGACTGGATTCTTACGATTTTTATGGAGACATAAAACTTTTTATGCTGTGATACTGGCCACAAATATTTATTTTTTCATTACGTGAAATACGCTAGGCTAGGGATTTCAGGAGCAACAACGCGATGTTTAATTCTGTTTTTTTCCTAGCTGAAGGGGCACAGGCACTCAGCCTCCTAGTTAGTGGGATATGAGAGTTAACTTAGTTAACTCAATAAACTTTTGCATTTTCAAACCTACAAATGTCGAGACTGCATCAGTAAGATCGCAGATGCCAACCATGAGAACTAAGATGGAATGCCTGTGTGCTAGTATTTTTACCGGTTACCTTATCCCCACACCGGAATACAACAATGCGAATACGCTGCTTGGCGGGAGGTAAAAGGGATGGTAGTAGCGATCCGGGCGGAACCGGAAAAGGTCCTACTACTTACCACTAAAAATTGTCTTATATCTACAAACTGATTGTGCAGTTTGACGGAACATTGTGTAATGCCTGTTTTTGAAAAATAAATAATTTATTTATTTAATATTATTAAAATCATATTTGCTTACTATTTAATTGCCATCAATTCACCGCGTAGATACGCAATTATGTGCAATTTGGGTACGCTAGGCGTATTTTAACGTGTCACGACTCACGAGCAATCATCAATCAAGATATGACCGGAGAACAAAATATCAACTCATTTTTTGACATTATACGTACGTACCTTACACTTTTACTTTGAAGACTGCTGAAGAAATTCGTTTGCTTCCTTAGAAGTCTGTATGTTAATAATGCTCTCTGCACTTGTCAGAAGCTATTACCTTCTATAAACAAATTAAGTAGGGTAGACCGGGGTCAACTACTACGGGTCAATAGTACCATCGCCTATAACTCCGCTACTACATCGAAATATGCATGTATACACGAGTGTGCCTCTCCCTAGCCAGCCACTCGTGATTCTCTAGTTATTATTTAAATGTTGTATTGTGCCACAGTGTAGGGGTCAGTTAGATATAGAATTCGAGACTTGTGAAGTTTTGTGATTTCGAGTAAAAAAGGGCAATTGTAACACAATATTTGGGGTGAATTGTAACGTTACAATTGACCCCGTGCTACATTTGGCCCAGAGTTTTTAGAATTTAGACAATTGAAATAAATTATTTTTGTAACACGTCATTTCGACGATTCATTTTGATACTTCGGGATGTATATAAATTATAATACCCGCAATGTCATCCGTTTCAGCATTATTATTTAAAAATAATTTGTTGTGAACGATGGGGTTAATTGTACCAGGGTTCAATTGTAGCAGAACTGTATAGGGTAGGGTGGGTACGATTGAACCACTTTCACTTTAACAGCGTATAGCGAAGAATCTATTAAAGTCACGGATTCAATAGTTTGGTCATATAAAGTATGGTAATCTGGCTTTTAAATAAAGTATATTTTGTAGCTCTATCTCAAATAACTACGCCGCTATTGCCGAAATAAGAGGACCGGGTAAATTGGTTCAATTGACCCCATGCTAGGGACAATTGAAACGGTATGTGGGTTAATTGAAACACTTCAAATAACTTTGTCATTATTTGACATATTTAATAGGTGTAAACGGTTTTCTATACTACATGAGTATTTGATGAGATCATGATAAAATGGTAACGTAACTATAACTATTTCTATGATTATTACTGAAAGAAAGTTTTAGAGGTAGAGGTAGTTAATAAATATTTTTGTATTCATCGATAGCAGGTAGAAGTTGAACTAATAATTAACATATCATATTATCAACATAGATATAATCTATTAATTAGCTATAATGGCATAATAATGCTTAAAAAAGGGAATATCATTTCTCATACAAACAAACATGTTTCAATCATAACCATGTTTCAATCATGACCAAAGTATGTATACCTACGTATACATTTATATACTTATGTAGGTAAACACTTAAATGTGAAAAAGCAAACTAATAATACAAATACAAATACAAATACAAATATGTTTATTTCGCATAAAATGTGGTACATAAAGATGGCAATAAAGTTGTACAAGTTTCGCACATTTAACCAGAAACTGGCATGCAAGATTTATATATGTGTCAAATAAACTCTAAATCGAGCTAAGACCGCATAATTAAAGTAACAACAGAAAAACAATCAATTAAGTAGCAGATAATTCACATGTCATAATTTTTATTTAAAATAGTCAAAATATTCTTCGACTGAGTAAAAACATTCCTTTATCAACCATTTCTTAAGTCTACTCTTAAATAACTTCAGAGGTAATTTCTTCATGTCATCTTGTAAATAGTTATGAACTTTAATTGACTTGCTATACGTGTTCCGACTATACAACTTCGTCTGTTTGACAGGTATCACGAGTTTGCTAGGGTGACGTGTATTGAATTTACAAATGTCTTTTTTTGTTTTAAAAATCGAGCTGTGGACTTTTACAAATAAACATACCTCGTATATATACATGCATGGCACTGTAAGCAGTTCTAGTTTCCTGTAGAGTGGCCTGCACGAGGTAAAAGTATCGACGTCACAAATAGCTCTGATGCACTGCTTTTGTGCTATCAACACTCGTTTGGCTTGGCATGAATTTCCCCATAGGAGAATTCCGTACCGAAGTTGGGAACAAACAAAACCATGGTACGCCTGAATCGCGATTTCCTTGGATGCGATTTTTGGAAGTCGCCACAGAGCATACGCAAAAGAGTTAATTTTATTGCACAATTTGGTTACGTGTTCATTCCATGAGAATTTGTCATCTAAACTTATACCCAAAAAATTTATCTGATTGGATTCACAAATTGTTTGACCTGCTAGATTAACAGAAAGGGTGAATTTACGTGCATTTTTATTAGTAAATTGTATATAGGTTGTTTTGTCAATATTAATATTCAAATTATTATCGTGAAGCCAAGTAACAATTTTCATAATTGTGAGGTTTATGTCCTCATTGTAGGTTCTAACATTATGACATGGTATTACAATTGATAAGTCATCAGCAAACAGTGTACAGTCATGTTCTGTCATGTTTGGAAGGTCATTTACATATAATAGGAATAACAGCGGTCCTAAAATACTTCCTTGCGGTACACCAACCCCGTTTACTTTAGTAAGCGAAGTATGCTTAGTTTCTACCTTGTCAGAGTTAATTTTAGTTATTTCAACAAACTGAGTTCTTGCTTGCAAATAGTCCCTGAGCCAATCATTCGCTATACCTCTTATACCATAGAGCTCGCATTTAGCCAAGAGTAGTTCGTGTGATACAAAATCGAAAGCTCGGCTCATATCGAAAAATACCGCAGTTACTGGAATACTCTGATTCATGTTACCTAAGATGTTATTAGTCAGACAGAATGCAGCTAACGATGTTGATTTTCCCTTCTGAAAACCGAACTGTTCGGGTTTTATTATTGAAAATTTATTTAAAAATGACCATAGTCTTGTATGCATTGCCTTTTCAAATATTTTCGACATAATAGGTATCAAAGAGATTGGCCTATAATTTTGCAAAATTTCTTTGCCACCTTTTTTATGCAGCGGTTTAATAAGGGACTTTTTCATTGGCTCGGGAAATATACCGTTTGAGAAAGATAGATTTACTAAATAACTAAGTACAGGCGCAATTTGAAGTTTACATAGTTTAAGAACATTTGTTTGGATTTCATCGTAACCAGTTGATCTAGTTAATTTTAGAGAATTTATTATTTTGATTAATAAAACCCAAAGTATCAAAGATAAGAAATATTTTTAATGTAAAAAAGCACAAAAATCACAATATATACACCTTAGTTTGTAAGCTTTTTTTTCAGAATTATACACATAAAAATGTATACCTAAAAATATATACATACACCTTATTTAGTAAGCTTTTTTTTTCAGGATTATACACATAAAAATGCATACCTAAATATATACATACACCTTAGTTTGTAAGCTTTTTTTTTCAGGTTTAAACACATTACCTATATACATTATACACCTTAGTTTGTAAGCTTTTATTCAGGTTTATATAAATTAAAAATTCATTACCTACTAAAAGTAACATTAGTACATAAAAAAATCATATCTCCTCCATTCTGGTTAAAGTCGGTTAAAAAGGGACGGTTGGAACACCGGGAGGATTGAAACGTTTCAAACGTCCACAGGCACATTGTTCCAATCGTACCCAACTCCTATTCTTCATTTCAAGGTTGATATTTTAGTCTTAAATACTACTTTAGCGATTACCAATATCAATAAATACAATCTCAAATAGGTATACCATACAATGAAATAAGAAAAAATACCAAAATACAAGAGGTAATTAAGATAAACCGAAAATAAAAAGAACATAAATGCTTACTTTTGCGTGTGAAATCTTTCCGAAGCGTCCTGCACACGACCGCGTCCTTCGCTGCCCCGCGCGCCAATGTCCAAAGATTCGAAAATGGCCGATGTAGTAACGAACTTCGTGTCGCGCTGGTAGGTGTAACGGTTTCCGAGAAATTTGAGTTGTTTCAATCATGACCCGTTTCAATCGTACCCACCCTACCCTACTTAAGATTAGTAATTGTTAAATTATATTTTCACCTCAGCAGCTCAAACAAGCAGGTTTTGCTGCTTAAAAACAGTGAGCAAAATTCAATTTTGCTGCGAGCGAGAGGCAAAGTAGCTTTTTAATTATTTTTTTTAAATGCCGTGAGCAGTGCTGGGGCTACTCACAACATTCGAAAAAATTTAACTTCACTTTGTTCTGTCACTTTCACTTCGATAGGAAAAAAGCGAGAGATAGAAACAACTTGATTCGAAGTTCGATTTTCAAAGGCCACACATAGTAGGCCCAAAAAGAAACGCACGTTCGGATGCACACATAACCGTAAATTGCAAATAAAACTATCTGTTCAAGTTTGAAATGTGTTTATTATAACTATTTTATACAGTAGGTACAATCATTTTTTTTATTTAATGTTTTGAAGACAAAATTAATGAAAAATAAGAAGTTTATTATGTATCTTCATAATTTTGTTATCGTTTTAACAATCTTTAATTTCGTGACATAAACCGCGGGGGCAGTTTCAGAACGCATTTCAAAAATAGCGGGATTATTGTACTTAAAAATAAATAAATGTAATGTAATGTAAATGACGATGTAATTTTTGTTAATTTGTCCGCCATAGCCAATAGCCATAGACAAGGCCTAGTTAGGTTTTTTTTAAAGCCACAGACTACATAAAGCTGTATAAAGTTGTGTTTGCACTACGGCATTATCAAGTTGAGTGACAGGTTTTATCTGTTTCATGTTTATTTTTTCCACTTTTTATTTTATTAGTATTTTGCAAAAATGCTTGTGATTGATGCATATGCGATCGTGTCGTTATTTAGTCGTGTATTCACCAAATGGTCACAACGGAAGATCTGCGTTGGCCCTACCAGCTTCACGCTGTGTTGTTCTCGCTGCTGAGGTGAAAAGTTGTATGTCTCACACGAGACCAAAGTTTTTTACGTCTCGTATCTTTGAATCCCTCGCTACGCTCAGGATTCTAACCTAGAATCACTCGCTACGCTCGTGATTCAATAATAGAATCCTTCGCTTACTCGGGATTCAAAATCATCACTCGCAGCAAAAACCAACTTTGCTCTCTTGTTGAACAAATAACTATTGTGTTGTATTATTTGAAATGTTATTATTGCTTGAGAGGTGTGCTATTAGAACCCTTATGTGTTTTTTTATAATAAGTCCACATAATATGTTTCAAAAACTTGGAGAATATTATGTTACGTTTAGTTCAACTGAAATGCTAGCTTTGTCTAGTCTAAATACGAGTCTCTATTATTAAAACTGATGTAACGTAACAGAATGATTTGTGTTAAGAAATTAACAATAAATACTGATTGATTAGAACATTATTTTGGGTTTTATTTACCTCTGTTTTTCTGGTATAATTGACCCGTACTAGGGGTCAATTGTAACACAGGACTTCATGAACAAAAACTCAATTTACACCATTCTCATGCGATCAAATGATATAAGTATTTTTTCTAGATTCTGATAGCCAATTAGACTAGAATGTTACCTATATGTATATCCTAAGAGATTTTTACGAGGCAGCTTTAGATTCTGAGAACACGTCATTATTTCTAAAATGGTCCAATTTCCCCCGTCTACCTTACCTATCTTTGTAACGCCTATTAGGTTCGCTAAAAACAATCGTATCTTTTTATGGACACCAATCAAAAACTAAGATTAAGATCGGGCTTATCTTCAGCATTGTCCTATAAGTACATGCCATAAAGCATGTGAGTGAACTAAATAGGGAATATGCATGGTTTTTTTTAAATCACATTTCTTAATAAAATATTAAAATACCGTAATAGTCGCGTAGCAGAAGAAGTGGTTATGAGAATACTAAATAAAAGTTTTAATTTTTGCTGTGTGGATATATAAAGCGCATTGAAAGCTATTTTAAAAACATGAGAAGTTTTTCGTCTGTGCTTTAGGTATTTAGTAATATTGTGTGATACGTAATGATGTATAAAGCATTAAAGTCAGAATGTTTTTTTCTTTAATGGTACTATGAATTATTGGCCCAGCAATTTGGTTCGAAAAATTGTGTTTACCTGGGAAAAAAATCGGGAGTTTTGAAAATTGGTAATTTGGGATGTGCTCTTTCCGAATTTCAACTTTGCCTCGTATTTTTGCCGCTCGCGCTTCCATATTGGAACAATGGCCCCTAAAAGCAGTTTTTTGACAGTATCTCCTTACTAACTCATTTTACGATAGAAACAGCTCTATACAAAATGAAACTAGGCACGATTGCGTACGATTGATTTAATAACCTATTTTTTTTCATAAAGTCAATAGTTCTGGCGTACTAGCGCCGCAAAGCATACTACAGCACGCGTTTTGGTCATTTCATTACTTGTTTTAGTGCGCTCGTTAGGTGAAACATAGTTCACTTTGTGATACCAGCACCAAATTTGAGACAAAATGTTAACTGCGTACATTCCTAGCATGTAAAATATACCACGCATACCACGGCGCGGCGCGGCGCCTATTTTTATTTTTAATGTATAATCGTATAAGTAACTGTAGGTAGTAACTAACATTTTTGAGGATCAAAGATTTTACGCCAATGATATTTATGATGGCACACCTAAAAATATAACCCTACTTTTTTTGACCGCGGTAACTTCTACAGGTATGGCACCAAGCTAGTGCAAGAACATACATTTCTGAGATCATGCTCAACAACGTGAAAAAAGGTCTAAAAGCGTCAAAATGCGATAGGATATTTAGTATTGTTAAAATAGCTTAGATTTAAATAATAATATATGGTAGGTACATTTAGACGGATTGAGAAAGAGGTACAGATTTAGTGAATAATCCTTTCCCATCGTTTTTGGTCGGATAACTTCGTATTTATCTTGCTTTCTCAGTTGGCTTATTGATGGGTACTAAAGCTAATTGAGAAAGCTAGATAAATACGAACTTATCCGACAAAAAACGATGGGAAAGGATTATTCTGGGGATGTATTTATTTTTCTCATCTACGCCATAGTGTGGGTGTGTCATTGGATAGGTATTTCAATAATATTGAGGGTTTGTAACAACAATTTTTCGATTAAGGGATCCGTTTATGAAATTTTAACCTTTAAAGCTCAAATTGTTGTTAGTCAAGTGTCCCCCACCCTACACTACAAATACTAAAAATCTCAAATATATCTTAAGTGAAAGCTCATATAACGAATTAAAAAGGAAAACTACGAGTATCACGACTAAGTAGACTTAATTAGCTCCTGAGATACAGGCGACTAAAGTGTTTATACCTACTAAGTAAAAATCATCTAAGACAGCACCAAATAAATTTAAATAGAAAATTAGTTGGTACATGTCGTGTTTTGAGATAGTTTTTTGTGTTTGTCGTAACGGCTTCGGAACCCTACACTGACCATGGTCCGACAGGTTCTTGCCCGGTTTTTTTATCATACATTTCTCTCTAACTTAAAAAAAATAAATATAGGTATATCATCTGAGCATTACAGCCCCTACTTACAAAGCTTGCAAAGAGTTTAATTATCTTAAAGAATATATAAACACATATTATTATATCATCTACTGTTGAGTTTAGGGAACAATTGTCCGGTTTGACTCTCGACACAGACTGGAGGACCTTCTGTTTATTTTTTTATGTCAACATGCGATGAGGGAGCGTTCGAGAATACCTTAGCAGCTTGACGGTTATTAGGATTTTTTAAGTAAAGTTTACAGAAACAAGCTTTGCTTCTCCGAAATACTTTGGTCTCGTCTGACACATACAAACAGTGAGTGATTCTAGGTTAGAATCCTGAGTGTAGCGAGGGATTCAAAAACACGAGTATATAGCTTTGGTCTCGTGTGACACATACAACTTTTCACCTCAGCAGCGAGAACCACTCGGCGTGAAGCTGGCAGAGCCAGCCTCGGTCTTCTGTTGTGACCATTTGGTGAATACACGACGCAATGACGATACGATCGCATATGCATCAATCAAAAGCATTTATGCAAAATACTAATGAAATAAAAAGTGGAAAAAAGAAACAGATGAAACATGCCACGCAACTTGATAATGCCGTAGTGCAAACACAACTTTATACAGCTTTATGTAGTCTGTGGATTTAAAAAAACAAATTAAACTAGGCCTTATCTATGGAGGACAAAAATTTTCTTTAGTGCAATAATCCCGCTATTTTTTAAATGCGTTCTGAAACTGCCCCCGCGGTTTATGTCACGAAATTAATGATTGTTAAAAAACGATAACAAAATTATGTAGATACATGATAAACTTCTTATTTTTCATTAATTTTGTCTTCAAAACATTAAATAAAAAAAATGATTGTACCTACTGTATAATAGTATTTTATGTAACTGATACATAAAGAGGGTCCTTAAAATACGAGTGTGGTTTTATGAAACGAGCCAACGGCGAGTTTCATAATAAGATCACACGAGTGTTTTAAGGCCTAATTATGTACAGTTGCATACATTACTTTATCTACACACATATTATTAGTACTCTAAGATGCGTTCAGTAGCCGAAGGCAAATAACCTTCATAGCTACCAGTGCGACTGCTTCCTGTAACATATCTATAGGTGTTAAGCTAATGTATGAACTGAAATAAGAAATAAATGAAATCAGAGAAAAGAAGTATTTATTTATTATAATAATTGTAAACATTAACAGTAGTGCAATTTGAAATGTTTAATTGAGGTGTTTGTTTGACTATGATTTTTTTTTTTAATCATAGACAAACTAACAAAGTCCCTATTCTAATGTCATTCGAAATCAAAATGGCGTACGATACTCGACTAAAAATATACCGAGTCGACGTTTAATTGATACTAGAATAGCCCCCCTGTTTGAATTGTGTTGGTTTTGGTAGATGTTCCAAATTTGAACAACATTACTTTATCAGTAGATGTATCATAAAATTAACATTTTATTACAGCCACAGATAAAAAAAAATATCATAGTAAAATTGTATCTTGTAATGCTGGTCATTATCTACGGATTCTGAACGCATTATAGAGGGCTTATGATATGAGTGTAGATAAAATAGTTATAATAAACACATTTCAAACTTTAACAGATAGTTTTATTTGCAATTTTACGGTTATGTTCGGATGCACCCGAACGTGCGTTTCTTTTTGGGCCTACTATGTGTGGAATTTGAAAATCGAACTTCGAATCAAGTTGTTTCTCTATCTCTCGCTTTTTTCCTATCGAAGTGAAAGTGACAGAACAAAGTGAAGTTCAATTTTTTCGAATGTTGTGAGTAGCCCCAGCACTGCTTACGGCATTTAAAAAAAATAATTAAAAAGCTACTTTGCCTCTCGCTCGCAGCAAAATTGAATTTTGCTCACTGTTTTTAAGCAGCAAAACCTGCTTGTTTGAGCTGCTGAGGTGAAAATAACTATTGTACCTATATGTACATATATTCTAAAAGCAAAGGACTATGGGCAAAAATGTCCCCACCCACCAACAGAGATGAAACATGTTCCAGTTTATAGATCTTGGCAACATGAAGTATTTTTGCTATGGCGACGATCGCCATATGTATGGGGTTTTCTTGGAAAATTATAATCGTATCGTATGGAATTTGTTTAAAAATGAACACAGTCTGGTCTTACTTGGCTCTTGAAAGGACTTTTTTCATTAAAAAAATCCCATCGATTTTCCTACTAAAATAGGTATTTCGTCTTTTTTTGGGTCCTAATGAACCTATAGACATGCATCCCGTGACTGTTGGAGGGTGGGGACGGGGCCCATACAAAATGGCCCATGACCCTTTAACTTTCTACAAGCTATTTTTCTCAGATGATATATTTGCAAGTTGACAAATGTATGAAAAAAAATGGGGTCAAAACACAGTTTTGAAAATCGACCGTTTTTTTTGACACGTTTAATGTTTTGTAAAGTTGGATATAAGGTACACAAGCGATGAAAGACATGGCAACAGTGCTACTATCTACGTAAAAGTGTCACATTAGTAGTTATAATATAAGTTATAACAAATATACTTAAGTTTAATTTTTAACCACAGCCTGCATTTTATTGGCTCGCGTACGGCGATCAGATAAAAATTTAAAAATACTCATTTAAGCGACGTTGCAGATAATACTAATGCATCTACAGATCATAATCATTAATCATATTAATAAAGCGCTAATAATACTGGAAATACCAATAGTACTGGAGGATTCGTTTACATTGCATCGAAATAAATTACAACATACATACTTTACGAGAGTAACCGCCTGTTTCACAATCGACAAGTAAAGCATATTTGACAGATAAATTAAGCCCTTTCTCTTTCTTACACTTGAAAGTAGACAAGGAGAGAGCCAACTTTAAATAGCAGATATATTTACTTGTCGATTGTGAAACAGGCCCTTAGTCTCAAATAGTTTGTCTGAGAATCAGTACTGAACTGACGTTTAACCTTGAAGCATGGACTTCGCGTGCGTAACTCTGAAATTTATTTGGGCCATGTTAACCAATTTTTCTGCGGCAAATCAGCCATATGCCCTAATCGAGGCTATACTGTTCAGAAGTGGTAAGTTTTTCAATAAAAAAAAGGTGCATGCGAGTCACCTGATCGGAGGTTAAGTGATCACCGCAGCCCCGTATGAAGACCCGCAACGCCATACATAGACATGTTACGTAGTACAAACGAATGCTTCCATTATTAGGTGCTGCGAGAGCGATTAATGATTTCTGCGGCTACCACAAATGTTCATTTCCATCCAATTACAGGTTAACCGATTATTAATTAATTGCAAGTAAATAAATTAATGTATAGCCTGTATCTAGTTTAAATGCATAATCAGAAATGGTTCAACAAATTCATTATACAACTCAATATTATATTACATTTGGTTAATGCACATGTTTCGCTAAAACCAGTTGCAACTTTATGTTGTAATGGTTGAGATACCAATGCTGCCGAATCAGGCGATGAATTGCCATATAAATTACTGACGATCCACGTGAGGTACGGTGATGTGATAGTAAAAACGTTAAACTTGACGCCGTCCGGCGTTACAAGCGCTCCGCTCGGGGCCGCCACCACGCCCACGACCTTCGACTCGAACAGTACTGGCCCTCCCTTGGCGAAATCCATCACTAACACCTGCGGTTGTTTAAACTCTTTACCGCAGAAAACGTAATACCATTGCGTATTATGGCAAGGCAACTGTTGATATACAAACTCCATCAGCAGCACCTTGCTGGTCGAGGTCGTGGCAAACCCAACCACGCGTGTAAGTATCTCGTGTTCTAAATTGAGATCCAAATAGTCTGCGATAACACCTGGTTCAACAAATTTATCCAGTGGGTGACTTTTAACGATTACCAGACCAATGTTACTGATGATTTTCGTTGTATTTGGTGTACCCGGATTAAAATAATACAGGTAATCTTCGTGCAGCACTGTCTCTGTCACCTCCAACACGCTGAGCACGGTCGAGGGGCTGATGACCGTCGCGGCGACGGCCACGAAGCCCGGGCCCTCGCTCACGCATTGCCCGGACGTGAGCACGGCCTGGCTGTGGATTATCGTGCCCGTACACAGATACTGGCGGTGCTCGTTTAACAAGGCGACGACAAACGGGTATTCTTCTGCCAAGCGCTCGATCACTATCCAGTTGTCATTTGGTTGTGCTATTATTTTATGCACGAATATCAAAATCCCTAATGACAATGCAAGTAGAGAACTAGTATGTTGCCTCGTACGAACCATAATGTACATAATCGTTGTTATATCTAAATGAATAAACGATAACAATAATGTAGTGGTATAAAAACAGATTGTAAACGTTGTAAACAACATGTCATTTGCATAGTGGCAGGCATTATTTATTTTGTCATAGACTCAATAACGGAGTAGGTACTTATATGAAAGAGAATAACCAGAATAAAAATCCTTGTAAGAGGCATGGAATTAGTAAGTACTAACGTACATCTGGAAGGTGCACTACACCGATAACGCGAGCCGAAAGAAATGTACTAAAGCTTAATGCGTCCCTTTCTAGTAAGGTGACAATATATATGTACTGCAATTCACGGACAAATTAATTTTACAAGCCGGTGGAGCAGTAAACGAAACATTTGTTTTAGTTATTAAACTGATGGTTTCCAAAATCAATATCTGTGGATCTGTGTGTTCTCCAACAACTAATCCGTTGACAAATTGAGAAAAAGTAGCCGCTATCTTAAACTTTTTAGCTACCCGATTGATTGTTTCCAAAATCGATATCTGTGGATCTGTGTGTTCTCCAACAACTAATTCGTTGACAAATTGAGAAAAAGTAGCCGCTATCTTAAACTTATTACTTATTCGACTAATTGTTTCCAAAATCGATATCTGGGGATCTATGTGGTCTCCGACAGTAAATCCGTTGACAGATTGAGGAAAAGTAGCCGCCATCTTGAACTCTTTAGTTACTCGACTGATTGCTTCCAAAATCCATATCTGAGGATCTGTGTATTCTGTGTGGTCTCCTATAGTTCGAATTTGACACTTGAATGACAACTTAATACAAGTTTTTGTTTGAAAGCTATCAATGCTTGTATTTTTGTCTACCTGCTCTTATTAAAATGACAATATAATGAATATATTGTTTGATTTTTTATACGTTCGAAATGGCTACGCGTGTGAAAAACATTTGACAAGTTAATTACCATATCTCCATCTACCATGTATAAGAAAAAGATATACAAACGACAACGAAGCTGCAAGATGAATGAAATATTTACACAGACAGAAGATAATATACTGTATCTTAGGAGTAATAATCGCTTGAAACGAATTTTAGGAAAGTTGCGATTTTTTTGACGCCGTGTGTATAACAATTTTATCGAGCAACAGTAAACAAACTCTAAGTCTAGAACTCTTTCATCGAACTCACCTGCCAACGAGTTCGTTGTCGAAGACTACACAAATCCCGAGATATCGATTTTGAAAGCAATCTGTCGAATAACTAAAAAGTTCAAATTGGCGGCTACATTTTCTCACTCTGTCCACAGGTTTGTGGTCGGAGACCACTCAGATCCCCAGATATCGATTTTGGAATCAATCAGTCGAATAGCTAAAAAGTTCAAGATGGCGGTTCAAGATTAGGAATTATGATATTACTGATTGCTCGTGGTCCCCCTACTAACTACTTACTTGTGTAAGAGGGAAGTAAGTCTCTTTTCAGCCAATCAGCCTCAGGTTATAGGTTAGTCTATAATTATCTTTGTAATTAAAAATATTAAAACTGACGCACAGTATTAGAGTTAACCATCTAAATAAACAAATCCTAAAGTGGCATAGCAAAGGAAATTGATTTCAATTTTAGAATATGTCATAGTGACGTAATCAATCTAAACGTAAAAGACTTCTTATGATTTGATTTGCAGTGTCACAGTCACAATCAAATCACAGACCTAGATAAACCTAGATGCCGCCAATGCTTGTACTTCGCGTGTATCTAAGTAGTGCGTTGCACCATTTGCCGCTCAGTCGCGCTCCTATTGTCCTAACTGTCAGACGTTTTTTGCTGCACTAGAAAATGCCTCACTGCACCGTAATTAATTGTTTAAATTCAACAAGAGTGGCAAGTCGAGTAAACGGTGACGTTTCCTATCATAAGTAAGTATTTTTTCTAATAAATTTCGCCTTATTTAATTTAAATTTAATTATTTTCAACTTGGAGTGATGTCGTGTCGTTTCTACCAAAATAGTTACACACATAGTATATTTTCGAAGCACGCCATCCATTGCGGCTTCTACTTTATACTATACTTAAGGCATATTATTTGTAGACCGCAATGGACAGTGAAGCAAACGATTTTTTCCTAAATGTTCTCGTTGAGACCACCATTACGGTGGTAGGGATTTTCTCATTGTCTGTCGATTTAAAGTGAGTAGTGCTGTACACTGCGATGTTTCATGCAATATCACTGTGCAATTCGATTTACAATCGATTTTTGTGACAGACAATGATAATTAAGGCTAGTTATGATACAATAATGTTATTCTTTTACATTAAAAATATTTCAGAATCCCTAATGATCCAATACTAAAAGAAAAATGGATTAATGCGACAGGGAATAAAAAAAGTTGGTTCCCTAGCAAACATAGCAAGATTTGTTCGATCCACTTTAATAACGACGTCTTCTATGGCACAAGCAAGAGGCGCCCATTGTTAAACTCGGCAATTCCGACCATAGATATACTTCAGAGTATGGGTGAAGGAGAGGTAAAAAAGAGCCATTAATTATATTTAATTTCATTAATAATCCTTTAATCCTTTATTCAGTAACTTCCCATTTGAAATTAACTATAGTTTTGCATCGTTAAAAGGTTGTCGTTATAAAAACATTACTCTCCTTCTATTGGGCAATCGTGTAAAAAAAACAATCTCTAACTTGTAATCTTTAAATCGCTTTCTCATTGTCTGTCTATAAACTCAAAGTATGATCGATAAAAGAATCGATAGAAATTCAATCATAAAAATATTGATTTATTATTACGGAACATTTTGTATGCTTAAATCAGACTTATTAACGTAAATTCATAGGTTACTTACTTGAATTTTGAAGTAAAATGCAGAAAGTAAACTAAAGCGGACGGGCTGCGTACATACTCTCACCGCAAAGGCCTACTGAGTACTAATCGGTCGGCGGCGCCTTTGAATCGGTTTAACGCGGCGGTAGTATTGGACATCACTAAATTGCTTACGTGACGTCATAGTAGGCATATAAAAATTGACACGCTCGGATTCCATACAATTGAACGCGTTTGCGGCGTCTATATGGTCTGTGGTCACAGTACATAGTCCAAAATGGTTTAGGAATCAATTTCCTTGATATCTAGCTGGCACCTCAGCTCGAGCTATCGTAGTATCGTGTCAAGTATCAAGACATCTCGTCTTTGAACATAGGCCATTTTGAATACACTCCGACCCATTATGCCGGCTCCACACGCTTGGTGTTTGCCACAAACACTACGGGACGCCACTATGTATACATATGTTACAGTGGCTACAATGAATTTCCATCTCACTCCTAACGTAGATATAGTTGCGTCTTGCAGTGCTTGCGGCCAACACCAAGCATATGGAGCTGGCATGAGAATCGCTTTTTTTGTTCTTTTGTGCACATAGGTACCTTCTGAATAATGTGTGTAAACATCAACGCGTACACTTGTGTTTTGTTTTGCTCTTCGTTCTTAATTAACTAAGGTGACAAATCACAGTTTCAGAACATACTTTTTAGTGTACAGTATAAACATAGTTATTATTGAATAGTGCAAAAAGTTAACTTTTTGATAGTGTGATTATAGTGTAATCGTTGTATTTTAAGTTTACTTTGATGGTTTAACTACCGTCGCAGTTAAATCGCGAGTTTAGAAAAAGTGTTCGTCAGAAACCCATAAGCGCCCTATTCTGCATGGCGCTTATGACCTTTTTTTTTCACACGCTCTCGCAGTTTAGAGATAACGCCGCCCGCAGCAAAGTGTCCGCGATAGTGAGCGGCAATTGTATGGCGTTAAGTGCGTTACTCCTGTGCAGTGCAGCATTCATCCTTACGCGATCTGTTTTGTTTTGCGTTTGTAACAAGGCGGTGGAGTTACATTAAGCAAAATGAATTGCTTTAAATGTAAGAAAGCGCTTGCATGCAATGATTTAATAAAATGTACCTCATGCGAGGCATGTATGCATTATATGTGCGCGGGGCTTACAGAATCAGATTTGAAAAAAATGCTCCCAATGAATTTAAAAAAATGGAAGTGTTTTGATTGCAAGAATTCTAAAAAAGTTGCTTCGTCGAGCTACAGTCCTAAGGCTCCGCTGTTGTTGACCGAACGTTCTGACGACAATACCGCGGGTTACTTGCCGTCAATTGTGAGTATCGACACAGAGGCTTTAATGAGTAACATGAATGCCAAGTTTGAAAAACTAACTCAGGACATGGTTGACCTCAAGAATAGTTTTAATAGTAAATTTGACGCCATGACCGGCAAAATTGAAAGTTGGGCAGCCAAGATTACGCAGCTCGAAGAAACTGTTGAGAGTATGCAGACCGACATTGGCACTATATCCAGCAAATTGTAATGTGATCCAGGCCGAGCTGTCAAATCTTCGTTTAAAGACAGTTGAGTTGCGCTCGAAGAACGAACAACTAGACAGAAATGTAAACGATTTCCACTACAGGTTGTCTCAATCGGAACAACGAGCAAGGGAAAACAACATCGAAATACAATGAGTCCCTGAACACAGCAGTGAAAACCTCCTGACTGTTGTTATACAACTTGGAAGTATTGTTTCGTGCCCGATTCAGGAAAAATACATATTGTCCTGTACTAGAGTGGCCAAGATGAACCGCGACTCTCGGAGACCTCGGTCAGTTATCGTGAAGCTGCCATCTCGATTGATGCGTGATAAGCTCCTGGCGGCCTGCATGAAATTCAACAAAGCAAATCCATCTGAAAAGCTTCATTCGTCCCATCTTGGGCTGGCAGGTGAACGCAAACAGGTCTTCGTCGTCGAGCATCAGATCTGTCCTCCTACAACCGCGGACTACAGGCACAGGCCCGCGCGCTCAAGAGAGACAAGGGATACAAGTAAATATCTGTGGACGCGCGACGGACGGGTGCTGTTCAGAAAAGATGACTCATCTCCTATTATATGGATAAAAAATACAGATATTTTGGCTTCACTTAACGAGTAGTTCATTAGCTTATTTAATTCTTTTTTCTTTTTTGGTATTTTATACTTAGGTTAATTTAGTGTTAAATCTATTGAAATGTCCCATCTTACCATTTATTATCAAAACACTAGAAGTATTCGTGGTAAACTAAACGAATTACACTTGTCATCCTTGTGTTGTATTTATGACGTCATAGTAATGACCGAGACTTGGCTGAACGAGAGTGTCTTTGACGCAGAGATTCTAAACGATAACTTTACTATTTACCGTAGGGATCGCTATAGTAGTGGAAACTCAAAACAGGACGGCGGAGGGGTATTAATTGCTGTTTCAAAAAAACTAAGTTCGGTACGCAAGCACGAGCTTGAAAGTTCTAATGAGGACATTTGGGTTAAAATTTCTTGCCGTGTTAACAAATCGGTAAATTACCTTAACATTTGTGCAGTTTATCTCCCCCCTCCGGTATCCTGCGAGAAATTTAAGAGTCATCTGGATTCGATCAGCGACGCTATTTCATCAATTGAAAACGGCACGACGGTGGTTCTTGGGGATTTCAATGTCGGTAGTATAGGTTGGCATCCCATTTCAACTCAAGGTGAATCGACTGCAGCTAAGTTAGAAGCGTGTCCCGGTGGACTATGTGGCCTTCTTATTGATTTCATGTCTCTTCATAATTTACGTCAATATAATCTAGTTAAAAACGCAGGCGATAAATATTTGGATTTATTTCTAAGCTCTAATGATTATACGAAAGTGGAAACTGCTGAACCACTCTCTAAAGTTGATTCCTACCATCCTCCGCTAAAAGTGAGATTACATTTTCCTATTATACATTTCCTTAACAAGATCAACGTAAACAAACTTAACTTTTTTAAAGCGGACTATGATAAAATTAACGACGAACTAGGAAAATTCGATTGGGAGTCCACTTTGCAACCTTTAACCGACGTTAATGTTATGACAGATGTATTCTACAGGCACTTGCAAAACATCATCAATAAACACGTACCTGTCACCAAGTCAAAGTGTAATAGCCGCTATCCAGTTTGGTACACAAGAAATCTCATTAAGTTAATTAAAGAGAAGGATAAATTGCGGGATAAATACAAGCGGTTTAAAAACCCGATTGATGAAATGGAATTTAAGGATGCGAGAGTACGTTGTCATAAACCAATCGAATTATGTTACTCCAATTACATGAAATCTATTGAAAATTCTATATCACAGAATAATATCAAGGTATTTTGGTCCTTTATACAATCGAAGCGTAAAACTGAAGGCACGATACCTGGTGAAATGAGATTTCAAGGATCAATAATATCATCACCGGCTTCGATCTGCCGAGCATTTGCCAAAAACTTTTCTTCTGTTTACACTACTGATCACAATGCTAATCTAAGCTCAGAAACTACCCTAGCGGACACTTGCGAATCCTTTAACACTATGAGTCCTATTGCACTGTCCCGACAAGATATTGAATCGTCTTTTAAAAAGCTAGACAAAAATAAGGGACCAGGACCCGATAAAATACCAGCGATTTTTATAGTAAACTGTGCTAAATGTCTATCATACCCTCTTAAAATAATTTACAATTATTCGTTATCGATTGGCGTTTTTCCATCATGCTGGAAGCAAGCAAACGTCATTCCTATTCCTAAAGATGGTGCCAAAACTGACGTGCAGAATTACAGACCAATCTCTTTATTATCAATCCTAGGCAAAGTTTTCGAATCTTTGGTGAATTCTATGTTGACCGTCCATGTAAAGTCTTTCATTGTTTCAGAACAACACGGGTTCCGTAGTAATAAGTCCACTGTATCAAATTTGGCTGTGCACACCTCCATTCTTGCTGATGCTTTAGACAAGGGTTCGCAGGTCGATGCTATTTACACCGACATAAGTAAAGCCTTTGATCGCGTAAACCATTGCCTACTTATAAGCAAACTTTATAACGTTGGCGTGCATGGAAGATTGCTGGACTGGTTTTCCTCTTATCTTACATCCAGATCGCAGAAAGTTTTGATATGTGGGCATGAATCTGAAAGTTTTGAAGCTACTTCAGGAGTTCCCCAAGGATCCCACCTAGGGCCTACATTATTCTTAGTTTTTATAAATGACATTGCAAGGGAAATTCATCACTCAAACTTTAAATTTTTTGCAGATGACTTAAAAATAATTAAAGTAATAAACAGCCCTATTGAATCACAGCAGCTTCAAGATGACTTGACTCGCATATCAAATTGGTCTGGTAGAAATAAACTTCCTTTGAACATTGGGAAATGCAAACATATTAAGTTCACTAAAAAACGTGTACCCTTAAATACAACCTATATGATAGATAACGTACCCCTGGAAGAGGTTTCACAAATTAAAGACCTAGGTGTGACACTAGATAAGGAACTATCTTTTATCCCACACTTCGACAATATTATAAAACGGTCAAATAGACTCTTGGGCTTTGTTTGGCGTAATTGCAAAAAATTCAAGAATATTTCGGCTTTAAAAACTACTAATTTTGCTTTGGTTCGCAGTTTGTTAGAGTACTGTTCAAACATCTGGAATCCATTGTATAAGTGCCACGTAGAGAGAATAGAACGAATACAAAAGCGATTTCTCTTTTTTCTTTCCGTTCACCAAAAAAAAGTAAATTCGCTTATCTCATATAAGGATCGTTTAAGCTATTTTAAGATGATTTCTCTCGAGGACCGCCGTTGGATTTCCAATCAGGTGTTATTACATAACGACGCTTGAAAGGCGAAATGGGATAAGCGACATTTTTTGTGATATTGAGTTAAGTATATGCATCGTTAAAATCAGCAGATTTTTCTGCGTCGCATGAGCTGGGTCTCGTGCCCGTATGACGACTTTTGTGTCGCTTATCTCATCGGTGATTTTTAGAAACACCGATCTATTTTTGTTACTAAGCGACTTCTTTTTTACAGGTTTTTGAATATTGGAGATTAGATAAAATGTTTTTTTACAAAATGTAACTTAGACTGTTTGTCTTTTTTACAACTTTATTTTTATGTGTCGGTTATATTTTATTACTTCATCGTAAAACGTATTTTTATTTCCTTTATATCATTTTACCTATATCTACAGAAATACAAAAAATGCCTTAGATCAATTAACCTAAACGTCTTTATCCGCACTATTGTAGGTTAGCCTTTTACTTGATATGAGTTTCGAGAGTAATGTCGCTTATCCTGTTTTACCTGCAATAATTTTTAAACTACTTACTGTCGCTAATTCTAAAGTTACTCTAAGTATTAGAGTTTTTAGTACAAAACAGTTTGTCGACAAATAGTTTGACTGTAACTTTTTTTTGATCTCTGATAATTGTTTAGTAACTTTATTTGTTTATTTTTATTTCAAATAGGTGAAGTACCTATATTTGTTTAGTCATTTGGATTTTTTCAGTTTATTTTTATTAAAGACCCATTAATATTCGTAACAGTTGTTAGGTATATTTACTTTTTTCATCAATATCTTGAATTTCGGAGGTGATTTATTAGTGGAGAATAAATTATGAGGGTTAAATTTTAGCTTAGATAAAATATTTTGAAGTTTAAAATTGTCGCTCATAGCAGTTAGATTATTTGTCTTGATTTAATTACTGGCTAAAAATGACTTTTATATAATCTAACACTGTTCTTAAATTTGAAATGTTTTGCGGTTAGATAGTTTTTCCTAATTATCTTTCAAATCTTTTTCCGGTTAGACATTTTTACTTGATTCATTTTTCACCACAATTTTTGGTTAGATAATTTTACCTCCTGCAGTTTTTGAGATCAATTTGCGTAAGCTACACTAAATCCTAAAATAATACCTTTGTGGGTAATTTATTGAGCACAGTATATAGAAAACACCATCATGATCATGTACAAAGTTGAATTTTGAAAATCGGCTTAGAAAATAAATTATAGTGATTTTTTTTCAAAAATCTGTGCCATTTTTTGGCTCTCCTGTAAAGTTACTATTTGGTCGCTTATCCCATTTCGCCTTTCAAGCGTCGATAAGATTATCTCAGGAGCTTTAGACTGTCCACAGCTTCTGCTAAAAATCAATTTGACCATCCCGCGACATCGTGCTCGTCTTGTCAACTTTCGGCCATTCTCTACTGAAACGTATAGAACTAATGTCGGGTCTCACAGCGTTATGCCTAGAATTTGCAAAGAACATAATATGTTGTTTAAAGATAATAGGGTTGATATACAGTGTGTTACCGGCATGCGGGCATTTATTAAAACTACCGATAATATGCTGCTTTAGCAATTGTTTGCAAGTATTATCAATTAAAAAATAATTAAAATAACTTCACAATTATTTTTCTTAGATACTGTCCATTTGTAATGTAGTGCATGTGCTGCGTGTTCATCGTTATCAGTATCGCTGTTGCTTGGTACAAGTCATGTCGTGGTACGGGGGCAAATCATAAATAATCAAAGTATCCGTCGACTGTCATGTCATTTGCACTTGTCAAGTTGCTGTGCTTTACATTGCTGGCCATTAACATTTTGTTAGAAAGTTAACAAAGCCTGAAAATGTGTTTATTAATTAAATTAATGTCATAGTTACGTTACAGATATACGTTATTTTAACCTACTTTAAAAAAAGCCCGAGTGCTGGTAACACACTGTATTAAACATGTCAATAAATAAGTTTAAAACATTTTTATACAAACTCAAGGTTAATCTCTAATTTACGTGCTGATTGCAAAATCGTTTCTTCATTTTGTACTTGTTAGGAATTTGTATTGCATTTCACTTTTCAAAATAGGTTATCTACTATAAGTAAATGTTTAGTTAATGACATAGTAGCAACTAGAATGTTTAACTTCTAGATAATAAGCGTTAAATTGTAATGCATGTTGAGTTTGCCTGTAATTGGGTGGATACTCTATCAATATCAACGAAATTTCATAATTAGTTTGTAAGTTTTATAGTACCTTACCTGTTGGCAAACCTTAATAAATAAATAAATAAATAAATAAAAATCAATCAGTACCCCAAGCAGGGGCTTTATTCTACTCGGTAAAACCATGACAATACGATACGATAACACGTCAAATGTCAACAGTAATATGGTTTTCATCACACTTGCACGTAAACAGTATCTAAACATACAGGTTAACTTGGCCGCAACGCAATGCCTCATATAAAACCCTCGACCTTTCTTTTTACCATAAAACCCAAGGTCGGTGAGTAATTTTTTTTTAATTTTTAGCACAGCACGCGGGTCATGCAAGTTCAAGCAAAGAGTTTACACGCAATTGAAAAAATGTCTTAAAATGTTATTTAAACAGGAATTTCATTGCAATCTCGCTACATGTTACTTAAATACTCAATTAATGTTCTTAATAATCGATTTTAATAGTTTTCTGTATCAAGACGTGGTTTTTTTTACAGTCCTTCAGGGCTGTATGTATACCTACGTAAGTATTTGCCCTTAACGTTTCTGAACGAAACATTTGTATAATCTGTGGAGTCCGCCCGCCATCCGCTTAAACAAAGTTCAAGTAATTCGTAATAGATAATAGTTGTGCTGACTTGTGTATTAAAGCTATAATTCATAGTTATTTACATTTTATATTTGAAGACTAGTATTAAAGTTATAAAAATTGTCGTCGTCATTGTCCGATGAGTGTAATTTAAATGCAACACCGCCAGATATCATCCATGCAGCAAAAACAATTAATGAAAATTTTTATTTATTTACTCGCAAATGTGATGAAAAACATTGTATGTTTCACGGGCGGTACGGGAATTACGAACCTCGACTCAGAAAGCCCTCAGTCTTCGACTTCGGGCTTCTACTAGAGCCTCGATCGTAATTCCTCACTTACCGCCCTTAATACACATGTACTAATCCTTACCACTTGATTTAATATTTTTATTCGAAAGAATAGACTTTTATAAGCAAATAAAAAAAGTATCAGATTTTTTGGGTGCGTTATATAACTACAAAAAATAAAAATTGTTTTTTAAATCTGGGACGGATTAAGATGGACACTAACCTTAGTCCGTCACATAATTAAAAAAACAGTTACTGATGTTCCGTTGACAGCTACCCTGTCATAAATTAAAACAAACAACATAGGTAACCTTCGCTTCTTTCTCAAAGTTTTCGGTATTTTCTCTGGATTTCTTTTAATTTTTCCACACCGGACCTTTGATATAGCCTGCTTCGACGATAACTCTTGCTTTGTACCCTGAACCTGACTTTGATAGCTGCTACGACGACTTGAAACTGATACTGGAATTTGAAAACTGCAAAATATGAATAGAACCACTGATTTTGTTAGAGCGGACACATCAAATCTGCCAAAAGTAGATACGATTATGCTTATGGAGTTTATGAACTCCAGTGACAAGTATAACGTCGCTGAAATAAGAGGTGCTAAAGCCTTGATGTAAGTAATGTGAGCTCAACCTAATCGCGTATCAAACCTAATCTTTTCCTCAGTATATTTCTTTATTTTTGAGGTATTCGATTGCGAAAATGTATTTACGGATGTTTCTACTATTATTAAGGAAAGATCTGGAACTCATTATATTTTGCTTTTAAGGTCATCACGGCAGTCCTATGTAGTGAGTGCAATTGGCTATGTTGAGGTGAAAAGAACTGGAACTTTATGTGATGTACGAGCAAAATGTCAGCGGAACTTTATGCTATCTCCGAAGCACTATCTTACGCCGAAACGTTGGAAGATCAGAAGTGCGTGATTTTGACAGATAGCAAAAGTGCTATCCAACATATCAACCGGTGTGCCTTGGGTCAGCAGTGTGTCTCGCTTGCGTATACGATCCTCGAGCAGATTAATAAATTTACTACGTCTGGTAAATGTCTGAGCGTGCAATGGGTTCCGTCGCATATTGGTCTTAGTGGTAACGAGGAGGCTGACCGTCTGGCTGGTTTGGCTGCTTCAGAGGGGGCGGATGTAGTCATTGATCCTGATTATTCGGAGGTAGTACCGAAGTTTTATAACTTTTCTCGGCTTCACTGGAAATAATATTTTAACGAGCGCTCTCGGGATGTAGGAATATGGTTCAAAACCATTCAATGCGAGCCTCCTCGAGTACCATGGTTCGATAATGTTAGGTTAAGTAGGGCGCAGGAGGTGTGTGCGCACAGACTTCGGTCCGGACATGTTCCACTTAACAAGTTTTTTCATCTGATGAAGAAAGTAAATTCCCCTAATTGTGATACATGTGGAACATATGAGGATGTATATCACTTGTTAGTGGAATGTGTCTCAATCCAAGAGGGAAGGATTACTTGTTCAACTCAATTTGAATATATTAAACATCGGACTGTTTCAGTCCATTTTGGCAGAACCAGCGACAGATGCTGCAAAATTACTTTATACATTTTTGAACAAATAATCCTTCCCCCTCCCTTTCCTTTTTCCTATTTATTTGTATTTTATGTCTGTACAGGTTTGTCCAACGGGGCTGCCGTGATCAGGATTGATCAAAGCCCCTAACCTTTAAGATTGTAAATAAATAAATAAAAACTCATCAAATAACTTTTATTATAGGATCCTGTAGGTTTTAACATTCGAAACTCCCTTACGCTCCTTATAACCCTTTCAATATGTTCTCTCAAGCTTACGATAACTTTTTTTTAGAGTTGCATTTCATTTCAGTCGTGGTTTTACACCAGATATCCATTTATTGTAATTTTCTAAGTCTTCTTCAACCTAAAAAAAAAATCAACAGCAGAATTAGGCTACGTACTAATTTATAGGTGTCTGTATTTCACGCTGTTGAGAATGAGTGCGATTTGTACCCCAAATTCATGGATCAAATATAACACACGCAGGCTTCAAGTCACATGGAAAGACTGCAGTCTTGCAGTCGCTGGCGAGTGGATAGATCACGCTTACACATTCACGAACATAACATTCGATAGTCGCGGACGACGGTACATCATAGGTCGCGGGCGAAGTGTGGTCAGGCAGACTGCAGCCTTAGGTGCAGTGCTTAAAGCAGTAATAATAATCAGAGTAAGTGGCAACTTACGTTAATGTGGTCTTCGCAACAATAAAGACGTCGTTTTGGGCAGTTTCTGTCTGCCATTTCACACCAATTTTCCTTTAGTTCTTTCCTAATAGCAAAGAACCTCTTCTCAGGAGTTTTAACGTCATTATTGGTGCATGTTGGTAAAAAACACATTTTAGGTTCTCTCCATCGATGGTCTTCCATGGTAAAAACAAATTGAATGCCACGAACAGAAGTTCAGTCCAGGGTACAAAGCAAGAGTTATCGTCGAAGCAGGCAATATCAAAAGTTCGGTGTGGGTAAGCAGTCAAGTCAAAAATTAAAAGAAATCCAGAGAATATACCGAAAACTTAGAGAAGGAAGCGGGCGTAAAATCACAAGCGAAGGTTTATTTTTTTTTTTTTTTTTTTTTGCCCCGCGGCGACTTCAACAGCTACTACCGCCGGGCTAAGCGAAGGTTATGTTGTTTGCATGTTGTTTGTTTTAATTTATGACAGGGTAGCTGTCAATGGTACATCAGTAACTGTTTTTTTAATTATGTGACAGACTAAGGTTAGTGTCCATCTTAATCCGTCCCAGATTTAATAAACTATTTTTATTTTTTGTAGTTATATGACGCAACCAAAAAATCTGATACTTTTTTTATTTGCTTATAAAAGTCTATTCTTTCGAATAAAAATATAAAAACAAGTACTTTTTTTTAAGGTGATCCCCATCCGACCTTAATACACAATGTACTATTTCTCAAACATGCTCGGAAAGAACGGTTTCCCGATTGAAACACAAGGACGGAAAGTGCCTCATTTTACTCCTAGCAGTAAAAAAACCATATGAAAACACTTTCCGTCTATGTCCATATTGTTTATTAAAAGTGCTCTCTATTGCATACAAAATCGAAAGGAACGTGAAAAAAATCCCACACACCCAACTTGTGGGTGCAGTGTGGGCCGGCGGCGGAGCAGTGAGGGCCGGCGGCGGCGCGTTGCGCGTGAATCTATCTTCACTAATACTAAGTAGTTTTCAAACAAACATTCTCTCCGAATTTGTCATGGGTTTCTAAAAATACTTGTAATTATGTATTTGTATCATTTCCTCGCATTATTTGAGAAAAGCATTATGTATGCCGCGGCGGAAACGAGGATTTCCTGACTCGTATTTTAGCAGGCCTCGCTATTGCTCGGCCAGCTAACCACCTCGTCAGGAAAACCCTTACTTACCGCGCCTAGGCAACAATGTACTATTTATCGAGAAGAACCGAGCACAAGTTCTTAGAGCGGGGCATGCCGTCGGGGATTTTAACACTACACCTATCTACATAGTAAACAATTTACCTACAGATTCTTTATAGCGCTTTTAGACCGGTAGCGTTTAATAAAGCTTATTGGTCGTAAGGGTTTCATCGAAAGGTTTTTAGTTGTTTTAAAAATAAAATTTAAAGGCTATTTGGTAAAGGGGGCTCCAGAAGCAGCGCTCGGCGCTGGTGTGCCCTATCACCGCGATCGCGGCACCGAGTCTTCAGAGGGCGCCGCCAAGAGATCTCTTAGTGATATCTCAGAGGTCGTAGATAGATAAAACAGCTAACATATAAACCAAACTAGGTACCGTTTTATACAGGCAACCTCTTGTTTTTTTAAGCAACTATCAGTCTTCAAATGTAAATTGTATGGACGGTTATACATATAAAACTCTATTTCTGTATGGTTATTTATGAATGAATAAGAGGTTTGATTATTTCCCCGTCCACGGTGGTAGCGGTCACGCAGATATTGACTCCACTGCGCTGATACGCACATACGCTTTCACACCGACATTCTAGAGTTTATACACCGCGTTTTTTTTGATTTACGATAATTTCGGCATATTACTAGGTATATCCATAGAAACTAATTGGTAGATTAGATTTTTAAATATTGCAAAAAAAAAAAAAAACTGTTTAGAACAAAGTAATTGAATTTTATATCTTTGATCATTCTAAAAGGACCTTTAGAGTTAACTAATAGTGAGTGTCAAATAATACGTCAATGTTGGCGTAACCATGGAATTAGTAAGTAATAACGTACATCTGGAAGGTGCATTCCACCGATAACGCGAGCCGAAAGAAATGTACCTGTATGTGGATCTGGGGATCTGTGTATTCTGTGTGGTCTCCTATAATTCGAAATTCGACACTTGAATGACAACTTAATACTAGATTTTGTTTGAAAGCTTTCAATGCTTGTATTTTGTTCTACCTGCTCTTATTAAGAAGTTCAAGACGGCGGCAGCTACTTTTTCTCAGTCTGTCCACGGATTCATTGACGGTTGACGGTTGACGTCTCCAAAATCGATATCTGACCACACAGATGCCCAGATATCGATTTTGGATACAATCAGTTGAATAACTAAAAAGTTTAAGATGGCGGCTACTGTTCCTCAATTTGTCAACGGATTAGCTGTCGGAAACCACACAGATCCAAAGATCCACAGATATCGATTTGGGAGTAAGTTGAATAAGTAAGAATAAGAGTAACAGTTGAATAAGTAAATATTGTTTCGTTTACTGCCCCACCGGCTTGTAAAATTAATTTGTCCATAAATTGCAATTCAAATATGGTCACCTTTAGAAAGGGACTCAGTAAGCTTTAGTACATTTCTTTCGGCCTCGCGTTATCGGTATAGTGCACCTTCCAGATGTACGTTAGTACTTACTAATTCCATGGACGCGTATACAAACCTAACAATTGGAAACTCTTTACTCATAAGAATTAAAAGAAAATTGTTGTTATCAATTAAGAGCCTTTTATACTAGTTCAACGTGATTAAATGATAAAATTTAAAAATTAAATATCTTTAAAACCGTAAGAGTTATCATTTGTCTGTCTTTGGGAAATTAACTTTAATTAACCTAAAGAACGTTCCCTTAAAGTTATCCTATATCAAAAAAAACACGGTGTATATTTATAAATCTTTAATCCACGAAAATGCACCCATTTCTTTATTTTACGTACATCTACAATGGCGATCGATAACTCTTAAATAGACCTTCGCGTTTGTACCCCGGTCTCATTCACTCTCGAGTGCTCTTTTTTGGGTCTACCCGACTTTATCCGACCTCTGAATCCGAACATTATGAGTAAGCCAACATTGAATGCTTCACGCTAATAAGCGAATGAGAACGGCTGCGCCGATTCGGGAAAATGGAACAATTCCAGATATAAACTGTTAAATCCATTTTGTATCAAAAACATTACAATCATTATATACTTACAAATCGCAGACCGTAATGAAGTAGGAACTGTGTGCACCATTCTAAGTTTGTTTTTGCCTTTTGACTTTTGCATTTAACACTGTCATAAATAAGGAAAAATCAATTTTTCTCAAACATGTAATGAAATGTTGGCGTTATGTTAGTTATTTTTGGCTTCAAAGTGTCACGTTGCGGGCGGAACATCTTGAGAGAACTGTAAAGGAATTTCATACAAAATTGAAGGCCTAGGACGGGAAGTTCTTTTTTAATGTTTAACGTAAACATGGCGGCTGTGTTTATAAACAGGCTGAATATCTTTATTATATTTTTTTCCTACTCCTGTACTTTTATCTGTCATTTATATAGTCACGAACACTAATATACTTATACTACAACACTTATACTACTATTATGCAATAGTTGTATAAGAGAGGTCAAAAAATATGAGTGGCGTGTGTTACGAGTATTTTTTGAGTTAGTTATACACCGTTGCATACAATACTTTTTCTACGACTAGGTTTCAAATGAAATGCAAAAATAAGCGAAAAAACTTACAAACGAACGAACGAAGTAAAGAACAACAAACGAGCGGGAAAAAAGAAAATGACAAAATATGTGTCTATGGTTTACTTTGTTTTTAAATTGACGGAATGGAAAATAGAATTATTTACAATTCCAAAACATTTTAATTTGACCAATCAGAATACTTCACCAAATTAAATCCACCAATCACAATACACATCGACTGTCAAACGGAACGATAGGTTCTTTTAGGTACGTGTTTCTCTTTAACTAATTTAAATCTTTTAAAAAAACTTTGTATTTCGTATCAACCAACCAGAATACAGCTATTTTTAAATCGACCAATCAGGTAACTGAAATCATTTCTCAAAACATTAGGTGATTTATAGTCCCTATTTCACAATCGTTAAAATATGATTAAATCGATTGTGCAACGCTAAGCTTCAGCAGCTGGCCGTATCGTTTTATCTCAAAAACGCACAAGTGCTGTTTTGAGGCATAGACAAGATAGACTTTTCTCTGGATTATTCTGCGGACATATTATGTATGTTCTTATATTAGTGTTCGTGACTATATAAATGACAGATAAAAGTACAGGAGTAGGAAAACTACTATAACGTTATTGAGAAAAAGGTATAATGTCAAATCCTATGAGTGCATAATAAACGTTTGGGAGACATCCGCGCTGTGTCGTGTGCGCCCGCCACCCGCCCGCCCGCCGGTTGCCCGCACCGCCTGCGATCTAATTTTGTAAGTTGCGCTATGCCTGATATGCCTCCTAATTACCGCTGCGGTCCTGGTACTTTTTTTTAACATGCAATTACTTTTCTTCCTTAGGGTGGACATATATCATTTTCACGCCACTGCTCGGAAATATGGCCAAAGAAGGATCGAAATCAGAATAGAAAGTTGCTCTTAGTAGTACAACACAAAAACAGTCCAACAATGTTGAGTTGCAAAGTAAAATGGAGTGTTTTTAGACCAGTTTACTTTCTACTCTGCTATTGGTCGGTTATTTATGACATTAGTAACTCGTTCGGAAATAAATAAAAAAATGTTTGACAAATATGACATTAGAACGTTTAATTAAAAAATTAAAACGTCAAATCCGCTCAGTGAAAGTGTATTTTTGCGATTGTAAACGTGTTTTTATGTAACTTTTTAAGGCGTACGTGAAAAACGCCTTTGCATCTTTAAATAAGGTAAAAATTAAAAAAGTTAAAAAGGCGGGAATGAAAATTACTTCTGTTCTTTTAATTGGAAACAAACGCTAAACTTTTGAACTTTTGATTGGAAATTTGTACGATATTCAACAAAAATGAGTGATACAAGTACAACCGGCCGAAATGACACAAAATACTAATATAAATGTTCCGGGAAAAAACATTTCCTTGTCATTCAGCAACTGTCCTAATGCTAATATCAATATTACTTTTAATTAAACTGTGTATTATGTCCTAACCTGTTTTATTTCCTTACATTAGGCGTGAAAAGCACATAGTATTGCCTCGGTAGAAAGTGCAATAGATGGACTCGTATCTTCGCGGTCCTCACCTGCGGCTCGGCCCGCGAACTAACTCGTCCATCTATTGCTTACTTTCTGTACCTGGGCTACAATGTACTATTTTCTTTTTTGAGTGATGTATTTTTTTATTTCATTGCATATTATGTTATGTTTGAGAAAAGCACTATACGTACCTCGCCGTGAAAAGGGGTTGCCAAGATTGAAACTATCCAAAAATGAATCCAAGATGTCTATATCACTCGGCCGGCAACCCCCTACATCCCGGCCTCTGAAGTAATGTAGTAGAGGCGTGCAGATATTTTTGACGTCTTCGGAACGTACGTATATTTATGTTATGACTATGACTGTATAAGGGTATTAGCGATTAGTTTGGGGGCTAGATTAATTTTCGTGAGATTGTCCTTTACCTAATACGTATTTTTTTATTTTATTATCATAATATTAACAATATTGGCGAACACGTGACCGTGCTAGTGGGAAAGCAAATGTTAGTGCTATCGCCATTATTTACTCGTATTTGTAAATCCGTGCTACGCGTTTTCGTACGACTTTGTTATAATACGATTGATAACTATCCCCCTTACTTATAAACGTGGAACAAGGTTGGAATAGTTTATGCCATGCTTTGTCCTTATCTGTAATTGTGACATTTGCATCTGACAGAAAGTGACAAAGCATGTCATAAACTATTCCAAGCTTATTCCACGTTTATAAGTAAGGGGGTATGAGAATAAATCCTCCGGGCTTGCTGTCCATCTTTAGCGCAGTCTATATACGGGCGCTTATGCCCTTCAGTCATCGTGTTTGTTTGATTTCTGTACAAAAGCTACAAGTATAAGTACAGATAAGTCCTCCAAATTCCCCGAATTCCTCCAGTTTAGGGTACCGCGCCGTAGGTCGAGCGCGAAAATTTAAATCATACATAACATATTCGAATCGCATATAAGGGTTATTATTGCCTTAAAAGCGAATTCTGACCTAGTGATCGGATCCAGGATGCAATTTCCCGTGGTTTGAGTCCGTTATTTTAACGTGGATATGTACCTATATGACTTACAATCCCGCGAGTCTGCTTGTTACACCTACCTTCATAAAAAGGCAAAAATCTTTTAATTTTAAGTAAATATGTAAAAATTAACAAAATATGTAATAACTACAAAAAAACAGCATTGCATAGAATATTGTATATTATTATTCAGTACTGCATATGCAGTATTGCATAGAAGACTGCATAGAAGAACTGGGGGGTTATTATGACATGGATTTGCAGTTCATTTTACGGCGAGCGTAAAGGACAGAGCTATAGAAGTTATATAGCTCTGTCCTGTTCTCACAGCGTAAACAGAACTGCATAGCTATGTCATAATAACCCCCCTGAACGTAACTTGCACGTCTTATCTTTTATAGTATTATTATTATTTTTATCTGTTTACCAGGATATACAGGTGAAAAGTGGTAATAATATTCCCGCTTATATCGCGTGACAAAGTTTGGATTAGGCATCCGTCACCTTCTAACTCGTAAATAAGTATGAAAGTGACGGATGCTTTATCCAAACTTTATCCTGCGATACTCGCGTCCATATAGATGATAAGGTTAACAAAAACAGTAAAAATAATTATTACTTTTACCTGTATATCCTGTGGTATATATGGCGATTAGTGTCCGCAGGGCTCGAACTTTTAGTGCCGATGACGTTGCACCATGTTAAGCATAACGTTTGAGGTCGTTCACCGCAAATTGCATCCTAGATCCTACGGAGAAGAAAACTAATATTCCCTGTTAGATCTGATCACTTAATTATTAATTATATATAAGAGGTCTTGAAAAATCTTTCAGTTCGCGTGAAATCGGATAGACTCACATATTAGCATGTGAGAGCTAATGAGAGAGAGGTACAAACGCAACGGCTTTTTAACCGACTTAAAAACAGGAGGATCTCAGTTGGTTGGAATATTTTTAATCACATTTTAAAAACTTGTTGTACCTATGTACAGTATTCCCAGCTTCTTAATACCGTTCGGCTGGCCATCGCTTCACGCTTGCACTCGCAACTGACTGTATATTTGTCACTCGCGTGTCATAGACAGACGTAGATTGCCGATCGGTATTAATAAAATGGTGGCACTGGTTGCGATGGTAAATGGTTATTATTTTTACAAGATTGCAGGATTATAAATGTTGAACAAAGTATGTTTATTTACCAGGGCGAAATGAAATACTAGTAAAGAAAGACGGTCACAAGCGCCGGATAATGATGATGAAACAGTGCCCTCGCGACCAAAGTAAGCTTTTACTTCGCGGTTATATTAATAAAGACTTGCGATCAAACGAACGGACATCATTTTTAAGAAAAAATATGGAGTCGAAAAGTACCTTTTAGCTACCGCTTACTTCAAATGGACGAGAGTTTTTATAAAATGTTGCAAGGAAATCTTTCGTATTCAAAGGGTCTCTTTGAATTAAGAAAACACTTAGCGGGCTTTAAAGGAGGAAGGAAATTTTCTGCTAATTATTTCTGTATGGCTGCTTCCGTCCATTAGATAATATTATAACATTTATTTCATTAAACTGTTTATATTTCAACAGCTGCAGAACTTCTTCACCTTCAAATGTAATTGACATGACTTATTACAGCACTTTACAAGAGTTTTATTCACCTTTTAAAAAGGCCGTTGCGGTATGAGTACGAGTCAACGCAGCCGAGTAATATGTCAGGAATTACATGCCGTTTTAATCTTTTAAATAATATTAAATCGGTACCTTTGTGTACATTTCCTTGTTGCTGCTGCTTCTAAACAATGACGTAACTAAAAAATAAATAATGTGGTTATACAAGCAAACTCTTTGGATGAATGCGTTACTTGGACCAACATTTATTAAAAAATATGGAAAAATAAAAACACTGGTGCGGAAAATGCAACTTTCCGCATAATGTACAGCTACAAAAAGAAGGCTTTGTTATGCGTGTTGTCCATGCATGACAGTGAACCTTTTCGTAGACTTCTTGCACAGTCATCATCTGCTCATCAAGAACACACTAACGAGCCCAACTCGGTGGGTCTACGTTAAGTATAGCGGAGATCCTGGCTCCACTGTACATAATTTATACATGAGTACATGTACTGTGTCTAAAACACGTAAAACATAAAAGCAAAATGGCTTAACCTACTACCTTGTACCTACATACGTGGAGCACAGAGTACACCTGAGATGTACGTCCAAGCTATCCATCTCTAGTTCTGCCGAGTGATGATATTTTAGAAGGCGGTTAAATGTAACTAGTTCTAAGAATAACATTGCTTTCATCATCTCAATTCATGTCACCATCAGCGCTGAGCACGCGCCGCGCGCCGACGCTGCCGGCGCGCGGCGGCCGCCGCAGACCGCACCGCCTTCCTCAGTCCTCACACACTGTTGAATTTTGAAACAATTCTAAAAGCAAATACGTATAAAATGTGGAGAGGATTTAATTTATTTTACATTTTGTTTTAAAATCCTTACGAATAAATTTGTTTATGTTTAACAATAGCCGTTGAATTCACCCTGGGTTTTAACTAAATACGAAATTATTTCCTAGGTATCTGTTTGTCCATTGAGAGTGCAGTGCGGTGAAGTCAAAATCTCTATAATCGGGAAAGCCGTCGGTCTGCGGACACGTTGGCTGGAAACATCACTAATGCCCGGTTCCTATATTCAAGAAACGAATCGTTTTCCTTACGTCTCGTTAAAATTTGACATTTGCTACGTACAAAATGTGTCAAATTTTAACGAGACGTAAGGCAAACGATTCGTTTCTTGAATATAGGAACCGGGCATAAAACAATCACCACAGTTCTACGCGGCAACGATGAAGTAGGGAGTGGCTGGCTCGCTGGCCGAGTCGCTTCGTCAATGAAACCAGCGACCAAAGTGGAAATAAACACATACATACCTAACTTAATAATGCTTAGACGAGACCACTTATGCTCACAGATAAATAATTACGCTACGAATAAAAAAAAAAGTGGGAGATTCCAGCATAAAAAATACAGCATTACAAGCTGTACCCTGTTTAGTCTTCAAAAGTACTTATATATTCAAATTCCAGTTATGATTTTAGTCCTCAATATAAAACTTTCGTTGAATTAAAATTTAACGAACATCTTAAGAAAACACGTTTCTAAAGAGTATGGAGGCTTGGGAAAATAATGTCGCATTATATTTTACGGGCCCCTGTAAAGTTACGGCGCTGCTCTCAACTTCATGAAATACAGGACTGAGACACACCTGCTATTAAAACAAATGGTTTTGGGTCAACTAATGGACACACAATGGGAAGTGTTTTATAATAAATTGCTCTAAATCAGACATGTGAGGGGGGGGCGGGATGCCGGAGCCCCGAGAGCAAAAATAATTTAGGGTTGATTTACGCCCTTGGCGTTAAACATCATTGAGTCGTCGGAAGCTAAGAGGAAACCATGAACTTCGTAAATAATTAAAGGCGTAGGCAATCATAGACGAGTTGGCTCGATATCACATGTTTTGTGTTTAGGAGATTGCCCACCCCCGATAAGTTATGTGTATACTTGTATATGCAAAGATTTAATTTTTTGTAGTTATGTGACGGGTCGGCCGAGGTCAAGTTATGATTGCCAGCCCAGTTGAGCGTCCAACGGGTCATTAAGAGAATGAACCCCTGTTCTTGTTTCAATGGCTCTTCAGATTATAATATCTTACGGAGGCGCATTGTTATTTCTTGTTTTCATAGATGTACGAGTACAGATACATATTACGCAAATACTATCCTATTAGTCGCAAGCAAAGCGACCGAGAGGGGTCGATAAGAATAGCAGCGACCGACCCCTATCGTCATGGCTACCGGATCACGATTCTTTTTCAGAATAAGAATTCGCTGCGAACGACGAGGACAAAGGGGATTGGCAATTATTTTTGCTTTTCGTTTATAAATTGAACGTTATTAAAACGAAGACATCGTCGTATTTACGTTTTGTGAACGAACTAAAACGAACTAGGTACTAAATGTTCAAAATACCTAATGGGTAATAAGACTTGAAATAAAATTGACACCGTTATCTTGTCAGGATTGTTTTATAACACTTGTTGCGGATAGGCAGGAAAATGAGAAAAGGCGATGTTTTTGGCAATTGTGAATCTATGAGCGATCTATAAAAAACACGTATGGTCGCTTTGGTGTGCGAAAGAGAACTGGGAAGGGGCAGCGCGCATACATGCATGTTACCGCTCACACATAGACACAACTATTTATTGAATAGAAAGTAGTTTATCGTTATATAACAACAGATGGCGTTACAGGTAAGTGATTTTATATTTATTTTTTAAACGTAAATTTAGTTAATAATCTACTGTTAACCATAGTATAATATTAAGGTACTCGTAATATAATGTAATATTTTAGGTTAGTTTTCCTAGACCTAAGTTTATTTTACAGGTAAGCCCGCGACGACGATATCTAGCGTCAACATTCTCCCCCGCAGTGCTGCTTCAGCAGTACTCATCTGTAATGGGAATGCGTGCAACACGAGCAGCGGAGCGTTTCAGGATACCTGTCTTGGTCTTTACCATGACGACTCTGACCTGGCCATCTTTGCCTGCGTACGTTTCCAGAATGACACCTCGGGGCCAGGTGTTTCTAGGGCCGTCAGGGTCTACAACAAACCTAAGTCGCAAACCTTTAACGGGGTACGATCCTGATGCCATTTACCTCTGGGCAACATCCCAGGCAGTACTTCTCGGACCCATCGCTTCCAATACATATCGGCCAATCGCTGTGCTATGCGCCACTATTTGCGTAAAAACAAATCTGTGTCATCAAATATTCCTGGTATCGGCAAAGGTGACGGCGATCCAAGCAAAAAATGATTTGGCGTTATGCTCTCGTCGGTACCTGGCTCAACTGACACATGCGTAAGGGGCCGATTATTAACGATGCCCTCAACTTCGGCGATCAGGGTAGCCAGAGTTTCATCGCGAGGAGCTCGCTCCTTTAATACCACTCGTAAGGCCGTCTTAACGCTTCGAATAAGGCGTTCCCATGCGCCTCCCCAATGTGGACTTGCGGGTGGTATGAAGGTCCAATCAATTCCTTGTACCGCTCCAAATCTCTTTAAGGACTCTTCATCGATTTCCTGAACGGCACGTTTTAACTCGACATCTGCTCCCCTTAGGTTAGTACCATTGTCTGAGTATAGATGTGCAGGCCATCCGCGCCTTGCGGCCATTCTTCGAAGAGCCATAATCAAGGAGTCAGTGGTGAGTGAGTTGACTAACTCTATATGAATGCCGCGTACAGTAAGACAGGTGAAAAGTACCCCATATCTCTTTTCGTGGCGCCTCCCGACAGTGACATCCATTGGGCCAAATAAATCCAAGCCACAGTGAGAAAATGGGCGCTGGTGGTGAGCCATTCGACCTGCTGGTAAGTCTCCCATTTTAGGCATTTGTGGCTTCGCCTTTTGAATTCTACAAGCCATACATTGGGCCGCGATGGTTTTAACCGTCGGACGCATTCTAATAAGCCAGTACTTTTGCTTTAACTGGTTTACAACCATTTCATTATTTGCGTATGCGGCCATTATATGGTAGTATTTTACAATCAATCGCGACACCTGGTGACGGCCATCCAAAGTCACAGGATGCTTGACGTAGTCAGGAATCCCCTCAGCAGCGCCGATCCGCCCCCCGACGCGCATTACGCCGTTCTTGTCGAGAAAGGGTGTTAGCGAATTTAATCTGCTGCTGCGTTCTATATTGTTATTGTCTCTTATTGCAGCTATCTCTTTTGCAAATGTATCCATCTGGGCTTTCCGAATCAAGAGGCATTCAGCTTTTCTCATAATGGTACAATAAGTGTTTCTAGGCCTGCCGTGGCGGGTATGGCAATTGTTAATAAATTTCAGGACCAAAGTTGCAGCGCCTAGTAAACGTAGCCATGATGAGAATCTCATTGGATCCGGCACAGGTAAGACAGCATAAAAACTGATATCGTATGTATTCTTTCTAAATTCTGTTCATTTACTTGTTTATTTATTTCAGGTTCAGCAGGCCAGCGGTCGGTGCTTAAGTACAAAAATGCAGGGCCCTGGTACCATTCACTGTCAGCGTGTAAATTGCACGAATGATTTTTCGTAGCTGCATCTGCTGTATTCATGTTTGAAGGAATGTAATGCCACTCGGAAATGTTGCTCATTGAGTCAATCTCGCCTAACCTATTCGCAATAAAAATCTTATAATTTCTGTCCTCGTTTCGGATCCAGTGTAAAACAATAGTTGAGTCCGTCCAAAAATATTTTGCCGCAGGCACAATTCTGTGCTCCTTTAAAATCACTGTCGCTAAACGGCAACCGAGTAATGCGGCCTGGAGCTCCATTCGAGGGATGCAAACTGGTTTCAGGCTAGCTACTCGGCATTTGCTGGCAATAAAGGAAACCTGGGGGGTTATTATGACATAGCTATGCAGTTCATTTTACGGTGAGTGTAAAGGACGGAGCTATAGCAGTTACATAACACTGTCCTTTTCTTTCAGCTTAAAATAAATGGCACAGATAGGTCATAATAACCCCACTGCACGCTCTTGTCAGTGTTAATTATGCGCCAGTATGCAACACACGCGTAAGCGGACAGCGCCGCGTCACATATGACGTGTAATTGAATGTTTGTTTGATCATTAATTGCAGTGCAAAAATACCATCTCGGTATTTTTAAACCTTTCAACTCTTGCAACTGTAAAATCCAGGCACGAAATGTGGTAAACAGCTGATCTGATATTTGGTCATTCCAATTAATGCGCAATTTCCAAGTCTCTTGTATCATTATTCTTCCTCTAACAGTAAAAGGCGCCAGCAAACCGTAAACATCGAAAATAGACATAACGATGCGTAGTAATTCACGTTTAGTCGGTTTTCGCTTTAAAAATAATAATTCATCAGGAATGCGCTTAAGGGACAAATCAAATCCGAGTGTATCATTTGTCGGACACCATAATAAACCAAGTGTTCGCTCTGTTTGGTCGTCGCAATCCGCTTTGAACCTTATGGCATTAGAACTTAACGTCTCTTTTGGCATGTTTATTAATACCTCTTGTTTATTGCACGATAAATTGCACATCTCGAACCCGCCCGATTTGTGTATTTTTAAAACATCGCTCACTATCCTCGCTGCACTTTCACTGGAATCGTGGCTACTTATCATATCATCCATATAGTGTGACGTCGATGATGATGATGATGTTGAGTGGGGACGCAGCCGAGGCAGACGGGCGGTCGAGTGGCTCTCCAGTCATTCCGCCCTGTTCCCCTTGGTCAGGCCTCAGGTTATTGGCCCGGCGGCGCTCCCATCCAGCACTGATCCCATCTTCTTGTTTTCCTACAGAACAAAAGTGCGTCCTGTAGGTTAATGCTTTTGAGTGTCTCTACTGATAATGAGTCCTCCCCGAATGTGCGATATCTCAGTGACGAGTACATTACACACTCGGTTAGGACGTGTTGGCTAGTTTCCTCTTTGCCACAGTGTGGGCATCGAGGATCCTGTTTGACTCCTATTACCGTCAGATGTCTGTTGAGTGGACAGTGTCCAGTCAGTATCCCTGTCAGTATGCTTAGATTGTACTTACCCAGATTTAGTAGATACCTTGTTCTGTTCTTATTTACCCTTCCTATCATGAGTTTGGATTGTCTGCATCCCTGAGCTGTTATCCATGCCTCATTTGTCTTTGTCTCTATTCTTCTGGCGATGACTCCTTTCGTTACCGTTGCGGATATCGGAAGGGCTGGCTCCGGGCCCAGATACTGTTGATCCGCCCCTGCTCTGGCCAGTTCATCTGCCTTTTCATTTCCTATTGCTCCACTGTGCCCTGGTACCCATGCTAGTGTTACATTGGTTTTTGTGCCTAGATTGTTCAGTTCGTTCCTGCATTCCTGTACCAGGGAGGATTTGATGACCGGATTGTCTAGTGCTTTTAGTGCTGCTTGGCTGTCTGAGTAGATTATAACGTGGCTTCCCGTTATATCGCTTCTTTCTTTGAGATCCTGCGCACATTTCATGATGGCATACACTTCCGCCTGGAACACACTGGTAAAGCCTCCTAGTGGTATCGTTGTATGCTCATTCGCTTCTAGGTTGTAGATACCTGCCCCCGCTCTTTTTGTTGAGGACTTCCATGAACCGTCCGTATAGCATGTCGCTCTGGGTTCCGGTACCTCTGTCTCCCAATTATCTCTCTCTCCTATATGGATTCTGTATTTCTTGTCGAAGATCTTCCTTTTCTTTATTAGGTCATTGTTAATCATGATCATATTCATGTTCACCATTGACTCTAGTGTGACGTCACAATAGCATCTACGGCATTGGGCATCTCTGACTGAAACCTGAGCGCATTTTTATTTTTAATGTATTGCGCAATAAACGGCGAACATACGCCGCCAAAAAATAGCGCAGTCATTGCACATATTTCAACAGGTTTATTGTTGTCCTCCCGCCATAAAAACCTTAAAGCATTTTGATCCTCTTTCTCATAATTTTTATACGTAGGAACATATCCTTGATATCACGGCGGCGGCGGAGATATTGCATACTACACCGTGAATGCACCATCCTAGCGGCGTACGCGTAATGTAGGGCTTGTCCTTGCTACCTTCGATCACATCAAGCGGTGCAAGTAAGTGATAATGGTCTTGACCGATCAGCATTTGCGGTTTAATATCTTCAGGCGGTGAATAATCCTTGAAACTTTGTAAATGTCTGTATTTATCGAAATTAATACACGACATCTTTTGTACTGGTAAATTTAGCTCGTTCATCTTTCGAGCTCGGATAGGAAATGAGTCACCATTAGAGTTCGTAACCGTAAAGTTCACTATTTCACTTGTACACAATAACTCTGTCTTGTCCCACGCTCCGCGCACTCGTAGTGTTTCACTGCAGCCATGCAACCCGAGTGTGTTCGCGAGCTCAGCTGATAACAGTGATAAGGTAGCTCCATCGTCGAGTAATGCATGAACCATAGCGTGCCCGTTAGGCCCATAGACGGTGAGTGGTACCACCTTTAACAGTACCTTAGAATTTGGCATAGTAGTGTTAGTAACAATTTCACTTGAGTCCAGATCTTCTTCGACTTCGACATTCTCAACCGTATTGTCGTCGGTAGCACTGATGCATTCACTTATGTTTACACTTTCGTTTTTTAACTTATAATGCAACAGTTTGTGATGATTTTGTCCACAATTATCCACATCACAAGCACGAGCCGAGCAACTGTCCTTATCATGTCGTAAAAGTAAACACTTAAAACATAGTTTGCTGGCACGAACAAATCTCCAGCGGTCACGTCGCATAGCTCGCTTAAAACGCGAGCAATCTGGTAGGCGGTGCACAGATAGGTTGCAGAATCGGCACCTATCAACTTCTGCGCTAATCAGGACAGGGAGAGGTGCACCTCGGCGTTCTTTGTATCTTCTTTTATAATTCTCCGACTGACTCTGAATGTGTGAAACGCCCGCCGATGCCACCTTTGTAGCTTCGTTCATTAAAAAGTCCGTTAGCACTTCAAACTTTGCTTTCTCATTGTTGCAAACTGAAAAGCGTAGTCTGACCATGTGTGTATGAGATCACTGGGGAATTTGGAGATAACAGTAGTTATAAGCTCGGGGCTTCGCAAATACTCTGACTGATTGATAGCCAAGGCGGCCACGGTGAAATTCTTGATTTTAGTGGCAAAATTGACTATTTCATGGTGGTACGCTTGAGGCAACGGTGGCATTTTCTTGATTAGCAGCACAATTTTATTTATTACCAACTCGGGGCGGCCGAAACGAAGTTCAAGTGTTTCTATTATTACTTCTGGGCTGGTGATTCCGATGAGCATTGACACTACGGCTTCCTTAGCCTCACCGCGTAGACACTTTCGTAGACGATATAAGTTTTCAGTGTCACTGAATTTACACAAAGTAGATGACTCCAAAAAAGCCGCTTTAAATTGCATCCATTCTATAGGGTCCCCAGAATATAAGGGTAGATCTTTTGATGCAGCATACTTTAAACCCATATCATAGCTTGGAAACGTAGAACTAGAAGCAGTTATGGCATTCTTTAACGCGTCAGCTAGTTTTTCTATGTCGGTAGGTTGTCGCTCGGGCTGCGCTAGCGGCGCGGGTGGCTTATCGCTGGAGCCGGCAACCGGTTTAGCGGCGCTGCAAACAGCTAATTCTTGCACATCATTGACTTGATTTAATTCACGTTGACTACGCTCCAGCCAAGCTTCAACCTTCTTATTTCCCGAGCTCTCTGTACAATATGACTTATGACTTTTATGGGACTCTGACTCGAGAGTTGCTATCTCTGCTGCTAATCTCTTGTCGATTAACTCTTTTTCAATTTTGGCTTTAGCTTCAGCGGCCTCTAACTCTAGCTTCATCTTTCTAGCCAGCAGCACGGAGGACGAAGTAGACTTTCTAGAAGGTTCATTCTTAAAGGTACCTACGGTATGTGGGCGCTGCTGTAATTTCACAGACAACTCGGAGCCCTTGTTCACCATACGTTCGGATTGCACCTCTGCATCGTGTTTCTCCATCTGTTTGGCAAGAGCTTCCTGTTCTTTCATGCGTCGCGTACGAATACAACTGCGCGGCGGAGGAGTAACAAGCATTTAGCACAGCCAGTCCTGCATCCAGACTTGGTTCCAGTTTCGGTTCGAAGACCACTTTGTTGCGGATAGGCAGCGCGCATACATGCATGTTACCGCTCACACATAGACACAACTATTTATTGAATAGAAAGTAGTTTATCGTTATATAACAACAGATGGCGTTACAGGTAAGTGATTTTATATTTATTTTTTAAACATAATATTTAGTTAATAATCTACTGTTAACCATAGTATAATATTAAGGTAATATAATGTAATATTTTAGGTTAGTTTTCCTAGACCTAAGTTTATTTTACAGGTAAGCCCGTGACGACGATATCTAGCGTCAACAACACTTTAAAATGAAAACGTTACAGTTTGGTTTTTTGAATCATTTCTGTCTACCTGTTGGACGTAGTCAAAAAAATTGCAAGGTGAAATGAAAAATTTGAATGAACTATTTATGAAGAAAACACCAACATGAAAATCATTACATGTGTGTGTATTAAGTTAAGTTTAATTAAACATACTGCCACTACCTTAAACGTTACAATTAGCAAGAAACTTCAGTGACTACCGCGTTTATCAATTTAATAGTCGGTATCAGTAACCTTGCTACCAACTTTATCTCGAGCTGCTGTGACTGTAACGACGGAGAAGAGCAGCCAGCCTTGTGGACACGCTTCCTGTGACTTGCGATAGCTTATAGCGAGGAATGAATGAAACCTAATCCTGGACTGGTTTAAACGATAAGTGCTCATTGACGTTTTATTCATAACCTGTAGATTATTTAACAGAAAAAACACAAATTAATTGACCATTTAAGAGACGCAGTAAAAGATGAAAACTTAGGAGAATCGTTTAAACTTTGCAATAGGGTTAAGCGGGGCTATTGTTACAGAGGGCTAAATGCATCTCTTAATTTTTTTAAGGGAATTTAACGTTTAAAAACTATTAACGTTTCCTTTTATTAAAATAAAGGCACCTATAGGTAGGTACTATAAAAGGGCGCAAACATAATTTTAAAATGTTGAATTTCCTTGAAAAAGTTAAGCGATGCATCTCCTCTGTCACAGTAACCCCGTTTGACCTTATAACGCACCTATGTCCATACCACTGGCACGACAAAGCTAGCAATGACAAGAAATGGTTTCAAAATAATATATTCGACCACATGGATGGGGATGCAGCCCGAATTTCGCCCCCTGTAACTACACAAAGTACTACTAATACTTCAGTCAGTTTATTTATTATTTAATCGTATGGCGATCTGTAGAATAGGCGAATACATTATAGATTATTATTGATTATAAGTCGACATTCAGCGTTCTCAGCCAATTAGCTGCGTCTTGAGTAAGGGTGTAGATGTCTTCTATGGGTCCCGGATATGAATGTATTGGGCATCGCTGCATTATATCGTTCAAGGTTTGGGCCTCTTCGCCACAATCACATGGGACCGAATCACGCCAACCCCATTGGTGCCGAAAGAAGTAACAGCGACCATGTCCTTTTTTTTTTTTTTTTTTTTTTTTTTTTAACGGAGAGGAAATGCATTTACGCATCGTCCCCCCCGGCTAGGGTAGCCTTATGGGGGGGTATGACGGACTCTCAACCACCTCAACTGAGGTGGAAGCCTACCGTCTAAAACCTCTCCGGTGTTAACCTCCAAAAGCTGTTAACGGGGGCACCGTGGGCTGATGACTATGCCACCACTGGGTGCCCCCCAGCCGCCCCAGCCTATTGCTGGGGCACCTGCGCCAAAAGAGGGAGGGTTCGGTTAACACTCCGAACCCTCCCCCAGACGTGTAGAACCATGTTGTGGGACCCTATCCCCACGGTTCTACTAGGGGTTCAGGCTGGCAGCAAACTGCCTCCGCCTTCGCCCCACACGTCTACGCCGGAGCGGGTGCGCATCCACCTCCGCCTCGCGCTCCCGCTCCGCCGCCTCCTTCTGCGAGATGACGCTCTCGCAGAAGGAGACGACCGCCAACCACGATCTCTCACTGCTCAGCATGGCCGACACCACGCTGTGCAGTGAGAGATCGGAGAGCCCCGTGTCCGCAACCATAGTGCGGCGCTCCGGATCCCACTTCGAGCACACCTCTAGGGTGTGCTAGGCCGTGTCGTCCGGATCGCCGCACTGATGGCAAACCGGACTAGGCTCTCTCCTTATCTTGTGCAGGTAATGACCGAAGCAACCATGCCCGTTCATCACCTGCACAAGACGGTACGTGACGGCACCGTACCTTCTCCCTAACCAGTGGTCCAGCGACGGGAGGAGTGCCCCTATAGTGCGAACTCCATAGGGGGAGTCCTCCAGGTCGCTTTTCCACCGGTCCCTCAGGCGCCGCTCCGTCATACGACGGGCCCCCTCCATCGTCTCGGAGTCCGGGCGCTCGCCTCTGGCCCGGAACTCCACCCTCCTCCGGTATGTCTCAGCCTGCACCCGAGCATCGAGCTCCCACGGCGGGGTGCAGGCCAAGACACACGCGGCCGCATGTGCCACCGTCATGTAGGCCCTCACTATTCGGAGGGCCACCACCCTTTGGGGCCTCCTCAGGAGCGCCTTGTTACTGGCCGACAACGTGTCGGCCCAGATTGGCGCTCCGTATAGCGCCATGCTACGCACAACGCCTGCGAACAGGCGTCGGCATGGCGCTTTAGGCCCCCCCACGTTTGGCAGCATGCGACCCAGGGATGACGCGGCGCCTACCACTCGGGGAGCAAGTTGGCGGAAATGCTCCCCGAAATCCCACTTTCGGTCCAGAGTGAGGCCAAGGTACTTAATGTTGGCCTTCACCTGGACCGCCTCCCCCGCTACAGGGATGGTCGTCCCAATACGGGGACGCCATCCCCTCCTCCCGAAGACAATAGCGTCCGTCTTCGGGAGGGACACCTCCAGACCCAGTTGTCGAATGCGGCCGACAACCAGGTCTGCCGCCAACGCCGCCCTCCGGAGGGCCTCCTCCAGCTCACGTCCCCGCACGGCCACCATAGTATCGTCGGCATAACAAATGGTGGCCATGCCGGGAAGGAGCGCTCCACGGATCGCCCAGTCGTAGCCGATGTTCCATAGCAGGGGTCCTAACACGGACCCCTGGGGAACACCGCACGACATCGGGTGAGCGACCCGCAGACCCCCACGATCGTAGAGCACTACCCTGTCGGTAAGGTAGTGCTCCACAATCCGCCGCAGATACCCGGGCACCCTGTGGTAGCGGAGGGCCTCTCTGATGACCGGGAAGGGTAGGGAGCCAAATGCGTTGGCGATGTCTAACGACACCGCCACGACCCCCTCACCCTTCTCCTCCGCGTGCCCACAGAAGTTCCGGAGGGACGAAAGCGCGTCCATGGTGGATCGCCCCTCACGGAACCCGTACTGCCGGTCCGAGATGTTCGGCCCCGCGCCCTCCAGATGTTGGACGATGCGACGGGACAAAATGCGCTCTAGCATCTTGCCCGTCTCATCTAGGAGGACGATGGGGCGGTGACCGGCAGGGGTATCTGTTGGCCTCCCCTCCTTCCGAAGAAGGACGAGGCGCCCCTCCTTCCAGCACCTCGGGAAGCGCCCCTCCCTGATGCAATCATCAAAGAGGGTCCGCAAGCGGTCCCCGAGGTGCTCCGCCGCAATGTGGAGGACTCTCCCCGGTACCCCGTCCGGTCCTGGCGCTTTTTTGCAGGACCGGAGACGGTCGACGACACTCTCCATTTCGTCAACCGTCACGGGAGGAGGATCATCTTGATCTACCTCCTCAACCGTGGGGCCCACTATGCGGCTGGAAAGCCGACGCGGCGGGGAAGAGTTCCTCCACAATCCGCGTGAGGAGTTCCGGCTCCAGAGCATCCAGGGGGGGTGCGCAACGCATCTTGTTGCGCACGATTCGGTATGGCCGCCCCCACGGATCCCTGTCCAGCGTCGCCAGGAACTCCTCACGCGCCTCGTCCTTCCTGCGAGCTATCTCCACAGAGAGCGCCTCCTTTGCCGCCTTCAGCTCTCTGTGGAGATGCTCTTCCTCCTCCGGCAGGTGTCGCCGCCGCCTGCAACGGGTGTAGGCACGGCGGGCGGCATCACTGGTGCCCGCAAGGCCGCAATCTCCTGCGACCACCAGTACACCTGCCTCTTAGCGGGCAGCCTACGGGCCCGGGGCATGGCCGCGTCGCACACCGACGTTAGTGCGACGCGAAACCGGGCTGCCCGCTCCTCCACTCCCAAGGCGACCGGTGGGGGCGCACACCACGCCTCCACCATGGCCGCCTCCTCCACCATTCCCCGGTCGAGGCGGGCCAGGGTCCACCTTGGGAAAGCCCCTCCTCCTCCTCTTCCCCTCCGCCCTCTCGGGTGGGGCGGCGCCACTCCCGGCCAGCGACCATGTCCTGACCTAAGCCTGTTTAACTTACACCAGAGCTTTCGAGGTAGATTGAAGCCCTTAGGTTTGGCTGTTGGGTCTGCGACTTGGGCAAAGATTCCATTTGCTTCTACGCTCCATTCATTTTCCCAGTAAGTATCAGTTCAGTCAGTCAGTCAGTATGCATACTTCTGAAGATAGATCCCAGGGACGAAGATTTTCGTCGATGAACAAATAAATGCTCCTCCTGCAGTTAAGTCTACAAAAAGCTTATCGTGTGTTAACGTAATTTTTTAGAGTTCCTTATCAAAAGGGCGCCACCGCGTTCCTTTTACTGAGCCTCCATTGTCCGTCCAGCCCGCCGATAGACTGACGGACGAGAACTATAGCAGCTGTAGTTATGAATGAAAATAAAGTTAAGGTAAAAATTACGCACGGAGCCCTTCGTGAGCGAGTCCGATTCGCATTTTTCCGGTTTTTGATTATTGTCACAAGCGCGCCCCTCCAGCAGGGGATTTCAAAGAGAAATCAAATTAAAACTAGGCAGGTGTGTAGTTTGCTTATTATTAGGTGCCCACTTAGGCCTTATTCTAGTACTTGTCTCTACACGTACCGTATCGCTATCGTTTTTAACTAAGTAAATAAGAGCTAGTATAAAGTTGTCGATACGATAACATGTTAAAATCAATTAGATTTAGCCCGATTAGAACTGAGCCCCAGATATGGAGCACAATCACACGACATCGTTTCGACATCATTTGTCAGATACTCGTAATTTCGTTTACGTATGTTTTTTCAATTAGCTTAATGACTAAATCTGACTAAGAAAGCAAGATAATTACGAATGTTTTACTACATAATGTAGATTACTTTTCAGACGACTCTCGTGTGTATAGTTTTGTTTTGCGTTTTGTGTCTCAGTGTTTTTCAAATAAAAAAATGAACTTTTTCCACCACTCGAAACTTTGTCGGAGCATACCAGCGAAGCCAGGCCGCGGGAAGCTTTTTCAGTCGTACGAGTATTGGACAGTATTATCAATATTTACCGCGCAGCGCCGCCAACTGTGAGCGTTCCCCGCACGTTCCATTTTGTATGATTTGCATGTAGGCCTTGTGGGATTTGTGTACATTTGAATAGGGAGGACCGTTTCATTCGAGAGGGGCTGGATCAGGGAATCGACTTCTAATTCAGCCGACGCCCTGAAAGCGCCGCTGCTGAGAGTTTTATAAAAGAGTCTTAACAATCACATTTTTTTTGCAGTTTGATAGAATAAATTTTTATTACCTTTTAAAGTGGCCACTTAATACGTACGTACCTATAAAATCATCGTTGGGAAATGTCTGTAGTACATATTTATTACGTAGAAATGTATAATTTTACAAAAAGTAAGCAGATATACGAAGTTGCCAGAATCTATTTGCCCTTATAACTGCATCACTGTTGAGAAAATCGTCATAAAAGTAGGTATTAGCAAAGCTATTACCGTATTTTACGGAGGTATGAATTCATGTTAAATTAAGCCCTAATAGTTATCAATATGCAGATACAATTTCTTCGTTTAAAATCATTTATACAGATTTCCCTGTTAAGTAGGTCATAGTAATATAGTTAGCTAGGAGCTCCCCCTTTACATTTGGTATATTATTTACAACTCATACGTACTCGGATTTTAGAAAATTTGTACTGCGTTTGCCAAACCTGAATACCTGCCCCCTATTTCAACATCTTGACAATTACATGTGACAGGTGACAATTTGTTATACATTGCAGCATAAGCTGCGCATTGTGCACTGTAATGTCACCTATCACCTGTCATTGTCAAGGCGGTGAATAAGGGGCTGGTATCATACAAAGAGTTACTGCTCCTTCAAGTAAATGGTAGTCATTTCAACATGCATTTCTGTTTTTTTTCAGACCAACCTATTTTTTTCTAACTGAATTCAAAAATGTTTGGCTAACCCGATGTTGATGCGGTTTTCGGTGTATGTTAGATTCTAGACCGGGTTTTGGTATGCAATAAATTTTTGTATACATTTGGTGAAGTGGAACTTATGATATTTAAACGGTACCTATTTCAAGGGTGGCGTTAAGGTAACTCGATTAAGATAGGTGAGCGACTCCAACGAAGAACATTTATTATTTAAACATGACTATGAGTTTCTCGTGGCATTGCTTGCGGCGAGCTTGAAATGTCTTAAAGTTTCATATCAAGTGGGACTACATAAAACAGCTTATTATGATCACTGAAAAGTAAAAAATAAAATAAATGTTTTAATAAACAAACAACCACCTTTAAAACGCAAAAAGTAACTACTTTAAAAGGGCAAGAAAATAGGTCAGTTAAATTGAAGTCCGCGAAACATAATATTTGTAACCAAAACCTACCATTTTAAAAGAAGTTATTTTTTGCATTTTTAAAGCGGTTTTATGTTTTTTTTATGGTTTTGTTTATCCCCATTTCACTAGCTTCTTCAGATATCAAGTTAGGTACACGTTTGTAATGGTGGATTGCGTTAGTATACTTGTATCAATGTATTTTTTATTACGCTATGATTGATTGTTATAGACAGTTTATTGCCTACGTAGTATCATAGACGTGCACGTCCTAAGTTGAAACATACTCACATACACACAAAATAGTGTAAAGCGTATTTCACTTTGCATCTACTTCTTACCAACATAACTTAACTTGAGTAGCTTGTTAAGTTTCCCCGTCGCACATAAGAGGGGGTAGTCATAAATTGGCTGAAATTGAATTTAAAAGAGCGTCGCCGTCGCGTCGCGTCGACTAGATGACTAACTAAGTCGGCAGGCACTCAGCCGCAAAGGAAGCCTGGCAAGCGTAAAAGTACCTGGGGGCTTTAAGACCGAGAGCAAGGGCGGGTTTTATAATGGCCTGTTAAAATGGACAGAGTAAACATTAATCGAACAAGTACGAGGTGTTTACTGCGGAGCTTTTTATATGGAAATATTTTATGCATTTTTACACCAACTTTTAATATTTGCAAGCTCTACAATGGTTAGGTATTAGGTAGGTATTAATTAAATAATAAGCAATTAAAAACATCCGTTAAAATTTTAAAAGCACAGTCATGAACTTTGATTGATGAAACCGCATAAATAACCTTGTCCAGAAAGTTAATGATCAATGTTAAGGCAGTTTTCATTTTGTTACGCTTTAATGCTCTTCGTTTTTATGGCTGAGCTCGATGTAAGCAATCGTACGTAGTTATGTTTAGTATAATACACGATAAAAATCAAGCGTTGGTTGCTCTGAGACCGATTCGTTGGCTTCTTTGAGAAAAACCGCTCAGGTAAGCATTATACATATACATTGATGGTGACCTATAGGTATTTAGAGGTTCAGAATCGCTCTGTGCCCTATCAGATAGGCTTTATCTAAACAGCCTAGCAGTCCATTAAAAACTATACGGTTTTCAATATAATCGCATCGGTTATTATGTTCTAATGTTACGAGTTAGTTGAAGCGCGGCTGGCTCCCCGGCGGCGTCAATTGACACTTTCCTATTAGCCGCGGCACTAATAGCCCGGCCAGGAAGGTGCTCTGCGCCCTCATTCACTTCCCGCGGGCTCTGGAGGGTCTCTAAACACTCGTGGCCAATCAACGTACATTTGATACTTTCTGAAGGGCACTCCCAAGTTAAACATGTCGAACTAAGTAAATAATTTCACTCGAAGCGGTCGAGTTCGGAACATGTTTACAATTTGAATAAGACGGCGTTGTAGCCAAACTTTGTTTACCATCGTTTATTTATTTCTGATTTATTTATTCATGGAAAACCAACACAAAACAAAACAATTAAAAGTAGATAGGTACTAACCTAATTACAGGTTCTCACCGATAATTTAAAGGTACAGAGTTAGGTTACTTGTTACAGTTGTTACACTGTTTTTAGTGGTTTACAGGTTTACACCACACAGAGTAGCAATTACACAAAAAAAATATACGAAAAACTATTATACATAAAATATAAAATAAAAAGTTTTTTACGCAATCCAGCCGGTTAAAGTAGTTTTGGATGTCATTAGTAAACTCCAACTCCGAGCCAGAAAACTAGTAAAAGCGGCTCGCGAAAAAGTAATGCGTAGAATTGAATGCTAACCTTTAGAAATTATTATTTTTAATTAGATATGGGGTACTTGACTACGTTTACACTTTTCGTCAGGGATGTAAACTTAACTAACTAATAATTATAATTACGCGGCTTTGCACTATTAGTGCAGTCATTGAAGCGAAAAATACGGTCTTACCTCCGATTTTTTTTACTGTGAACCGATTTGCATGAAATTTTGGAATTAGGCTCATCTTACCCTTAACTTCAAAAGTGAAAATGATCTGAACTCCGCCTATTATTTTTAAGGGGTGTAAACAACCCCTTAATGGAAAAATTTACATTGAGCCATTTTATCGCTAGAAAACATGTCTAATAGTAAGTGGTGAAATTGTAAAGTGTTTTCTAACACAATTACCTCATATTAAAATCATTTTCAACCCCTTGAAAATCTTACAACCCTTGCAAACAACCCCTAAATTGAAAAAATCACAAAAAAATACTTTGGTATGACATAAAAAGATGTAAGTATAGAGTTAGTAATATTTTATATTCTCTATAATAATTATCAAATTTTTAACCCCCTTTCAACCCTTGAAAAGTACCCCTTGATAAAAAATTGTTCATTTTTTTTTTGATAAAATGAAAAGGATTTAAATATTATTCCACACTCTCGAAAATGATTATCATATTCTTAAGCTTTTCTACCCTTAAAACTTCCCCTAAATTAAAACAGTAAATATATATGATTACTGCTACCATTTTACGTATATAAGTTAGTAACATAAGTTTTTGGACCATAACTCCTTCAATTTTCATGCTATCACAATTTATAAAAAACCATTGTAAAGGTAATTAAGAGAGCTACAACATCCTTTATTGCAATACATAGTAAAAAACCTTTTTCTAAAACGGTGAAGGGTTAAAGGGCTTAAGAGAGGCTGTGATTGCGCTGCCACGCGCTCTTTAAACAATCATATCTCCGTCATTTTTTGTTTGACAGAAAAAACAAAAAAACCAAATTGTTTGTCAGAAAAATACCTAAATTTTTCATTCCTACACTTTTATACGTATCTGTCGTCATTTTTGAGATATTATGAAAAAAAGGTGGGTGTTTTAAGAATGTGAAATTTTTTGATTTTTTTTAATCGTGACTTTTTTGAAAAATATGTGTCCTGAAGCAGCCAAACTGATACAATCTGTCAAACTCTTCATAATAAAGTTAATTCTAGGCGGAATTTTAATTTTGGTGGAAATGGCACTTATGAAACCCATTGATTTTTAAGGATAAACATTAGATGCTCCTCTTATTTGCAATACACCTCACTTATTTTACGTGCAAAAGACTTTTAACAGTGCTCATTTTAAAGCTTATTTCAAGCACTACAAAACCCTTTTTTATTAGAATGCATAAAATGCATCTGCTCGCCGCTAGATGGCATTGACCACATCGATTAAATTTCAGACAATATAAAAACGGCTTTGATCTTTAATATCTAGCTTAATATTGCACTTAGAATACTTTGTAAAAAACAAAATTGTTAATTTTTTTACTTGCTACAATTTTGTTCCTAATAAAATTTTCGATAAAACGTATATTTTTGGAGATATTTGCAAAAAACCGATGAAAAACGTGAAAAAATTGCGAATTTTCAATTGCCAATAACTTGAAAAGTATTGGATTTTTCTAAAAACTTTATAGATGATTTTTTGCTTAAAATTAGGCCTTCTATCGATATCCGAGGTTATTTTGAAGAAAAAAACAAACACCCCCGAGAAGAGGTGGCAACCACCCCCAGGGTGGTTGCGGAGTTCAAATCATTTTCACTTTTGAAGTTAAGGGTAAGATGAACCTAATTCCAAAATTGTATGCAATTCGGTTCACAGTAAAAAAATTCGGAGCAATAATGCTTCAATGACTGCACTATATTATTGTAATAAAATCTTTGTAATTGACTACGCTAGAATGTTTTTAACCATGAAGTCGCGCCCCACCACTCAAATTAACGTCTTTCGGTGGCGTCAGTACACGTAAATTAAAGAATTGGGTCAGACTTTGAGTATTGAAAACACTTCAATTGAGTTATGACTACGTCTGCATAGTTTAATTTTATCGGTAATCCTTTCGGAATAATTTCCAGGAACACCTATGTCCATACAAACTGGCAGCGGTTCATATATAAATACATTAATAGGGAAATACACTCATATAACAACGTAGAAAACGTCCACGACTGAGGAACAAATCCTGGCGCTTTTCCCACAGATATTTGTTCATACCGACAGGCACGCAGGGTCACTAGTCACTACCAACTAGGCTAACCGTCGTCAATGGTTCTATCCTGTTTGTATGCAATAGGTTAAGCCCTATACGGATTAACAACGTCACATCGTCAAACGTGTATATACCTCGGCAGAATATACTGCGCTCCGCTTCATAAATTGTTTCATGAAGTAAGCTTGCTCAAAGGAACACACCGTGTTGCCCCCCTATACTTTGTTTTAATGAGGTTGATGAGAGTCTGTGCTCAGTCTCCTATCAATTTGTTACTTCGGGTAAAACAGTCTCAGGTAATAAGGCAATCGGGCTTCGGTTGCAGGGGTCTAAGTATTATCTTCAGCAAAGCCACGTGTGACAGGCAGGGTGTGAGGTTGCTCGATTGTGTCTTTTAGGTTGCAACGGTCTAGCCGTCTAGCCTCACGCATTTCTGCGTCTACCCGGGGGCTGATTCTCTGACTTTTGGCAAAAATATGTTTGGCAAAACGTATTGTTTTACAACTCCGATTTATATAAACACTAACCTAACCTCCTACACGATGGTACTGAAATAAACCCTGAAATAATTACAGTTACAGAAAAAAAAGCAGGTTGGCAAATGAAACGATTGGGAAACGATACATTTTGCCAAATGATTTTCGGCCAAAAGTCAGGATACCACCGGGTACATTTCTAGTGTACGTGTCAAGTTAAGCTTGACGGTCGAGGCTCGCCCTAGGCATCGCCTATGCGGTGTGAGGGAATAACACCGCAGGCATTGAGTTGCGCTGAGAGCTGAGAGTGCTCTGCGCTTGAAGCGCCACTAGTGACCTAATTAAGAGCTTGGGCACATTGCGAGCGGGGCGGCCAGCGGATATAAAAGTCCTCGTACTCGTACTGAACAACTTTATAGGCACCTACCCACCTAGTTCCTAATCTATTATTCCAAAGTGAAACTTATAGTTTCGCCATGTCTGTCTGCCCGTCTGTCCGCGGTCTAACTCAGAGACTCCTGGCACCACAAAGCTGTAAATTAGCATATTTATACATTTCTATTGAGTCAAAAAATTGTGAAATAAAATGATATTTTTTTTAGATTTGTGGCACCGGTTAGGAAATATTGATCTCAAAAAGTGTCATTTTTGCTACATACAAGCCAGAACTATAAGTAATAAACAAATGCAATTATAATAACGAATGTAAAAGGAAAACTAGCGACTAAAGTACGCGTTTGTACCTGCTTAAAATCATCTAAGATAGCACCAAATAATCTTTCAATACAAAATTCCTTCATACTTGTTTTGCGACATTGTTTTTAAGTTTGTAAGCGCCATCGAAATCCTACCCTGAACATGCTCCAAAATGCTCTCAACTGCCTCATATTATGGTATTGTCACCTGAATCACATCAGTAGGTCTATATAATATGTAAATATATACGTTGATTGTAAGGAAAGGAACGAAAGGAAGTAAAAAACAACATATACCTAAGGAAGTAAAATAAATAGCGTACTATGAAGAACTTATTGTGTAACAACATGGGATGGGAAAGTTAATTTTTTTTTTTACATTGTGCCTATGTAGTGCCTTCAAGTCGGTCGTTGTCTGCACGGCCGCCCGTCGAGCGCACGTCGCGCTGCGGCGGCTCACAATACGTCACGGTCCCGCCAGCCGTGTGCTCTGACCTTCAGCGTACCGCCTACGCCTACATGAATAAGTCTGCGTGCTATTAGCAAGTGTCTTTTCACACCCTATTACTAGTAAAAGGTTTAGTTCGAATTCCCCATTAATATGTTATTACATACATACACGTGCTGTTAGTTTCGTATGCCGATTAAGTTATAAAAACATAATTATTAAAAAAAAAAAAGAAGTTTTTAGAAATGTACATATACAACATACAAGGACTAGTAAGATATCACTTCAAAGATATTTTTTTCTTGGTGTCACAAGTCCTATTCCCATATTTTACCAGCGGTATATTTTTGGTAGGGCTTATAATTACCAAAAATTAGCAATTTCCCCCATCTTAACTTTTTCCAGTCGCATATTCTCTCTCGTTTATTCATGTCGCATTTTTTTACATTTTAGAAATTAATTTCATAGTGCCGACGGAGCTCCTATTTCCGGGCGGTTTAAGTAACATTAACATAACCTAAACCTGCCTACCTATTTCAACCTAATTATAAAAGGTGCAATTGATAAAATCCGGATAGGAAAATATGCAACGGGAAAAAATGAAGATCGGGAAAAAACACGAATGAAAATTCGCTACCAATAAGATTTGACTGTCGGAAACTACTCCATGCGGCAAATGTACAACAACAACAAACAATTTATGCAATTCAATGGAATAATTTGTAAGTAAAATCAAGCAGATTCAAATTCGTATTCGTGCTATTTATTTTATATTATCAAGTACCTACTACGGATTTTCGTTAACCATTTAAAAATAATATGGAATTTCATCTGACATTTAAAATATCCATCAAACAGTGTACCTAGTAGATATTGGTGACTATACATACTCATGTATGCCAGAACCTGACGTTGATGATGTGCCTGTTTGTTTGCTTATCGCCTTATTTGCTGATGGCAGGGATAGCCCAATTTCCGGTTGTGAGTTAAGATTATGTTATGACGTTGGATGACGGATACGTACGTTGAATGATGTACTTACACCTCGAAATTTCGAATCACTGGATTAGTGTACAGCGTATAAATGTTACTTATACGAGCAAATATACATGTTGGTTATAATAGTTAGCTCTGCAAATTATATGAAGAAGGAATTACGTTTAAACGTTACTCCAATAAATTTTGCGTATTTAATTTTTAAAGGTTTCATCGAGCAGAAATGTATTTGCGCAGTTTAAAATTCACACTTTTGTTCAGAGCTGCCGTATATCGATATCCGAACGAGTGTTATTGTAGTATCATTCGTAGATATGAACTCTAGTCTTGTAAAAAGTGTTTTATTTAGTGTTAATATTGGTTTAACCCTTTAAAGGGCAATTTTAAAACCTGGTACTAAAAATGACCACTTACAACTAATTCTTTTTGTATTTTTTATTGAAAGGATTTTGTGTGAATAGGAGGAATCTAATGAGGCTAGAATTCAGGTTTATTTTTAGTTTTGCCCTATAAAGGGTTAAACACGTAACGACGACTAATGAACCGCAGTGATCATATTCATGAACGCATTTATTTACTTACTTATCTTACTGTCCATCCAGTTCATCGTCTACCCGGTACATCACACATAATGGATACATTTTAATGGCACTGGTTTAATGATATTCATTGAAAAGCATACACGTTTCGTATTAATTAGTGGTTTAATGTTTTATTTACTAAAGTTATCAACAACGAACTGAAATTGGCGATATCGGTGATCGGATGATCACAGAGGTAGACCAAAGATATGGTACTCGTCGGTTATTATCAAAACAGTTTGCATAACGGGACAAACAACTCGAAGCAAAAACAGAATCTAGTAAAACAGGATATACAGTCACGTGATTTAATTTGGTACCCACCTTAGGTCCAAAGTCAATCTGACGTTGTACAGCAATAAGGTTGAATTTCCTAAAAGTTACAAATGACTTGACATCTCTAATGGCATTGACGACTTCAAGCATATTTTTCTTGAAATGGGTCCCAAATTGACAACATTTCATTTTGGTGACACCTGCAAATTACTATACGAATCGAAAGAGTTTTACCTCCTGAACACGGCAAAATATTTATTTAGATTTATTTTTCTTTATTTACAAAATTACAAGTAAGTTACTAAAAATATCGAGTTTTACCAATACTATGCCTGAATAGATATAATACCATTGCCTTTTTCACGAGAAAAAAAGCTGTCATACTTCAAATTTGACATGACACTATTTGCAGATGGAGAGATACTTAGGCGGACTTGCGCGGACCAGAGTTAGCCCTTAACCCAGATTTAATCGTCTACTTTTGTACGTGGTTTGCCGCCTAACCTCGGGTTAAGACGCTAACTCTGGTCCACGCAAGTGGGCGTTAGAGAATTATCGGTTGACTTTTTTATATACAGATTGGACTAACGTAATATGTCCATTGTGTCGTAGAAATGAAGTTACGCCCTTTTAGAATAAGTACATCTTAATAAATTAATAATAAAATAATTATTCATTCTAGAGAAAATTTAAAACTATTAGTGTCTTCCTCCTTCCAAACAGTATCTATAAAACGAATAAAATTAAAGTCTTGAAAATATTAAATCTTGTCAATTAACGCTCGTGACCGTACATACAGGGTGCCTCTGACCATGGGGCTTTAAATGCAAGGTTCGATTCTAGTCGCTTAACTGAGCTACTTTTGTTTTGTAACATTTTCAATTAACTTGAATTTAGATAATTTATTGATCCTCAAAGTTTAATCGTTAAATCAGTGTATTGGACATGGCGGTATTACCGCTATCTCATGGTACGAGGGCAAAATTTTCTTGGTACGGGAGACTTTAAAAGATAATTTTCTATTCCGCTTACAAACTCATTGTCAAATGTGCCATAAAGAGGTTTATCTTTGTTTTTCACCTTTTTTGGTATGAAACTAATTTACAACCTCGTAATTTAACAACCTCTTCTCTTCACTTAGAATTTGTTTAAAAATTAAAATTTGTCAATCAAAAATCTTGCGGTCAAAGAAATTTTATTCAGTTTAACAATTAAGTAGGTAATAAATTTAAAAATGCCAAATCAAGTGTTCACTTCAGCAGAATTGACTGATATGGTGTTGTTGTACGGAGAAACACAAGGAAACGGAGCCCAAGCACTCCGACTTTACCGAGAAAGGTTTCCGAATCGTAGGCATCCACATAACTCTCGTGTAATAGTAAATGCAGTTCAACGAATTAGAGATGATCGACCGATTACCGGCAATACGCAGGTGGAAGCCGTGGGCAATGACCCTTTGCCATTACAAGTCCAAAACAGAGTTTTGGATTATTTTGCTGACTATCCTTGTTCGAGTACACGGGTCGCAGCTAGAATTTTTGGAATCCATCATTCGGCAGTTCATAAAGTTTTGAAAAAGAACAAACGGCACCCATTCAAACCGCAAAAGGTACACGGGTTATTACCGAGGGATTTCCCAATACGTAAAGCTTATTGTGAATGGTTTTTGGAACAACATCGCCAAAATCCAGATTTTCTAAAAAGTGTTATCTGGACAGATGAAAGCACATTTTGCCGCAATGGTATGTGGAATCGCAGAAATGTCCATTATTGGTCAACAGACAATCCCCATTGGAATAAGGAAACTGGTCATCAATATCGTTGGTCCCTGAACGTATGGGCGGGCATTATTAACGATACTATTATTGGCCCCGTGAAAGATCAATTTTAAAGAGATACGAAACTTGCATGCGACGGGAGGGAAGGCATGTTGAAAATTCAATACGAGATCGACAGTGAGTGTAAAATTGTAAATAAATTGTTAATTAAGAAGATGTTTGATTTGAATGTTTGGTTTTTGTTGTGATAAAGGATAAATTAAATCTTTTACTAAAGAAACTTGTTTTTACTGTTATCATAATAATTGCCGCCTTAGTGCAGTGTTCTCCAACAATGAAACGGACGGTTAGCGGTTTGACGGTTGTAAAATGTATTAACTAACAGCTGATTAATACTTAACCGTCTGTTAAACTGGTTGGTGAACTCGGCCCTTTATTGTACAGTCGCGGAATGAAAAGGTTGACCAGTTTTCAAATAAATTCATTTACGCGTTGCAAGCACATGTTACCTTTTTAAACTGTGTAACAGACGAGTCGATAAGCAGATACTGATAACTTATACGGAGCAAGCAAAAACAGATCTAAAGGTGGTCAACCTTTTCATTCCGCGACTGTACTTACTTGGTGATGAAAGTAGGTTCCTGATTTAATTAATTAAAAGTCGAATGACGTGATTTTATTCATTTGACATTTGACATCTCATTAAGATAAACATTTATTAATGTGCTGTCAATTTAGTATTGTATCGCATACATTGAAAATTACATTTAGTTTGTATGAAAAACAAAACAAATTAAAACGACATGTTTTTAAAAAGTTGCAGAACAAAAGATGCTCAGTTTTGCGAGTATAATTGATCCTTGCATTTAAAGCCCCATGGTCAGAGGCACCCTGTATAACGGTAGCATAATTTGACAAAGAGCTGCTTTTATCGTGCTAAAGATCCTTTGTTTCAAGTTTTGCATCTTACAGTTATAATAAAACAAAAACGGCATGAAGCGAAAATAGTTTTCATAGCGCCAATAAGGCTGTGTTTCCACCAGAGATGTACAGGGTAGTTAAGCGGTGTAAGGCTGTGTAACGATGACGTGTAACGGTGTGAATGTTTCCACCAAAGATGTGCGAGGTAGCTGAGCGGTGCGAGAATGCGTAGTGAGGATGTGTAGCGGGCTCGTTTTAAATAAGCGGGTGGGGTGCGGTGAGGTGGGAGCGGGCCAGACGCCGCCTCGGAACACATCCCTCGGAACACATCCCTCGCAACACATTCCTCGCAACACATTCCTCGCACACATCTTTCCCTTTTCCTTTCTATGTACAAAAACCACGCTCCGCTGAGCTGTTTCCACCGGAGCTAAGCTAAGCGCGGATAGGTAAATTAAGTGTTTCTATTGGTTCACGACAAACAAAGCAACGCATCCTCGCACATATCTGGTGGAAACGCAGCCTAAGGTAAAAAGCTCTTGACTGTTAATTTGCATTTCAGTAAACCTAATGTTATTACTAGTGGCCGTCAGTCACCGAACTATGGTTATTAATCGATATTGTTTGTGTTAGAATTTAGATCTGCATAATAAAAAAAACCTTTGTTATGATTCATCTTAGTCCTCAGGGTTAGCAACGAATTTTCAGTCGTAGGAGTGCATTGCAGTCTTGTGAATGCGAATGTCTATGGGTCACAGTTTCCACTTACCATCAGGTGGCCTGTGTGCTCGTTTGTCTTCTCTGTGCCATAAAAAAAAACTTCAGCTGGCAGAAATAGAGGCCCCGCGATATCGGAGCTCCGTCGACTCTGTATAATTTGATATTCAGATAGTAATTATTACTCAGTTGAACATAGCAGTGATATACCACAGGTCGGGAGCAGCGGTCCTACCGATTTGTACCGAACCCGAGGCCCTTTGAACCTCATCATCATCATCATCATCATCAGCCCACACTAGTCCACTGCTGGACATAGGCCTCTCCCATTGCACGCCAACGAGCACGATTCGTGGCCACTCTCATCCAGCTCTTGCCAGCCACCTTGCGAAGATCGTCACTCCACCTAGTCTGAGGGCGTCCTACACTACGTTTGCCGATTCGCGGTCTCCACTCAAGAATACGATAACTCCAGCGATTATCGGTTCTGCGGCACAAATGGCCGGCCCACTGCCACTTCAAGCTGCTAATTCGATGGACTACGTCGATAACCTTAGTTCTCTGTCGGATCACCTCATTACGGATTCGATCCTTCAGAGAAACTCCCAACATAGCCCTCTCCATAGCTCGCTGAGCGACTTTAAATTTGTGAACCAGCCCTTTCGTAAGTGTCCACGTTTCGGCTCCGTATGTCATGGCAGGTAGGACGCACTGATTGAAGACTTTAGTCTTCAAACTCTGTGGAATAGTCGACGTGAAAACTTGACGCAATTTCCCATATGCTGCCCAACCCAGCTGTATTCTTCTGTTGGCCTCCTTCTCGAAGTTGTTTTTACCCAACTGCAGAGTTTGCCCTAGGTAAACATATTCTTGAACAACTTCAAGAGCGTCGCCCTGTACTACAATCGGTCCCCGCATAACATGCTCATTGAGCATAATCTTGGTTTTGTCCAAGTTCATGCGGAGACCGATGCGTTGAGAAGAATCAGCTAGGTCATTCAACATATGTTGTAAATCCTGCAACGTTCGGGCCATAATGACGATGTCGTCTGCAAATCGCAAGTGTGAGATGTACTCGCCGTTTATGTTAATGCCACGTCCTTTCCAGACCAGCGTCTTAAACATATCCTCGAGTGCATTTGTGAACAATTTCGGGGAGATTACATCCCCTTGTTTCACACCTCGATGCAGGCGGATAGGTCTAGTCCACTGGTTCTGTACTTGGACGGCCATAGTTGCGGCGTTATACAGACATCTCAACACTTGGATATATCGCCAGTCTACTTGGCATCGTTGCATGGACTTCAGAACTGACCAGGTTTCGATAGAGTCAAAGGCCTTCTCATAGTCCACAAATGCTATGCACAGGGGCTGATTATACTCCTCGGTCTTTTGTATAATTTGCCGCACTGTATGAATGTGGTCTATGGTGCCGTATCCTCCTCGAAACCCGGCCTGCTCCGGGGGTTGAAATTCGTCAAGTCTTCGTGCAAGGCGGTTCGTGATGACTCTTGAAAACAGCTTGTAGACGTGGCTTAGGAGTGAAATGGGTCGGTAGTTCTTTATAAGGGTTTTATTACCCTTCTTAAAGAACAACACGACAATGCTCCTACTCCACGCCTCTGGAGTTCTTCCATCGAAGAGAACGGTGTTAAAGATTTTCTGGAGCTCCCTTAACACAGGTGTGCCTCCTGCTTTAAGGAGCTCAGTTGTAACACCGTCCTCCCCGGGAGCTTTCCCATTTTTTAGCTGTTTAAGAGCCATCTCGATTTCGTGTAGGCTTATCTCTGGCAAGTCCTCAGTATAGTGACGGGTTAATGGGGCTCTGGTGTCCTCATTTTCGGGATCAGGTGGGGATGCGTGCGAGGCGTATAAACGGCTGTAGAAGTCCTCAACTTCCGAAAGAACCCCCGGCTTAGAAGCAACGATTACTCCACTGGCTGTGGTCAACTTCATCAGATGGCTCCTCCCAAGAGACTGGACAAAAACTTTCGACCCCCGATTCTGCTCAATCGCTCGTTCAATAGAACGTGAATTGATGGATCGGAGGTCGTATCGCACCAGTTTGCCAATCTTCTTGTTGAGAGCTCGACGTTCTGACGGAGTGACGGGTGGGTTTTCTCGTCGTTCCCTCATAAGTTCGAGAGTTTCAGTCGAAAATTTGGACTTCTTGCCCTTACGCTGCATCGTGCAAAATTTAACACCTTCCTCCCTGAGGACTCCCACCACATTTTCGAGGGCCTGATCAATGTCAACGACATTTGTGGTTTCCACGGCAGTAAATCGATGCTCCAGATTTGACTGAAATGTTTCAGATCCCACTATAGTTTGGAGCATGTTTGGTCGGAGCCTAGACTTCATCAAACGGACACGTTCAAGCTTAAAGTTGATATTCAGAGAGCCTCGGACAAGTCGGTGATCACTTCCGGTATTAAACCTGTTGATCACTGAGACGTCTCTGAATATATGCCTCTTGTCCGCTATGATGAAGTCAATCTCATTTTTCGTTGTAGTATCGGGGCTCTGCCATGTCCACCTCCTCTGGGGCTTCTTCTTAAAGAAAGAGTTCATTAGGAAAAGCCCCTCTTTTTCGAGGAAGTTGACAAGCATTTGCCCCCTATGGTTTCTGCAACCAAAACCGTGGGATCCTACTATCGATTCACTGCGATTCTGTACTCCCACTTTAGCGTTAAAGTCCCCCATGACAACGTTGTAATGGGCTTTGGTGGTGGAGTGTAAGGCCTTTGATATGTCCTCAAACATATCCTCCACCACCTCGTCTGAGTGTGCCGAGGTCGGTGCATAAACCTGTACCACCTTGAGGCTATACCTCTTGGTGAGCTTTATTATGAGGTATGCAACCCTGCTCGACACACTCGAAATTTCCACAACGTTGTCAGAAAGGGTTTTATTGACCAAGAACCCTACGCCACCCTGGGATAGATGGTCTCCCTCTCGAAAGTACATTAGGTGGCCTGATTCAAGGGTTACGGTGTCCTCTCCCTCTCTTCGGACTTCGGATAGCCCAAGAATGTGCCACCTTATCCTTCCGAGTTCTCCCTCGAGTTGTGCCAGGTGTTCGTCGAGCCGTAACGTCCGTCCGTTATACGTCGCCAAGGTCAATTGTTTTTGGCGGCCATCCGTAACCCGGGGATTCTTCGCACCCCCTACCCTGCCGTTACCGTGACCGCCGCCGTGATCAGGAATAGCAGGGCGGCCGGGAACTGGGGGCCGTGGTTCGTGGTGTGCAGCCATTGGAGGGTGTGCCCTAATCGCCACGCTGGGCAGGCGGGTTGGCGATCGCAGGGTATAGCTCTTCGCACCGGTGACGCTGCTGCCCGTCCCCAGTCTGTGGTATTTAGCTACCCTAATTCGATGGTTATACCGCCATAAGTCGGTCGCCAGAGCCTCGTTTGTTGGTCGGCAGGATGCACCGCGGGCAGGTGAGGTTGGCTGGGTGCGAGAAGATGGCATTTTGCTCCCTTACATCCTTTGAACCTATGTCAGTTAAAACAAAATTTAAGTCTAAAGTTAATTGCAAGTTAATTGAGGCATAATTGAGCAATTTTCGATACATTGCGTGGCGAATCAGTCAGTATTAAAAAAAGAAATACCACTTATGTTAACGATACACAACTTATGTTTTTATGTTAATTAGGTTGAATATTAACCTTAGTCGTTAAAATATTTGTTCGTATTGGATTTATACACTGTTTAACTAACTTATCTGCGTTCATGTACTTAGTCGGTAAATACAGTATTTTATTTATCGGGTTGTACTACTCATCAATGTAAATAAGTAAGAAAACCAGGCCAGAGCATGTCGGACCTTACTCAGTGTAGGGTTTCGACGTCGTTACAATAAATACAAAAACTTATATACAGGGTGTTTTTGTCCATTTGCTTTTACTTCGTGCTTGTGCTTGGAACATTAACGTTAACTTATCCCTTAAACCGTTTTACGATATTCAAAAAAAAAAAAAACTGTATCCCATACAAAATAATTAAATATTTAATTGATGGATATTGTAAAAGGTCCTTTTGAGTTAGGCAAAACTTAGTATCAACTTGTTGTCATTTAACGTCAGTGTTAAAACTTTATGATGACAAAATTGAGAGCTCGTTAGCAAATTTAGCTCAGTGGAAGGTCCTGGGTTCAAACCCCGCTAAAACCATTTTATTTTAGTTTTTACTAGCGACCCGCCCTCGCTTCGCTTCGGTTTATGTGAGTTTTCCGTAACACCCGTAACATTAAACAGAGTTTATTATACATTAAAACCTTCCTCTTGAATCACTCTATCTATTAAAAAAAACCGCATCAAAATCGGTTGCGTAGTTTTAAAGATCTAAGCATACATAGGGACAGACAGCGGGAAGCGACTTTGTTTTATACTATGTAGTGATTTTTGTTAATCGGTAGTGAAAGTTAAATTTTTCTTGTTTGTTTTTATTTCAGAAAAATGTTTGCGAAATGTCAACACATTTTTTATTTCGCATTATTTTAATTTCATGAGTTTATGGCATAGTCATAAATGAAATTAAAGTTTAAGAACAAAATTTATTTACATAAACAATACAGTCCTAATGAAATAAAATGGTCTCCTTTTTTCGTATCACCGACACTAAATATTTACATGAATAAAAAAACAGTAGGTAATTTACTACTGCAACTTATTTTCAAAGTGGCCGCCTTCATTTTCCAAACAGACGTTCAATCGTGCCCGTATCTCGCGATTTAGGTTAACATGAGTGGCACGCATGGTGTCGGCTTCTTCCCGAATTCGTTGCAACAACTGTTCTCTTGTAGCCACCGGTTTTGAGTAAACTCTTTCTTTTAGCGTACCCCAGACATGAAAGTCTAAGGGCGTTAAGTCCGGCGTCCTAGGGGGCCAGGCCAGAGTTGGACTGCCGCGGCCAATCCAACGCCCAGGAAAGTGTTCATTTAAATACTGTCGAACACGAACAGCAAAATGTGCGGGTGCTCCGTCATGTTGGATCCAATGCGTCCGCAGTGTTTCCAATGAAACATCTCCGAAACAATCCAAATAATGCAAATTTTGAAGAAATTCCAAATAATTATTGCCATTAAGTCTGTTTGGAATCTCCACTGGACCAATGAGGCGATTGTTCAAGACTCCTGCCCACATGTTTATGGAGAACTCATATTGAAAGTTTGACTCCCTTGCCAGCTTTGGATTGTGGTCAGCCCAATGGTGATAATTTTTAGAATTTATTATTCCGGCTCTCGTAAACTGAGCCTCGTCCATCCACAGAATTTTGGAGATAAGTTGTGGGTCTTGTATTAATAGCTCATTAAACCTTTGGCAGAAAACCATTCGCGAGAAATTGTCCCGTGGCAGAAGGCCCTGCACTTTGCGGAAGTGGTAAGGATGCAGACCGTATCTCTTCCACAATCTCCAGACTTTGGCGTGTCGTACGTTAAAGATACAGCCAACTCGTCTTGTTGATAACGTCGGGTCTTCAATAATTAAATTCATTATACCGATTTCATCGTGTACCGTCAAATCGATGACACGTTCGTGCGGAGCCGAACGGAGACCCATCTCACTGAACCGTCTATGTACCTGCAAAAGTAATAAAAGTAGGTTACCTAATGAGCAAAGTACTTCTAAAGTATGAGAAGTAATACGAAAACAATAAAATACTTACATTCGTAAAAGTATAAGGTCGCGGCGTTCGTTGATTGGGATATCGACGTCGGTACTCCCTCGCTGCTTCAGCGGCATTTCCGTTGCAGAAACCGTAAACAAAGTGCATATTGGCCTCTTCTTCGGCCGTATAATTTACTCGTGGCATCACAAAGCAAGTTAACACAATTATTTATTTGAAAATGAAATAAGTAACAACAATAACAAATTAGTATTGTCAATTTGACGTGACACATGCGAGCCAGCAGCTACATCAAAACGAAGTCATAAAATTAAATAATGTCAATGAACCGAATTTCTTTAACCTTCATGTTAGGCACACGTAAGAATCAGAAACTCTTTACTCACGGGATTTTAAAAGCATGTATTTGTTTATGGATTATGAACCTTTTACATTGGTTTAACGTAAATTAGTGATTAAATTTAATTATTGATTATCTTCTAAACGGTACGAGTTAGTACACTAGTTTCTTGGAGGAATTAACTTTATTTGATCTAAGGAATGCAACCTTAAAATTAAACCAAATCAAAAAAAACACGGTGTATATTCTTTACTAGCGACCCGCCCTCGCTTCGCTTCGGTTTATTTGAGTTTTCTATAACACACGTACATAAAACAAAATTTATTATACATAAAAACCTTCCTCTTGAATCACTCTATCTACTAAAAAAAACCGCATCAAAATCCGTTGCGTTTAAAGATCTAAGCATACATAGGGACAGACAGCGGGAAGCGACTTTGTTTTATACTATGTAGTGATATGAACTTTGGGATAATAACTTATCAAGAGAACTCAATAGTGCAGAAACCATAACATTTCAGTCTCAAGCTGACTCAGAACCCGCGAGGTTGTCAACTATTTAAAACTCGAAGTTCAGCATTGTGCGGTTTTATTTTTTTTATAAATAGATTGTCAGAGATCTGAGAGATGGCGCTTTTCTTGCCTGGACAAACATAGGTATCTGTCATTTTTTGTGTTTTGCGATTCTACAAGTAATCAGTAATCACCAAGCAGGTTTAGAGCTTGGCTTCTAATCCCTATTAGTTCCAGTTTTTGTATTGTTGTAAAGGGGAACAGTTTCGAAAGCTTTTTTTAGGTCGAACACTGGCATACAGTTTTTTTCTCGATCGATGTTCTCAGCTATCGAAAAAGTAAGTGCTTGCACTGTGTCCTCTGTGACAATTCCCTGTCGGAAGCTAAATTGTGAGTTCGAAATATTATTGAATTCTTGATATGAGCCGAATACTTATTAAGTTGCGGTAATGAATAATTTTAGATAGGTATAGTAGCGACAGGGATAGCTATTGAATGACGTCATCTTTTTTTCACCCTTGTACACCGAAACTTATTTTTCGGGTGCTGGGAAGTTCCTGTTCGTAAAGCATAGGTTTGCAAGATGGCTGATGACGGGGACATCAATGGGTTTGAATACAACACTAGCAAGTTTTTTATAACACGTAGTCAGCCCAGAAGCGCTTTCAGTTTTATCCTCTTCTCCAGGACGGCTGAGTGGTTACATGACTGTTATGTACAGGTATGAATCTGCAATTTAAAATAACATGTGTTTAATCTGTACCGACATTAGGTAACAGACGATCCCAGGCTTAAGGTAGTATCACCAGATTATTTTATATCACGTTAATACAATACAATAAAATAATAATACCTACTATACAATAGAATTAAATAAACCAGGGAGCATGTCAGACCATGCTCAGTGTAGGGTTTCGAAGCCACAAACAAAAAAGTGCACCAGCAAAATACCGTAACTTCATGGCACTTACATCTTTTTCTAAAGAAGCGTAGTTTTTCGGCAATAACTCAAAAACGGTATATCCGATCATATTGCAAATATTTTTTATACCATCTCAGCTCAGGATTCTAACAATTGAATCACTCGCTACGCTCGTGAGTCATCTATGGCCCTCGCTTTAAAGCTGTCCTTTATTCATTAATTGGATAAATCATAAACATAAAACTGTTTACCAAAACAGTGATTAAATTAAAAGTGCTCTTTATTCACTGTTTTCAGTGAATAAAATAAGCATTATTATAGGGGTAATGGTATAAAAGTTTTTATCTTCTGTTACATTTGTATGCAGTGCCCCGCCAGAAATATTTATTTTTGTTTTTTAACTACCAAACTAATTGTAAGTAGTGGCTTCTACGAAACACCTATATTGCAAAAATTATTGTACCTCTAGTAGTTTACGAGTAAAATGCCTGTGACATACGGGCGGCCGGACGGACATGACGAAACTGTAAGGGTTCCGTAAAACTACACAACTGGTCCTGGCCTACAACAATAATTCAATTTTACGTATCACATTATTCTAAAAATATGATAGCTTTTGCAGGTTAGGACCATAGTTGTGTAGTTTTAAGGTTCCGTTTTTGCCATAACGGCTCCAAAACCATAAAAATGTGAGCGAAAAAATGTTTTAAAATATTACCAGGATTCGGATTCAACGAACGAAGGAATTTTGTGAGTCCCACATTAATGAGAATTACTTACATATCTAAATATTCGCAAATAGCTTAAAAATAAGAATATCAATTGAACGGTTTTGTAGTAAAACATACTTTCGAAGTGTAAATAGGTACAAGTTGATCAGTTTACTTGGCTCTATTGATAGGACCAAACTATAAAATGATACGGAAAATATAATCAGACTATGCTTATTTCACGGTAATGGTCAATTACAATTCCGCGTTGATGTACTTAACTTTGTAAGTGAATTTATGTCCGTTACCGCATTTTAGATTTGCATAATGCAATGACGAGTATTCCCGACGTCCGCGCGTCCCGGTAAATTTGGCAATGCTTCTGCCGCCTGACCATTAGTGATCCGCGATATTATCTGTGCGGTGTCTCTTGCGCAGCAATTTTCTAAACTAAGGCAGCTCTCCATTAGAATCGGCTTTTTTGTTCATACGAGTATAATATGCTAATGGTATCACAATGAACGAAGTTTTTAGTTAACTTGGTAGTCGGCCCGGAGTTGGTGTGCAGCCGGAGTTAAAGTTATTAAGTCCACTAGGTTAGCACACACGTAAAGCCTAGTCTAGTCAGGCGGACTGGCGTAGCTGATACGAATCGTCTCGCGATGGCTGCACGTGCAGAGGTTCAGTTAGTTTAGATCGATTGAGCGAACGCGCCGTTCCCGCGTGAAAGAATACCACCCCTGAGCTGTGACGGCCAACAGCTCCACTTCAATTTGCGCCAACAGCACTCCGCTGAATTCAATTACGATCTACATGCATACTCGTACGTATCTTTCTCCACACTATACCATTTTATTGGATTCAAATCAGCATTCAGCAGAAACGGCTTCATATTTTTTATCGCTTAATAGAAACGTGTCTACATATATAGCATGTTTACTTGTATTTTAATTTTATTTAATTATACACTCGATGCCAACCAGCAGTGTTTGCATTGTGTTCCGGTGTGGGGGTAACAGTAAAACCGTTGAAATGACTAGCAGGTCCTCTATTGTACTGGGTAAAAACCAGTTTTATCCAGTAGAATAGCGACCAAAGGTGGCGCATGCCTTATACAGGGCGCAATCGAAGACGTGATAAAAGGGACATGACTTAGTTGAGGATTGGTTTGTGATCACGTCTTAGATGTCACCCTGTAGATGCTTTAAAAAAATACTAAAAATAAGTTACTAGTTACAATAGTCATATTATTTATCCTTATTCGAATATTAATTATGAGTACGTGCGTATTACATTTAACAAATAAAACTATAGTATAGGTACTCGTACATACTCGTCTTGCGAAACCCGCCCGATGTACAGATTTGAAAGATGCCGCATTTAAACGTTGCGCATTCGCAACGATTACCGATCGAACAACAGATGAAGCTACAACCGCGAAAGAATAGGTGGATTATTCGTCCCGAGATAGATAAATATATGAGAGCGAACAAAAAACGTGTGAGCGGGAGCGTCGAAATTCTAAAGCAATCCATTACGTAAAGTAAAAGCAAATCCCACCGAACGATGTGCAATAAATTCTGCCACGTTGACAGATCTCGCGAGCCAGCCGCTCTGGCACTCTGTTTTTAACACTATAAAGGGAAATTAAAATTCCGAATTTATATGACGAGCATGACGTGCACGGATTAAAAATGTAAAACCCACAGATGTTAGGAAATGTGCATTTTCAAAGCTCAAAACAGCTTTGGCGCATTTAGTGCTATGACGTGCCTCTACACTTAACGCTATTCGTGTTTAATTGCCGTTCGTTTTGCATGTAGAGTGGCTCAGGCCCGTGACAGCAAGCGATAGCCTCACTGCAGTTCGTATAATTAGCTATTTTCTGTTTGACTGGTGGTTTATGTTTACCCACACACTTTAACGTAAACAGTCAATCCGCGTAATTTGGTAGTGTAAATGTTATTGCTAGTTTGTTTCCCTAACAATATAATACATTTTAGGTACTTATTACCTTCCTAAATGATAAATTATTCGATTACTCGTGACGGCTGTTGGGAGTTATGTTCACCGATAACATTCTGAATCTGTAATTATTAGAGGCAATCGAAGCTGACAATGCTGGGCGTACTGGTTCAATATTCGTACTTTATTGAGTAAAATGCAATTAAATGTAACGAATAAATGAACAACTGTATTTTTTGGACTCTTAACAGAAAGGTAACCGTAGGTATAGTCTTTATTATTCCTAGCGAGCCAATCTTCTACACAAAGGCCATTGTTTATGTACAATACTACTTATTATCTTTCTTTGTGTCCGTAACCGCAAGCCGATTACATACAAAAAAGTTAGAACTACATTGAATGTCCATAGAATTATCAACCCTATCCTGTTAGTCAGTAGGTTTAAAATGTAAAGTGTTAGGATACAGACATGTCTTTATTATTTGAACCGGTCTTATTCCCTACACAACATTACCATCTTCTGTCGCCAGATAATAAAGACATATCTGTATCCTGACACTTTACATTTTAAACCTACGGACTAAGATGATAGGGTTGATAATTCTATGGACATTCAATGTAGTTCTAACTTTTTTGTACGTAATCGGCTTGCGGTTACGGACACAAAGAAAGATAATAGTATTGTACACAAACAATGGCCTTTGTGTAGAAGATCGGCTCGCTAGAAATAATAAAGACTATACATGATATTGGCATTCCGCGGGATAGTAATCAAACTTAAATATATCTACTTGTGAAAAATTATTTAAAAAAATCGTATTAGTTATTGTGCCTGATCTAAGATATATCTAGGAGGCCGTCCGTAACTCTATCTTTAATGTCGTTTTTAACATAGTTTTCTTTGGGATCTATACTAAAAAAAAACTGAAACCAAATCTTAAATAATAAATAACCACTTCATGAAGCGAATATTTTCAAAAAGTTTTTATCCGTAAAACAGGTATAGAAAGTGTTATCTTAAACTGAATGCCTCATTGTGCTGACGATACATGTAGATGCGTTTTTCATTCGTCGATTAGTGGAGGGGCGTTTTGTTTTGAATCAGTTTGTTACAGCTAGGGTTGTTTTTACTACGGTCCTTAATAATTTGGCCACCGATGATATATCACACCGGGGATCCCGCCCCGTTATGTATGGTAAGAGTGTGGTAGTCGGGTATCAGTCCTAATGGCGCGGCGGCGCGGCGGTTCTTCAGTGATCGCAGAGGATTCAAGAATTAGAATTATGATTGTGGTTGGCTGAAACTGCTCCAGAAATCGACTCAGTGTGCGACAAGAAACAACGTCAAATTACCTAACATTTACAACATCGTTTTTTTGTAACTGTATTGCCTTTGTTTTATTTATAAATACGTTATACAGTGTGCATCTGACCATGGGGCTTTAAATACAATGATGGACTCTACTTAGTTCTGCAACATTAAAAAAATTACGTTTAGATAACTAATTAAAGTCTAATTGTAAAATCAGTGTATTATATCATGGCCATATAATCACTATCTCATGGTACGGGGGCGACATTTCCTTGGTACGAGGGATAAAGGAAAATGGAGAACTGGATCGCGTACCTACATTAAAAATTACATTTATGTTATTTGAAAAAAATAAATTTAAGTTACACATATTTTTATCAACTTAAAGAACAAAAGAAGTTCGGTTTCGGGGGTAGAAACGATCCATGCATTTAAAGCCCCAAGCTCAGAGGCACCCCGTTTATTGCATTGCATGGCATAGTCGTTTGAGATTTGCAGTCGCCTAGGAAATTTAATTGGGGAACGTGGGGCAACGCGTAGAATAACACTAATGAAAACAGTTACAAAACAAGATTTCATACGAGTACATACATACATACATAAACTCACGCCTTTATTCCCAGAGTGGGGTAGGCAGAGCTACAGAATTACTAACAACTCTAAAAACTTGTTGATAACTCTGTAACCACATTTTGCACACTTAGGCTAAGATGTTTACCAGTGTATTTAGTGATAGGTTGCAAGCCCATCGCCTAACAATACTATACGCCTTTATTCCCTTAGCCGTCTCTTACGACATCCACGGGAAGATATGGAGTGGCACTATTCTAACCCGGCAACCACACGGGGATTCTTTTCAACTGCACAAGTACATTGCTGCACGATGGACCCTTTAAAAATCTCCCAAAATTTATTGGAGTTCGATGAAAGTAACCAACGAAATTCGATGGCATCATTGTTGGACACTTTTAGCTGACAGGCACCAATAATGGGACACTCAGCTCTTAATACAAAGATCATACGCTCATAAATTGATTGTTACAAAACATACTGGTTCCATCAACCTACTATAGCGGTTTTCTCTTGCGATGCAGTGTGGAATGAGATGGTAAAAATGCCTCCTAATGGCCATCGGGTTTCACTCGCTCTCGCTCTCATGCGCCTGAGATTCGAGTCTCATGGAGTTCTCCCATTTCGTCGAGGTCTTTTTATATAAATGTAAAATTAAGGATTAACGAGTACGTCAGCCAACTCTTTCTTTCGATTTGGTCACTGATGAAAAGGGGCGGCGTTAGTTTGTAACTCAGTGCTTCAGAGTGACCACTCTGACCACTGCCAGTGGCAGGAAACCGCACAGCTTCATTAACGATGCCTCGTCTCGCAGGGAGCAGTGCAAATAGAGAAGGTTTGTTAGTGCCTGTCATTAGCTAATTCTCGTTGCGGAATAAATGCTGTGGGCCTAGACACGATGCTTAAATTCAATTTCAATTTTTGGGAAGATAATTTGTTCATTTTCAATTTTGATAATCATCAATGTTTTGATGATTCTGCCATTGTCGAGGTTGGTTAGTGTGCTGCTACGAGTATATGACATTATAGTCTTGTTCGGTGCGTTGACGGTGTTCGGTGGGATACCAGCAAAAATATAATAATAAGTACTTAGATATCATTGATTTTAAAAAGATGTAAGTACTTAGGTAAATAAATATTTAATTAAAGTTTAATATTATTTTTAGCAAGAAATTTATTTAACATTTTACAATTTGATAATACGAATGTTAGTAGAAAGGTGACATTAATTGGACAGCTAATACAACGGGGAAGGAGATCATACACACTCCCAGTTTCTTAACACTAATCAGATATCTTCGGGTTTCTATGAATCACGTAACAAAATACACTAGCAGAAAACTGGGAGTAATTGCACGGAAGGACCGTTTTAGAACAACCTGTATATACGGTGCGGCTACTCCGTAGTAACAAAGACACATTGCGGTGCGCATCGGTTTTGGGACAACCTTATAAAGGAACAGATATTTTAGAAAAATCCAAAAATAAATGTTCCAATGTGCCTTCAGCCAGACTGCACTCACAAATCGATCTGTCCTTAATTCTCAGTTTTCCTACATTAACAGGAGAACAAAAATGACCCAGACGTAGATATGTTTAATTTTGAAAAATGACTGTTAATAAAAAAACACGGTTTGGATGGAAGAGCAGGCTGCAGGTCTCGGTAATGCTTGCCTTTGTTTAGACGGGAGAATGCCATAGATTGTTTAATTTTGCCTCTAGTTTAGGTTTTACAGAAACCTTCAAATCACGAGTGAAACATTTAGCCCAAGTATTAGATCCGATTTGAATGGCTTCCTTTGCACAGAAATCCGCCGTCTCATTACCCTCAATACCACTATGGCTATAGCGATCCATGCTAAAGCCACCTCAATGTTGGCAAGATGGCATTCTCTAAGTTTGTCTTTCATCATTAGAGTTAAGTAAAAGTTATCCCTAGAATGGAAAGGCCAAATCCCAGACAAGATGCTTAACGCTAGCAAACGATTTTCGAAAACTGACAAAATGTATTGTATTGACGCTCGACGCGTCCGCCCGACAGCTTAAGTCAATTATTGTATTGACGCTCGACGCGTCCGCCCGACAGCTTAAGTCAATTATTGTATTGACGCTCGACGCGTCCGCCCGACAGCTTAAGTCAATTATTGTATTGACGCTCGACGCGTCCGCCCGACAGCTTAAGTCAATTATTGTATTGACGCTCGACGCGTCCGCCCGACAGCTTAAGTCAATTATTGTATTGACGCTCGACGCGTCCGCCCGACAGCTTAAGTCAATTATTGTATTGACGCTCGACGCGTCCGCCCGACAGCTTAAGTCAATCATTTTCGATAACGATAACGTTCTCGCAATGCGTCTTATCTAGGGCCACTGGGCCGTATAGATATTGCAATCTGCTCATTGCTCAAAGTGGTACAAAAATTCTATTGGTGGGTATTATTCCTAGACTCCTCTGTAGGTGGTACTGGCATTTTACGAATTTCATCTTTTGATATCGTTGCTGTTGAGCACTTGCTTTATAAAGTTTGCAGGTTTCAAAATCACTAGGTACTGTGGGGATATTTAGGAACACGAACACGAACAAAGTGGCGTTACGTGTCACATCCTATTTTCTTTCGAGTTACGAGAAAATACGATTCGCAAAGAATAATTGGCAAAGTTTGGCGAACAATAATTATTTACAGTATCGTATATATTATATTTCGTCGTCATTATTATTGTAAATCGAATTTGAAATAGTTCTGTAGTGAATCATGTTTAATCTGATAAAAACAATCGAGTATAACTTATCTCAGTCCTTTATTTTTGATGTTTATAAATTACATTACAAACCAAATAAAACACTGTAAATATTCATTCTACGCTGATGATTTGAAAATTTACAGATGTGTAAATTTCAACGCGGACGAAAAGTTGATTCAGAGTGACTTAAATAGTATACTAACGTGGTGCAATGCCAATCGTATGACACTCAATGCAATTTTTTTTTTTATAAAATATTGTCGAAATAAAACACTTGTACTAGGTATGAGATCAGTGGCCAAGAAGTTCAAAAAGTAGACAAGATCCGAGACCTTGGTGCTACAATTGATAGTAAGCTCGTACACATGTAGTTTCATATACATGTATTTAGACGTCGTTGTAAAAAAGCTGCTAAAATGCTTGGATTTATAAAAAAAAACACCAGTGGTTTTATAAAACAGAACACCAAAATTAATTTTTACAACTTCCTTGTTCGTAGCCACCCAGAATCTGCTTCGGTTGAATGGAACCCCTCGTATAATATTCACTCGCAACGCATTGAGAGCATACAGAGAGCTTTCACAAGACACCTGGCTTTTGGTACCTAAGGTTTTTCCCATAGAAATCCATACATCTTTCGCCTTACAAAATTTAACATGAGCAAGTTACACGATTGGCGAAAAATGCTGGGGCTATGTTTTCTTTATAAGGTGGTAAATGGACAGATAAAGAGTAGCAAACTCCTTGAAAAGGTCTCGTTGTCGACGCCGCGTAATTATTCTAGGCGACCTATCTCGAAGCCCTTTGCGATCCCCCTCACTAGTCAATCATTTTCGATAACGATAACGTCCTCGCAATGCGTCTTGTCTAGGGCCATCCTCCTCGGGAATCAACCTCGGGTTGCAGTCACCAGTGGTCCGAGTCTGTCATGACTACAATGCCTTTGTAAGCGGAAATGATTCTGTTGACATATTTCATGATCGGCTCAACACGTACAAAACCAAAATCTTGCCAAGGAAAAAAACAATAACAAGCGGTAATATCATTGTCACTTGTATATCATTTATTCTTCTTCTTTTGAATTTTTTAATTTGCTGTCGGGCTTTAATATTTTTATCTTTTATTTTATTTTACTTTATATAGTAGGTACCTAACTAATCTAAGTTATCTGGTCTGAGTACTATTTCATTCATACCATTTTTTTTATTCAGATCGTATTATTTGTGAAAGTTATGTACTCCGTTATTGTTGTATATACCAGACAAAAATGGAAGTTTCATTTCTAATTTTAAAGTATTTAGTATGTATGATGTGGTTGTACCTTTCCAATATAAAAAAAATACTCATATTTTAAGGGCGAGACCACCAGTGGACTTAATTGTGGAGAACAATGAGATATTCAGTGTGGTTTCTTAGTTTTCGTATAGTTGCTATGTCAGTCAGACAGGCTTGTTTTATAATGCTACAAATCTGTTCAATGCGATAGCGAATTATTTTCCTGGTTTTCCGAGAAGTGGTAGTACATACGTAATAATGCTAGACGTCTGCCGCGTAAATAGATAAGCCGCAGGATATCCCTCGTCCCGGCTTCGCGCGCGCGGCGGGCGGCGCGGCTCAGGGGGGCTTGTCAATTATCACATGATGCTCCTTCGAGTGCCTGGTTCGAATTCGATGGATCAAACGTAAACCTAACGTTAATTATAGTTAGCTTATAGCAAATGTAAATATAAAAATAATTTATCGGTCAGGAGTACAAGTCTTTTGTTTCAAATAAGGGGTGTCCATTACTGTACGAAAATACTAAATTAAGTGAAAATTGGTACCCAAAACAAACGGTAAAAATAATAATTATAGTGCATGACGTCTTTTCGCCTTTTAGGATCGGGTGAAGTCGGGTAAATTCGCATAAGAGCGTATGAGAGAGAGGTACCAAAATGATGGGGGATACCCGAAAACGTTACATAAAAGTTATCGCGCTGTAATTTATATTAAGTACGAGTACCTACTACTCGTATTTGACAAAAAGTACATTTGCCAAATGTATAATTGCTGATAGAGCAGCTCATAAGCTATCGATTTAACCCCCATGTATGTTCAGAAATTGTTATTAGTTTCCGAGATATTGATCATTTTAATCGGATTTTTTGTCATTTTTCCTTATGTCCGTGATACGAAAAACCCCTAAATTCATGTACTTATTTATACTTTTTTTTTCAGTGTTTTCTTGCATGATTAGAATCACTGTGAAATAAGGAAGTTTTTAAAGCTACATGACATTTGTTTTTTCATTACAACTTTTTGAGTAAACACACAAAGTTTATTTTTCCATACTAAGGGAACCCCGCGTTTGATTTTCACCAAGTACGTTTGATTTTGTCAAACGTCTGAGACGTCGTGCACACAACATGCACCGTGGACTGCGAACAGCGGCCACAGCCACAACACGACCTACCGCACGGAGGACTAGAGGACGTGAATTCCAAAGTAAGCTCTTATATTTCTGTCGAATGATAGACGTATTCAATAGGTTCCGTATGTCTGTACTAAGTGAAAATTGTGCCACTTTCTCCACGCTGAAAATATAATGTTGCCAAAATGACTTACGTATCTTACAATACTTACCAATGTATACACCCGGTAGTATTACAACGTTTATGGAAAGATAATTGAAAAGTGCGTGGTGCCGCACGTACGAAACACCTTAACTAAGGATTTAATTAATCGCCTAGTATGTAACCCTAACCCAAAATTATGTAAGAAACAACTTTTTTTTTTAAATCGAAAATACTAAACTTAATGCAAGTCTCCTTAAAAGTTTTTTTTTTTTGTTTAATTACGGACCGCTTCGCGCGATCCCGCCTGCTATATTTAGTACAAATCTTAACAGGTTGTTTAGTGGCAGAGGGGTTGCACTGGGCGTGTCGCGCCGTCTTAGGGCCGTATTAATAAACTAATCTCAACTCTAATGCTCGTCTCGAGATGTGTCAAAAATGACAGTGTTCTATGGTTTGACGTTTACTTTGACGTATCTTATGACGCGCATCTAGTTTATTAATACGGGCCTTAGTAACCTTCCCGCTCGTCCATTCTGAGAATGGATATCAGTCTGGGGCCGGCACCCAGCGAGCGAGCACGCTCGGTCTCAGAGTGTGCCGTAATTACGTAATAAAGTCACAGAATATGTAATAGTACTTACAAGTTAGTTCGTTATAAGTAGTAATAGTACAAGTTAGTTAGTGTATAGTTTAAGTTAGTTTTGTGTATGGGTGCATATAACCTTAAACTTTTTATTATTAATTTGTTATGTAGTGTTGATACGAGTAGGAAAACAGACGATGAAACGCACTCCGAAAAGCGGTTACATGTACTGTTGTGTAAATGGTTGTTTGAATAAACAGAAGGATGTAAATTATACTTTTTTTATGTTGCCGGCAAACTACTACTTTTATTACTTAGTAAGTAAGTTTATATTATAAAATTGCACTATTGAGTATAAAAACGTCCCGCCTGATATTTCGACGATGTTACAATCTTTTATAGGTACTGTTATTATATTAAACACGTTGTTAAGTAGGTATTTGTGTTACTATGAGGGTGGTGAATTGGAGGGCGAAAACTTGCATTGGGTTAACTTTTACATTTATTTTGAAATATCAAGTTATCCTCGTAAGGCCCAACGTCCTACAGGTAGTCCTACAGGTTTGTCATAGTGACTTTTGACTTTAGGTAGGTGACTGACACAAGATTCTTTTCGATCGGTCCAGTCGTCTTTGAGTAATCGGGGAACATAGTACATAAAAAAATAATCCGCGAATGGAGAACCTCCTTTTTTTGAAGTCGGTTAAAAACACGTCAATACGACCGCTGCAAACGAGCAAGCGACATCAGATGAGCTCAATTTTTTTTTGCCCTCATTGATGTTTTCTAGGCGTGTGACAACCCTAGCACTACACGTGCCGCGTGCGAATGAATACAAATTATACGATAGTAAAAGAGGCATAGAGTAGGCACGTTTCTCATGACTAAAGAGCGTTGTTGAAAGGGAGTGCAACTTCTGTACTTGTACTATTACTTATTCTGTGAGTGGCTTTAATAAAAAAGTAAAAACTGTCCTGCCTGCCTGAAATGAATACATTTTGATCGGTGGCTTCCATTCAGCCCGTTCAATGGGTCAAGCGTTCTTAATTATTATTACTATTATTATAGTTTGTCCACTCCATTCATCGCGTCTTCATGCCGAGGATCGTTTCGGCTTATGTCGCCTGCGATGGGTATACATTGATAGCATTCAGATATTTGTAAAAGATCGTTATCAGCAGGTTAGCGTTATGTTATGACTATGATATCATTTTAAGCAATGTTGGCTGGGACTTTAATTTTGACGGGTTACGTATGTGTATCGAGCCCGTGTGGGTTTTCGAATAAATTAGGATACACCAAAAAAATAACTGCTTGCATTTACATTTTTATTCGAAATAATAGCCTTTTCTAAGGATCTAATTTGAAGCACTTCGTGATTAAAAGCGTTATTGTTATTCAAAATAATATATCAAATAAAATTAAACTCGCCTACTTAGTTGCGCAAAAATGGTGGAGCTACTTAGAAAAATGGGTATACTTCGTCTAAGATTCAGAAATACTTTGTCTACTATTTTTTAAGTCAAAATAGATGAATGTCATTCAAACATAATGTAAACAAACAATCGCAATACAATACATTTATTATTTCAGAGTATTTTAAGCATTTGGTCATTGCTTATTACCTACACCTAAATTAATTTAGGACTTCCTGCATGAACCTTGTTTCAAGAGTAGATTCACTGGACACAACCACATTAAATTTATTGGTAGGAGATTCCATACTTCCAATCATGAGTTTCTACAATAAATGTTTACTTATGCCGTTGTTTTGAACCTTTTGAAAAACCTCACCACACAAATTATTAACATTCGTCACACATAACGCAAAAGAGAAATGGTCTCATTAAAATATAAATTTTATCATACATAACAATTACAGTTAATTTGTAAACAAATAATTTTGACATGACAACAGTTGTCTTCGAACGTAGGTAGGTGTCAGCTAGATATGATGGCACTTATAAAATAAAATATTAGAGAGGTTTTATATGTTTTATGTAAAACCACAAAAAAGGTTGATATAGCGCAATTCGGAAAGGGGTTAAAGGGTTACCGAATTAAGGGGTTAAATAAAGGTCATTTCTAAATTTAATTGTAATTAATTCACTGTAACATATTTTTTAATGTAACTACAACGATCTATTTGAGAAGCCTATTCCTCGAAATGGTTTTTAAATATTCATACATTGTCAAAAACTGGTGTATCCCAATTATCCAACACAAATGTTGATAAAAACATTCTGAACCACTATAAATACTTTGCGGATTCCGATAATGGCAGCTCTTCAACAAATTGTGTGTAAGATATTAATATGCGTTTACTCAAACATAACGTAACGTTCGACGACGAGGTACGACGGTAACCAACTTGTGCGATGGGGGAAGTTCCAAACTGCACTTCAAGCCATACATTATCAGGGGCGACGCCAACACCTGCCCCTCGCGGCTGCGAAGTGGAATTGCTTTTCTAATATAACATGACGTACGCGAATAACAGGACAGCAATAATGTATCTACTGTGAACCTTGAGCAACAAACTTTAAAGATATTTGTTTGCAACGGGTCTATATCGAATGGCATACAATTATTAGTCCTATCGTTGTGTCGCATAACGTCTTTTGTCCTAATAACGTGTGGCATACACTTTGTTCCGCATATTTTTGACTGTCCGAAATTGTTGCTCCTATTATCGTTTGTCCTAAATATTATTTGTCCTATCGTTTGATGTGGCTAAGATTCAACTGTCGAATGATTGATGTGCATAATTGTAATATTCCTAATATTTAATGTGTAAAAATGTTTTATTTACAAACCTAACCTTGTCAAACTTGTTGGTTCTGGTGTTTCGCTCGCTCGTTAGGGTCACAGTTCTACCTAACACTCCTCCTCGCTTCGCTCGTCGTCGTACCTAACCTAACCGAAATCTGACCTGCCTGAAGGTAGAATACGTAACGATTCTGACTTCACGCCTACCATAGTTTAGTTTAGGTGCTGTAATTGTAGCCAGTTTAATAATAGGCAAAATAATAATTAGGACAATTCATGTTAGGAATATTATGCTTTAGGTAATTAGACTTTAGAGTTATCAATATTAGGACAAACTTGCTTTAGGACGTTAAATGAGTATGCGCAAAAATTATTAGGACAAACGAGTAGTATGCCATTCAAGAGTATGCTAAACATTCTCGGCCAAACATTTTTAGGACAAAAAACGTTATGCGATACGACAGGCGCCCGTTTGCAACACGTGCACTTTTGCACCGCTTCACATTGCCCCTACATATTTTTTATTTTCGCCCCGGCTTGGCGGCTGCAGCTTTTCCCGTGGTATCTGATAATCCCATTACATATTTCCCTTTTTCACGTCCGCTACCAGATGGAATTTGACAGAAATTTCGTACCGGGTTACTGGGATCGGCTTTTACCGGCGCATCTAAAATAAAATAACAATCCAAACGAGAAAAAGAGTAAAGGAAAAACAATGTACAAAAAGTGTAGCGCAACATTAACGGCTTGTGAGAACGCACCGACTTGCGGCGCCTAAGCGTTCCCACGGTCTAATCTTCTCGGCTTCGCTCCTGTAAATCACTTGTCGTGTTGCAATATAATGTACGAGCTAACTCCGTAAACTATCGTCTACAAAATCTTGCTGTAAGTCGAAGCGGGGTCTTCACCTGTCCCATTATTCCGCCGCGCGTTTAGGAGGCTTTGCAGGATTGTGTCACGGCAGAATCCCGCGAAAGTAGGCAGATGATCGTTTATCCACTGACAGATCTTTACTTTGTTTTACTTTTCAAGTCACGCTTCGGGCCGGCGTTCGTTTGGCTCAAGGCTAGCCGGCGCTTCCTGCTGACTTAACAATATTGCTGCGTACAAGGGCCTCGGGGAAGTTTACGTGTAACATCACCTTTTACCTACGCACGCACCTTCAAGATTGTCAAGATGTATGTATTTGTAACCGCATAGCGAAACCTATTTAAACCCGAAGAGAACCCAGCATAAATATGCCAGTTAATATATGTAGAAAATCATGATTATAGTAAGCGGTTTAATTGAAGTACCTGGATGACTGAGTTCCACTCGGGGTTTTTTTAACGACGTTTTCTAAAAAATAAAACCTAGCTAGATCGATTTGTCGCGCCCGATACCCCATGCATACTAAATTTCATGAAATTCGTTGAAGTCGTTTCCGAGGTTCAGATTATATATAGTGTGTTACCAGCACCCTGGCTTTTTTTAAAGTAGGTTAAAACAACGTATATCTGTAACGTAACTTTGACATTAATTTCATGAATAAACCAATTTTCAGGCTTTGCTAACTTTCTAACAAAAATGTAATTGCCAGCAATGTAAAGCACAGCAATTTGACAAGTGTGAATGACAGTCGACGGATACTTTGATTATAATGACTTGCCCCCGTACCACGACATCCCTGTACTAAGCAACAGCAAAATATGGACAGTGTCTAAGAAAATTAATTGTGAAGTTATTTTAATAATTTTTTAATTGGTAATACTTGCAAGCATTTGCAAAAACAACATATTATCGGCAGTTTTAATAAATGCCCACATGCCGGTAACACACTGTATATACAGGGTTGAAAAAATATGGGCCCTAGAGGGGAACTATCTTAAATCCTTAATTTAAAATGATCTAACTTAAGGATTTAAGAGAGTACTCCAATTTTTTTATGACAAGATTGTGAAATATCTATGCAAAAAAGTTATAGCAAGGCAATTTATTGCGTTTAAGTGATTAATGTTTTACTATACATATAAAAATTCATAGGAAAACATCAAATATCGACATGCGAGTTAAATTACTCGTATGACTACTATTTTTCAAACGTAAGTCGTCAACATAATTGTTCATAGCTGGTTTGATAATGCAATCCGTTGTATGGGAACTTTGCACTTTTTGACTAAGTATGCGCTGAAACTTGGCACAGTTGATCCTGAGGTGTTCTCGAGTGAATTCAGACCGGGACCCATAGAGAGCCACCGCGCAGTTAGTGGGGGACGAGGAAAGCGGGGAGGGGAAGTTTGATGCTTCCCCGCTTGAAGCCATATTTCTCTAAAACTATTATGTATATTATATTCATTATTATTTATATTGTAAGAAATATTTCATTCCAAACATACTTAGAAATATTGTTTATTTCTACCTACTTTTAATTCGCGAATATAACAAATAGAGGTAAGCAAATCCTAAAAAACTTTACTGACGCTCCATTCTGAATGGAGACGTTATTAATATAAACTTCGCTTGAAATGGACGGTAGCCACGCGCGCGGCGGCGGCCTTTGTAAAGCCGGCGCGAAGCTACGAATTGGGTTGAATTGTTGAAAACTAATTTAAATATATTACTTGTATCACCCCCACTTTCACGCATTCACACAATGTGACACAGTATCTTCGTTCAATGGTAAAGGTAAGAGGAGAGCTTTTGAAGCTTGGGAACCCTTTCCTGACCTAACTGTAGGTTTCTAGTTAGCAATCGAGGGGCGCATTGAGGGCACAATGTCTTCCATCGAAAAGTACGTCGTAACATTATATGATAGGTCATATTTTCTGCTTTTTTAAACAAATGTAATAAAAGATAAAAATATAAAATACATTACTAATGAGACATTATTAATAGGATCTCAAAGGTTAAACTAGAATATTGCATGCCATAATTATTATTTCAGATCAGCTTCGTGTACTGTTGCTGTAGTAGCATGTCTAGCACGTTCACGGACACAGCACCATCCTCGAAATTGCATGACATGATGGCACAAATAAATCCCATAAGTACAACATTTTCTACGGCCATGGACGAACTGTCACATTTAACGTTTTGTAAAAAATTGTGCCACTTTATGACGTACAAATATGTATGTGTATGTGATTTTGTACGAAAAAAATCTTACCTATTGTGGCAGCTTCGTCCACAGCCGTGATGTGCCACAACACGCGCCGTTCCCGCTTTAGGGTAGTGCATGAGGTTGAGGTTGCCCTAGAGCTTTTATTGCTGCGACACTAACGGGTTATGTTAAAACCTAAAACGGCACAGAGTCCGTGCTTCCTATAAATACTATAGGAAATAGCCAGCCCTGGACGGAGTTCCGTTTTTGGTGTAATTAAAAACGCCGGTCACAGTCGTACTGCCATATCACGAGGGTCTTAGTTTACGTCTCTCGACGTACTGTCCGTGACCGTGCTAGAAATTGTCAGGTGTAAATGAAAAAAACTGCCGCGCCTGGTGCAATTGCAAAAAAAGGCAGCTTAAATGTTCAGACCTGTGTCAGTGCAGTGGATCTTGCAATATATCAAATACATTTGCATGGTGTTACCTTTCATTATGTTTAAAACAGTATTTTAGACCCTGCTTAAAGGACGGTCATGTAGATCACCCGATCCACGCTTAATTTTTTTTTTTGTATCCCATGTATCAACGATTAATATAATAAACTTTATATTTATGAAAACTAAATAAGTGTAGCTTTACGATATATTTTTTTTGTTTTTAGTTGGTTTTTATATACTATTAAATAGGGGAGGGGGGGGCATAGCGGGGTAGCGGGGCATAGCGGGTTAGCGGTACTTTTTGGCGAAGGACGAACGGCATGGCAATTTGAATAAGGCTCCGTGATTGGTGTTTAGTCTGCGCGTGACCGCCGCGATCTTCGCAGGCAGCCGATTGACGCCGGTAAGAAATATTTAAAATATTTGCAAAACCTGTGTAATCCTTAAAAATATTGTTGATATTTGATTCACGTTCATTCTGTGCCTTTATACTTTAGGCGTAAACGTTTTTTTTTGTGACTATCGGTGGATCTGAAGAATTTTATATTTCAACAACTAAGTCTGCTTATAAACAAGGCAAGATGGCGGTCGTTAATGTTTCGATGTGACAGCACGTAGGGGCAAAGTGGGGTTAAAGTGATGGGGCATAGTGGGGAACAAGCTTAATAGGTACTCCACTTTGCCCCCTAATTTTGCTTGATTTACCTTATGTGTTATTAATTGGTGCCTACCGTCGTTTGTTTCAGCTAAAATGGTTCGAACATATAAAAAGACGACGAATCAACACTCGTGGTCTTTAGAATCAATGAAAAAAGCGGGTTGATAGTAAAGATTTTATTCGATTATAAGAAGATGAAGATGATAAAGCCAATCTCTGTGCAATGTATGTTAATGATTCGTTGGGATTTAACGTTAAATTTAACTAATGATCCCCACAGTTACTGTTAGAAGTGATATTCTTTGATAATAAAGATTTAATTCGTTTAAGTATAATAGTTGTTATAATTCACTACGCCACTAAACCCCTTCTCAAGCCCCACATTGCCCCTTTTCATACCCCACAATGCCCCATTTAGTACCCCACAATGCCCCTTATGCTGCCCCACTTTACCCCAATATACGGGGCATAGCGGGACAAAACCCACTTTTGATAAAATTGATCATGTACCTAAATTTAATTATATTCGAACAAAAAATAACATGCAGTATTATACCTTAGATACCAATAGTTAATTTAAGTTGGATTGCGTGTAAGTTATACAGATGAATCCGAATCTAACTCGCTCTGTTCCTTAGCTTCCCCGCTTTGCCCCCCCCTCCCCTACTAGGTTACGTCTATATAGTGCAGTCATTGAAGCATTATTGCTCCGAATTTTTTTACTGTGAACCGAATTGCATACAATTTTGGAATTAGGTTCATCTTACCTTTAACTTCAAAAGTGAAAATGATTTGAACTCCGCAACCACCCTGGACCTGGTTGCCACCACTTCTCGGGGGTGTTTGTTTTTTTCTTCAAAATAACCTCGGATATCAATAGAAGGCCTAATTTTAAGCAAAAAATAATCTATAAAGTTTTTAGAAAAATCCAATACTTTTCAAGTTATTGGCAATTGAAAATTCGAATTTTTTTCACGTTTTTCATCGGTTTTTTGCAAATATCTCCAAAAATATACGTTTTATCGAAAATTTTATAAGGAACAAAATTGTAGCAAGTAAAAAAATTAACAATTTTGTTTTTTACAAAGTATTCTAAGTGCAATATTAAGCTAGATATTAAAGATCAAAGCCGTTTTTATATTGTCTGAAATTTAATCGATGTGGTCAATGCCATCTAGCGGCGAGCAGATGCATTTTATGCATTCTAATAAAAAAGGGTTTTGTAGTGCTTGAAATAAGCTTTAAAATGAGCACTATTAAAAGTCTTTATCACGTAAAATAAGTGAGCTGTATTGCAAATAAGAGGAGCATCTAATGTTTATCCTTTAAAATCAATGGGTTTCATAAGTGCCGTTTCCACCAAAATTAAAATTAATCGTATTCCGCCTAGAATTAACTTTATTATGAAGAGTTTGATAGATTGTATCAGTTTGGCTGCTTCAGGACACATATTTTTCAAAAAAGGCCACGATTAAAAAAAATCAAAAAAATTCAAATTCTTAAAACACCCACCTTTTTTTCATAATATCTCAAAAACGACGACAGATACGTATAAAAGTGTAGGAATAAAAATTTAGGTATTTTTCTGACAAACAATTTGGTTTTTTTGTTTTTTCTGTCAAACAAAAAATGACGGAGATATGATTGTTTAAAGAGCGCGTGGCAGCGCAATCACAGCCTCTCTTAAGCCCTTTAACCCTTCACCGTTTTAGAAAAAGGTTTTTTACTATGTATTGCAATAAAGGATGTTGTAGCTCTCTTAATTACCTTTACAATGGTTTTTTATAAATTGTGATAGCATGAAAATTGAAGGAGTTATGGTCCAAAAACTTATGTTACTAACTTATATACGTAAAATGGTAGCAGTAATCATATATATTTTTCATCACACTTGCTCGTAAATAGTGTCCTAACATGCTAGAAAAATCGACCGTAAATCCAAAATAATACCCGCGGGCCTTTTTTACCATTACGCTTCTAACGTACGTAATAGCTTTTTTTTTAAATATTACACGTGGACTCAAACTATCACAATACGTCAGGACCCCAATTCTTGTGCCATTCGATATGAAGTTTCATTCGAGATGAAATGTCAGTAGCATACAATTTCCTAAAAATCTCGCATATAAACTATTGATCTCGACTGTCACTAGAATCCATTTTTACCAGCTCTACAGATTCCCAATTCTACAGAATCTCAGCTCTACAGATTCCCAATTCTACAGAATCCCAAATCAAATCAAATCAAATCAAATCAAATTTATTCACTTGAGAAGCGGTTACAATGGTTTTTTAACATAAAAAAGTACAGCGCTCTCGCTGGCGACACCAGCATGCAAATATGTAGGTATAAGTATAGAAAATAAAAAAAACTTCAAAATTACTTCTACTAAAAATCTTAAAAATCATTAATACAATTCTAGTTTTCATGCGTAATAGTGCACATTATTTGTTATTAATATGTTTTAAGGATAAGAATTCTTTAACACAATAAAATCTCTTTTCCAGCAACCATTTACATAGCGCACTCACTAATCTATTATAGGGCAATGTTTTAATTTCTTCAGGAATATTATTGTATATCTTAATAGCCATGCAACAACAATTTCTTTGCCGTAATTTTGACATAGTTTTCTGCTGTACTAGTTTTTGAGGATACCTTGTGTTGAATTTACAAACATTTTTAAGCTGAGTAAACAAATTGAAGTTTGATTTCACAAATTTGCACATTTCCAATATATATAGTGATGGAAGAGTGAGTACCTTTAATTCGTCAAATAATTGTTTGCATGATGTAAGCGGTGGCTTGTTACATATAGCCCTTATGCATTTTTTTTGGCTGATGAATAATCTTTCAATGTCGTAAGAGTTACCCCACAGCAAGAGTCCGTACCTAAGCACTGATGCCACATAGCCGTGGTACGCTATCAGCGCTGTTTCTTTATTGACAACTGCTGCAAGCCTCCGAATTGGATACACAAAACTATTTATCATTTTACATTTCTTATTAATTTGAGGTCTCCATGAAAGATTATTATCTAATATTATACCTAGAAATTTATGCTCATCAGATTCAGATATAATTGTATTATCATATTCTACGTTAATGTCAAGACCTCCTTTTCGATTAAAAAATTGAATATATTTTGTTTTATCAAGATTTACTTTTAAATTATTAGATTCTAACCATATTATTACATTTTTTATTAAGTTATTAATATCATCGTTGTATGTACTTATATTTTTACATGGAATTACTATGGAAATATCGTCAGCAAATAGAACACCCAGCTCCCAGCTCTACAGATTCCCAATTCTACAGAATCCCAGCTCTACAGATTCCCAATTCTACAGAATCCCAGCTCTACAGATTCCCAATTCTACAGAATCCCAGCTCTACAATTTCCCAATTCTACAGAATCCCAATTCTACAGATTCCCAATTCTACAGAATCCCAGCTCTACAGTTTCCCAATTCTACAGAATCCCAGCTCTACAGTTTCCCAATTCTACAGAATCCCAATTCTACAGATTCCCAATTCTACAGATTCCCAATTCTACGGATTAGAAATAGGTAGGTACACACAGCAACACATCTAGCTATACACTTCAGAAATCTGAAATATTGCGTGAAAGAGAGTCGCACTAGAATCGAATGTTGTTGACATAATACACTTATATACATCTCTTTCTTTTTCTCTCTGCTCCGTCTTTAATGGTTAGTTAGGTGTGTTGTTGTGTGTACAGGTTTTCCAGCATAATTCGATAGATCGCCATAAATTCGGCTTTTTTTTCTACTACAAAATAAAGAACGAACTGAGAACCTGCTCCTTTTTTTGAAGTCGTTTAAAAATCAAGCTTAGGGTATCTAATCATTTCATAAAAAACGTTTCACAAACAGATTCATTTCACAACCATATCATTTGACAAACCGCTTTTTTTTTCCGAAACTGTAAATAATTCTGGAAAAACTTATGAAATATAACATGAAATTAATGATTTTTTGAGACATGGACATAAGGGAAAATTACAAAAATTCTGATTTAAATGATTAATATTTTCGAAACTAGCAAAAATCTTTGAACATACATAGGAGTCAAATCGATAGCTATTTAGCTGCTCTATCAGCCCTAGGCGGGTTGACGTCGGTTTCTGGGACACCCTGTATAATGTCGACCGCTCTACATTACTGAAGTTTTTCATCTATACCTACACTATTAAATGCTACTCGAGCTGGGAATCTGTAGAATTGGGAATCCGTAAAATTGGGATTCTGTAGAATTGGGAATCCGTAGAATTGGGATTCTGTAGAATTGGGAATCTGTAGAATTGGGAATCTGTAGAATTGGGAATCTGTAGAATTGGGAATCTGTAGAACTGGGATTCTGTAGAATTGGGAATCTGTAGAGCTGGGATTCTGTAGAATTAGGATTCTGTAGAGCTGAGATTCTGTAGAATTGGGAATCTGTAATAGAAATCTGTAGAGTTGGGATCAATTCACTAGAATCGGACTCCGAACCCGTTTGACATTATCTGTGGTAAGTCACAGACAATGATGTAGTCTGCCGAGACATATTATATCCTATAATCTGTGGTCTGCCGCTAATAAGTTAAAAATATGATCTTTTGTCTGATTTTATTTCATTTCCTCGCAATTGTGATGAAAAACATTGTATGTTACACGGGTGGTAAAATAAATACAAATCTCGAGTCATTAAAGACTAACAGAACACACTAACAGACTCTCGTTTGTAATTCTTTCTTTACCACCCTTAATACACAATGTACTATACTGTTTTAATTTAGGGGTAGTTTTAAGGGTAGAAAAGCTTAAGAATATGATATTCATTTTCGAGAGTGTGGATTAATATTTAAATCCTTTTCATTTTATCAAAAAAAAATAAATCAATTTTTTATCAAGGGGTACTTTTCAAGGGTTGAAAGGGGGTTAAAAATTTGATAATTATTGAAGAGAATATAAAATATTACTTACTCTATACTTACATATTTTTATGTCATACCAAAGTTTTTTTTTGTGATTTTTTCAATTTAGGGGTTGTTTGCAAGGGTTGTAAGATTTTCAAGGGGTTGAAAATGATTTTAATATGAGGTAATTGTGTTAGAAAACACTTTACAATTTCACCACTTACTATTAGACATGTTTTCTAGCGATAAAATGGCTCAATGTAAATTTTTCCATTAAGGGGTTGTTTACACCCCTTAAAAATAATAGGCGGAGTTCAGATCATTTTCACTTTTGAAGTTAAGGGTAAGATGAGCCTAATTCCAAAATTTCATGCAAATCGGTTCACAGTCAAAAAATTCGGAGGTAAGACCGTATTTTTCGCTTCAATGACTCCACTAATAGTACAATTTTTTTTTGTTTAAATGTGCATTGTTTTTGTTTGAAAAATAGATTCCTCGTCCTTAATTTAACCAAAAATAATGTACCTATTGCATAGTTTTTGAGAAATGTTGCTTCAATTAAAGCGCGGCAGCGTCGAACTTCCCCCCCCCCCCCACTAAATGCACGGTGGCTCTCGATGGCTCCCGGTCTGAATCTACTCAAGACCAGCTAAGAGTCAACTATGCCAAGTTTCAGCGCATGGTCACAAAGTATAAGGTGACGTATTGTAATAGCGTAGTTTGTACTCTTAAATTGGTTCTCGATACATAAAATGATGACTTTACAGTCGGTAACAGAAACTTATATTATTTTTCCTGTCAACATGTTAGCGTGAGATAATAGTACTCCTGTTATATTCTAAAACAACAAGGGCGCGTCGTCTAAACCAAATCCTGTTGTTCCGTAATTACCATAAATATTGGCATTTCCAAGCTTTAGTGGCGGCAGGCTCCGCTACGTATTTAGATTAACGGTTGATGTGAAGTGGTTAACGGGCTACCGGGCGTCGTCTTTTAGCTACTCAATTAATAGGCAAGGCAGCTTGGCAGGTGAAGCTAGATGAAAGCCGCCCGGAACTCAGTGCAGCACTACCTGTTCACCGTAGAGGCCGGCTCTGTGCCCTCGTGGCTTATGACACAGTTCATCGAATTGAACGTACCAGTCACGACTGAACTCATTTTTTGTTATATTACTTACCTATTTACGGAAATTCCAAAAGAAAAGGTTATAGTTTAAGCAGTAGTTCGATTTTGATGAATCAATCGATGCCTTATAAGTCCGGGTGACTTAAATTGTATTTTATACAAACACACAATGAATAAAACAACACATACAGACACAATGGGTGTTGACTTATATGTATACATGCAGTCGGGTGTTTAACCCCCCCTCACTTTTTCTCAGAAGTCACACTCAGGTGCGTTATTTCAGCTGCAGATGTGGTGATTAAATTATTTGTGTTATTTGTTTGCGATTACTTATTTAACTCGTAATCCATATGTATATAATTTGTTCAAACCCGTCTATCAACATTCATTAAAATTGTTCGCATTAAGTCAAAAATAGCTAAATGTATTGACTTATCTTTGCGAAATCCTTTTTGTTCTTTAGAAAAGAGGTTGTTAATATCAAAGTAGTCGTAAATGCATTCATGAATGACTTTTACAGAAACTTTTGTTAAAACAAGGAGTTGTGCTATTGGCCTGTAGCTAGCTAGCCCTGTCTTCCCTATTGCCTTTTTAGGGTTCCGTAGTCAAACTAGGAACCCTTATAGTTTCGCCATGTCCGTCCGTCCGTCCGTCCCCAGTCTAGCTCAGAGACTCATAGTACTAGAAAGCTGTAATTTGGCATGAATATACATATTAGTCACGCCAACAAAGTGGTAAAATAAAATTATGAAAAATATATTTTTTTAATGCACCTCCCCTACACGTAACGTGGGGATGGCTTTTTTTTTCTTGCCTACCCCATAGTGTGGGGTGTCGTTGGATAGGTCTTTCAAAAATATTTCGGGTTTATGCAAACAATTTTTCGATTAAGGGATCCGTTTATGAAATATTAAGCTTTAAAGCGCTATACAGCCAAAACTACAAATACTAAAAATCTGAAAAAAATCTTCAACGAAAGCGCATATAACGAGTTTTAAAGGAAAACTATCACGGCTAAGTAGACAAGATTAGTTCCTGAGATACAGGTGACTAAAGTGTTTATACCTATCAAAATCGCCTATGATAACTTTGATAGAAAAAATTGTTAACGGGGCGTGCAGGACGTGCGGGGGGGGAGTCTGTCCAAGTAACAAATCGAGCGACAGCCGCGCTCATAAGCGCGAGCGCCTAGATGCTGTTCGGACGTGCCCCGGAATGCTACCTACAAGTTTGCGATTTGCGATCTGAAAGTTAACAAATAATCGATTAGATTATTGATTTGAGTCGAGTATCGTTTGGAAAACTTAAAATTCTATTTACTGGCCCTTGTTTTTTTTTCAATTTCTATTAATTACTTTATAAAAGATTAAACTTTTATTGTAATTTAAAGTCGATTTGAAGCAGTTTAGATACCTAACTACCTACATAGGTATACTGATCTCACACTTAAAAGCTTGGCTCTTGTTTGAGATATTATATACGAATTTATAAGAAAAAGAATCATTACTAACAATAAGTAGACTTAATTAGTTCCTGAGATACAGGCGACTAACGGGTTTATACCTACTAAAAATCATCTAAGACAGCGCCAAATAACTAAATAGAAAATTGGTTCATACATGTTGATTTTTGAGATAGTTTTTTGTGTTTGTCGTTACGGCTTCGGAACCCTACACTGAGCATGGTCCGACATGCTCTTGCCCGGTTTTTTTAAAAAGTGGTTTTACGATATACATTTTTAGCCTATCCAGAAACTCACCATGCTCAATAGATATATTAACTATATGACTGATCAGGGGCGAAATAATAGGACAAACTGTTTTCATCACTTTAGTGCTTATGGCATCGTAACCAGTACTATTGCTTATTCTTTAATGAGCGAATTATGTTTAGAATGTCGAAGTGTTGTAGAAATGGTCGGTTTCATAAAAATTGAATTAGGCAAATTACAAGTCATTGATTGCTTATATTTAAATCTATTGTAATTATTATTATTAGGAATTTCATCAGTATGAGTATCGTTAGAATTAAGGTTAATTTGGTCGATAAAATAGCAACTGAATTCTTGAGTTCCCGCAGGAGATTCCTTCGGGCTATTTATAATTGTACCTTCGTACGATATTTGTGAAATATTTTCTTTTGGTTGTTTGGGTTTACGATTATTGATGATGGTCCATGACGCTTCATATTTGTTGAACGATTTTCTTATAAAGTCATCATTTTGGGCCTTTTGCGTAAATTTTATTGACTTTTTTAATAATTGCGAATATTTTTTAAACTCATATTTTCTCCTATCTTTGTTATCTGTGAATAGTCTATAGTCCCAAAGTAAATCTACCTCGGACATTATGTATGACATTATCAATACAGGTATTGCTGGATAATCTAGTAGGTTTAGATAATTTCGATTCTTAAGTTAAAGCTCTGAACCATTTTTCTAAATATATCTAGTTGACAGTGTCGTTCTTTTCAACATGTCAATATTAAAATCACTACATATTAAACCCTTTTTAGTTTTTTTATAACATATTTTATTTAGTACAATATTCAATTTACCAAAAAATATACTAATAAGTAGGTACTTTGTTTATCGTGCTTTGGAACTCTATACACACTTATAATTATGATGTTGTAATCAACTAATTCGACTCCTGTGCATCATAAACTCACTATAAACCTATTTTAGTCAAAGCAGGTTATGTCACTTTATGTCAGATGCGAATTTCACAATGACAGAAAAGGCCGAAGCATATTTGAAACCTACTTTAGCTATAGTGGGCTTATAAATAAAAGGGTAAATCTGTAATGGTTTATGACTTGAATATTAGGTGTTCCTTCGTTGATCGTGGGTCCCCGAAACCACATAACATAAAATACGTAATTTTTTTAATGCAAGTTCCGTTGAAATAAAAAATCAATAAAACAAAAATAATATTTTTTCTTGTAAGCCTCTTCATTGAATTGGCAGAGTGCAAAGCGGGTGGAGGGGGTAGCCTAAACGATCACAGCGCTCGCTACGGCTAAAATTGTCATTTTTGTCGCTGACTTGAGCTATCAAATCCATATTGCAGTAAACATTTTCTAATCGTTTTTGAGATAAAAATATGGTCCTGGTAAGATGTGTTGTTGTGAATTGTAATAACACCGAGAAGAATAGCGACTGTAAATTTTACCAATTTCCAAGACCATGGTGGAAACGAGACCAAAGAAATAAGTGGATATTTGCCGTAAACGAAACCCCGTTTAAGTCACGAGTAGGATCATTTCTCACTGAAAACAACAATTTTAATATTATTGGCAATAATGTTACTGACTACCATTGTCCAAAATTGTGTAATATAGTAAAATAACACAAGATTTCATTAATATTTTCACAATATTTACTTACTTCTTGTTTGACAGCGGTGACAATATTGTCCATAATGGCCGCCTGTCACGTGGCGCTGTCGTCGCGCTCGGTCCCAATAGTATTCTTTGTTCTGCGCTGCAAAAACAGCTCGACTAACAAAGGTAACTTCTTTAGAATCGTGAAAGAAAATAATCGTTTGTAACATACACTGCGACAAGGTTTAAGTATAAATTGTTTTTCATTGCAATACTTCCAGTGTGACCAGATTTAAATTGAGCATAATGCTAGCTGCTCGGGTAAATTCTGCTAAATTCTGCTAGCGATTGAACTGAAATTTTGTATGAAAATATATAAAATAAAAACGCTTATGACTCATGACCGATTGTTTTTTATTATTAATAATAATCACAATTTAAGTATATTTCTTTTATTAATAATCATAACTCAGATAACCTAATCTAACCTATTAATTTGGCATATTAACATCTACATTTTTATACAGAGTTTTTGAGTTTCCTGCATTGACTAACATATTTTTGGATGGTGTGAAATTCACACACCCATCCTGCTCTTTCACAGCTTGCTTCACGTGCAGTATGGCAGAAACGTGTTCGTTTTTAAATCTATTTCTCAATTCAGTTTTTATGTTGTTTACTTGAGAAAATATTCTCTCACACGCCGTGTTTGACATGGGCATAATCATCATTGCCTTTGCAAAGTCTACCAAATGTTGGTACTTTTTACTTCCATCGGCCTTGGTAATTTTGGCAATGTGGCCCCAAAACCTTTCTATGTTCAGAGCCGTACCGGAGCTACCTCCCGATTCTAATAGATCGGACACTGTGTTGTCCAATTTTAGCTCCCTGTATTCGGAGTCAATCGTTTGGATGTCAGATTCTTCAACCAAATTAGGAAATTGAGAAACCATATTAGCCAAACTTGTGAAATCCTTGTAGACAATGTTTTGTGGCTCAAGAAATTGCATTTGCTGAAATAATTTATGAAGTGGTAAACGCAATTTTAGTTCAACACAGAGTTTAATCAAGAATGATTGAATGCGTTGCAGGAAAGTTGTGATTTCTGACGTTTGCCTGGCATCTTGAGCTAATAATTCAATTTGTTTACTGACGTTTACTCCCAAATATATTTCCTTCAGAGGTAAAAAATTCACTGTTGAACTCGGATCAAAGTCCAGTGGATTTGTGCTTCTCAAGTAACTCATTTTCATATAACAACTTAGCAGTAGTGTAAGCATATCTGCCGAATCTTTGAATGCCCTTTGTACTGTGGAGTACTCACCTTGAAATATTATATTCATCTTATTAGGGATCGGTAAAATATAATCTAGGGCGTAAAAGTAAAGTTTCATGATTTGATTATCAAAATTTTGGTGTAAGAATTCGGCTGAAATGTTTTTGTCTTCCAGATATTGTCCACGAAAGTAAAGTTTAAGTGGCTCCCATTGCTCAATAATTCTGTTGATACATGCATGAAATAACAACCATCGTATATCGTAATGCTGCAAAATTTTGTGGTGTTCAGAATTAAGAAAGTTTTGGAATTCTTGGAATTCACGCTGTCGTTTACTGCTATGTGCGAAATAACCATAAACTTCTTTCACAACCTGATTTAAACTTCTTGGCAAAGTGCTTTTACTGGCATGACTTACAGCTAAAGCAATTGAATGGCACACACATTTTATGAACACACAATGCGGATTAATTTCTCTTATTTTAGCAATCACACCACCTTCATGCCCAAACATTACGTTAGTTGTATCAGCACCAAACCCAATACATTGCGTTATGTCCAAGTTAGCATTTGCTAGTGACTGCGAAAGAGCATCGAACAGATGCTGAGCTGACTCACCTTCTAAATTCATTAATGTCAAAAATTTTGTTTTCAATTGCATGATGTTATTTTTCTCAGAGGAATATTTTATTACTACAGCAAGAACCTTCGTTGAAGTAACATCCGTACTCTCATCAATAACAACAGAAAATACAGGCTTTCGGGAACGTACTTCAGCATGCATTTCTTTTTCAACTTCTGGTTTCAGGACATTATAAGTTAATGCGGCAGCCTTTGTTCGTTTGCAAGAAAATGATTTTGCAATTTCTGAATCATGAAAGCATTTTTCAAGTAAGTCACTTAAATGATCCATAATTCTAAATGGCAAATTGTGTTCTACCAAAAATGTACATATCTTGATCTCAGCTTTCTTTACCTCATCCGTCAAAGAAGTTTTTGAAAAAAATGTTTGAACCTGCAATAAGAACGTACAAGTCAGTTAACGAAATAGATTTATTTGCAAAGTAATATGGGTTTTTTTAGGAATTTTACTCACGGATGACTGTCCTGAATATCCAATAATAGTTTTCTTGTGTCTCGATGTGGTTACATGATCTTTTAAAACAGAAAGACGTGATACTAATTTTATGTTACACGCTTTACAAAAAGCAGCATTATGGTCATCTTTAGCTCTTGAAAGCCAAGACGAAAACATAGGATCCTCCTCCCACTCAGATCTATAGTTTTGCTCGTATTTTCTTTTCGTTGTTACGTCCGCACTCGCACAGTATAAACCACTACTACGATTTACGAAGAAATTGACGCGTCCTTGTTACTCGAGAGAGAATATACATGTTTGGGGAACTCCCCTAAAAGTACTAGTGTTGTCAGTACAACGAAAAAATTGTGACATAAATTAAAATAAAAACAGTAGTTATTTTGTGGAGCACATATTCAAATTAAGCTCGGCTAATTAAAAATCCTGTTTGCTGCTAAACCTCTGCTAAAGTTTTATTAAATTCTGCCAAAATCTGCTAACTTTTTCTATTCTGCAGTATAATCTGCTAAGTATCAAAATGGGGTTCAAATTCTGCCAAAATCGCAGAATTCTGCTAAATCTGGTCACACTGAATACTTCTGAAGCGGTGCTAGCATTGTTGTGCCATCAAAATGTAAGTAAGCGGTTACTGTTGATCGGTGAGTGCATTTCTAGAAATTTCTACGCGTGTTAGCGAAAATAAAAATCAGACAATTGTATTTGGCTAGCGACCCGTCCTCGCTTCGTTTCGCTTAATATAAGTTAAAATAACCGAAGTTCATCTAGGATAATATACTTTTCAAATGGTGAAAGAATTTATAGATAGGTGCATTTACATACAGGTTTAATTTTACGACGATTTTCAAAGCCTATCTGACTCATTTTGCGAGATTTAGTTTTTCATGCTGTTAGATTAAAAATTCAATTCAAATTATTACTGCCAGTTATCACGGAATCTCTCTATATACAATGTTTACAGCTGACTTTGCAATGCTAACAATTTTTGCCTGGAAGTGACGCGCGAAAGGGCTACATGTACGTCTATGTGTGTCGGCGTGTATGTATGTCCATGGGAAAAACACTCAAAGCTCAGGTCTAAGCCCGCAACTTTGAATTTTTGATCTTGTGACTAGTTAATTGTCATTGCAAACGATAATTTTCCGGGAAATTGCAGTCGTTGAAACTGGAATGGTAGATCCGTATTAATGGAATCCGGGGAATTGAAACAACTTCTCCAGCCGCACATCCGGTCAGTATTGTGCACTCTATTAAGAACGTTTTTAAACATGTTACTTGCAAACGTGTGCCATTGCATGGGTGTATGAAGGTTCCGTAGTAAAATATTTAATAGGACGCCCTAATTTCAAAATCAATTTTATGTGGGGGCAGTCCAGTTCAATGCAATGTCTCACCCTAAAGCCTACAAGCATAGTATGCGCAAGCGCTACGCGGGCCAGCGCTGCAGCGGGGTGGGTGCTACGAGGTTACGCGCTCGTAGCGTTAAGCCGGAGTTCCGAAGCGTCACACGCTACGCACGCGCACGTGGGCATAAGTTCGCTTCATATCAAATTTATGTAGTTTCTGTACACACCTACTCGTATAGCAATTGATCCACGTGGCTCATGTACGTCTATCGTGTTCCAGCTTTATTAGTTGATTTATTCTGAAGCTGAATGTAACGAAATTAAGTCGAAACAAATTATAATCGTCGAAGGGTTGTGCTTGATTAACTAACAGTATATTGTCAATCTTACACATTTTGTTTGATTTCGGTAGTCGTTAACTTGGAGCATGCAACTTGTCTAAGCACACTGGATTGACGCAAGTTAAGAAAGGTAAACGAAGAAATAGACAAAGCTTAAGAACGTAGAAAGCGACCGGGAACATTATGATTAAGGTAATATTGAATAAGTACCCGAGCGTTTAGGATGGCATGGGACTCCTTAGTTTAGTTATTACCTTAATTTTACAATAAATTAAGATTACATGGGTAAGTATTATATTTAGCGACTGGAACCACTACTGTATACAGAATACGATTCATTTCTGTTTAATTAAAGCTCTTCCACTCATTCTCCACGATATAGTTTAATTTATTTACAGTCAGCAGCTGTCGTCGTGTTTCTGAAACTTGGGTGGCGAATAAGTATGTGTGCAGGACGATGCAAACACCGGCACAGCAAGACAAACATGATTATAGAACTCTGTTAATTAAGTTAGTTGTAAGTTTAAATAAATAGAAATGCCAGTAGGGACACGGGAAATAGGTAGGTATAGGAGATAGGTACAGGATAGTAAATAGTAAACATCGCATCCCCTCCTAAAAAGGCTTAGGAAATAGTATCCCCACTCAGACTCTTTCGTAGACTTCCTTGTCTCTCCCTTTAATATCACTCCTCGTTCCTTCACTGTCTTAATCAATCCCCCCTCTTACACGACCCTTCCGGTCAGCGAGTTTGGTCGCCTCGGATGCCAGCGCATATCGCCCAGATGATAGGAGACAAGAGGCGACTCCGCAAGCGCTGGCAAGTCACCCGATGTCCAAGGCTCAAGACCAAGCTGAACGCCCTGGCTACCAAAGTCAAGGTGGCTTTGGAAGACGACAGAGCAGCGTCGTGGGAAGAAACGCTGGCCGACGCGGCGGACGATTGGACCTCCATCCATCGTCTATGCCGCCGGCTCAGCGGAGCCCCTACACCTGTACGCCCACTGCAACACTCCGACGGTACGCCACGCTACCGAGCCGAGGACCGAGCCGAGATCTTCGCCGAATGCCTGGAGCGTCAGTTCCAGCCTAACCCATCCGACGAGGCAGACCACATAGCAGCAGTTGAAGAGCACCTTCGCTCCTACTTCACCACGCCGATAGCTACCACAGAAGACCCCATCTTCTTTTCCCCGGGTAGAGTAAGGCTCATGATCACGAGGACAAAGCCCAGAAAGGCACCCGGTGCGGACGGAATCACCAACGTCGCCCTCCGCCACTTACCGCCGCGCGCTGTCGCGGCGGTAACCCACCTATTCAATGGCGTCCTCCGCACCGGTCACTTCCCTTCCAACTGGAAGTCTGGAAACGTGATCATGCTGCCAAAGCCGGGGAAAAACATCCTGAAACCTGAGAGCTATCGGCCGATCACCCTCCTCCCGAGCATTTCGAAGGTGTTCGAAAAACTGCTGCTATCGAAACTCATCCCTCACATCCTGCCTCGTCCAGAACAGTTCGGGTTCCGGGCGGAACACAGTACCACGCTCCAGCTGTCCAGGGTTCTGCACCACATGGCGGTTGCCGCCAACAAGAGCGAGCATACGGCTGCAGTCCTCCTGGACATGGAAAAGGCATTCGACCGGGTCTGGCACTCAGGCCTAATCTACAAGGTCGCGACATCCTCAGCCCCACGCAGACTGACGAGGATCATTCAGTCCTTTCTAACGGACCGAACGTTCAGGGTGGTAGTGGAAGACGCCACCTCAGAAGATCGCCCAGTAGCAGCCGGAGTCCCGCAGGGAAGCTGCCTCTCCCCGGCTTGTTACGCCCTCTACACCGACGACATACCGGTAGTTGACGGTGCCCACCTGGCCTTGTACGCTGACGACGCGGCGTTTTACGCATCCTCGTTTAAGCCCGAGCACGCCGTCGTCAAGCTGCAGCGCCAACTAGATGCCCTACCAGTTTGGCTAGCCAGGTGGAGGCTAACCGTCAACGTGGCGAAGACCCAGGCGATCTTCGTGAGCAAGTGCATCCGCCGACTTCCACTGCTCACCCTGAACGGGCAAGACATCCCCTGGTCCCCGGTAGTAAAATACTTGGGGATCAGCATCGACCGGAGACTGACAATGGGTCCCCACTCCAAAACCGTCGTCGCCTCCGCCAGAACCGCACGAGCGCTGCTCCGTCCGGTGCTCCGATCCAGCCTCCCTCTGCGTGTGAAGCTCGGGGTCTACAAGACCTACATCAGACCCCGCCTCACGTATGCCGCACCCGCGTGGTACGCCCTCCTGGCCGCAGGTCACAGGAAGAAGCTGCGAGCCCAGCAAAACCTGTGCCTGCGCGCCGTGACAAATGCCCCCCGCTGCGTGAGGAATGCCACGATCCAGAGGGACCTTAGGATCGAGAGCCTGGACGTATTCATCGGACGCCTTGCCACTGCAATGTTCGCGCGAGCTGACGCGTCGCTCTTTCCCCACCTGAGGGACATTGCGCCGCAGCACGCGCGCCCCCCCGACGGCAAGGCGTACCCCCGCGACCTCGACTCGGCGACGACGTCGACACAAATGCTGAACCCATAAAGTCGCTGCTATGCTGGTAGGTCGCTAGCCGGGCCTCCCCGCGAGGGGTCTCACCCGGCTGGCTCGACCTCGCAAGCAGCGCAACATCCCGGATATGACACCCCCCCCCCCCCTTTTTCCCTATCTCCTAACCCAACCTCACCTCCCAGCAGCCTGCGCCTTCGGCGCAGGCTGCTCTCCAAGGACCCGACCGTTTTTACGGTCGGCGCAGAAAACCCCGGTCGGGGGCAAACAGCCCGTCACCGGCTCCTCATCCTCCCAAGAGGAGGAGTGAGACGACCAGAGAGTGGTCGCCTCGGACCTCTCGCTCACTCCGACCTCTCTGTCCAGCGCTTGGGCGCACACCTCGTCGCTACCAGGACCAAGTCCGCCCCACTCCTTGCACGACTCCCTCCATTTTTTGTATAGCTGTCTCCCTCTCGTATTTTACCTTCTCTCTCACGCATATTTGCCGTCTCCCTTTCCAAGTCCCTGTCTCTCCTACCAAACTATAACCTCGTCCGTTTACCAACTAGGTCCGTCCCCCAAAACTGGAATATTAATAGGCCCCCGATCGATAGAAATTGTGACAAATCGTGGAAGCAAATCAAGAAATAGGGAAGCAACCAGTAGCAAGCAAGAAGCCTTCGGAACCTACCGCAATAGAAGGGATCCTCGGCACCCCCCCCATAGAAGCTTGCTACAACAGTCACCGAATAGTTCCCGCTCCCTACTGGCAGATCGCACCATATAGAAGCATCTTCGGTTTTATTTCTTCGAAACGAAATCAGCCCCCCACCTCCGAACATACAGTCCACTACTCTGCGCCTTGTGCGGGGCAATAGCAATTCGACGTCCCGCACATTGGTCCTTCTCCACGGATAGAAAAAAGAAAATCGAAGATGCCCGTAACCAGAAGCAAGAGCGGAAAGAAGCTTCCGCCCGCAACAGAAGCTGCCACAACGACGACAGAAGCTACCTCGACGATCGAGCCTCTGTCAATAGCCACAGGATCAAGACCGGCTGCGTCAGTCCCGCAGCCGGCAACCGCTGCGTCAGTCCCGCAGTCACAGGCCGCTGCGTCAGTCCCGCAGTCGGCAACCGTCGCGTCAGTCCCGCGACAACAGGCCGCTGCGTCAGTCCCGCAGCCGGCACCAGCTGCGTCAGTCCCGCAGCCAAGGATCATCCCGTCGACAAAGATAGTTCATCCGGATCCTCCAGCGTCACCAGACGTGACAATACCGGCGCCACCGTCGACACAACAGGGCGCCGGCCTCGGCGTGCTCCATCAACGAACACGCATATCGTCATCGAAGACGGGGCGAGCATCCAGGCTCGCCGCCGCCAAAGAAGAACTTGCGAGGAAGCAAGTACAGTTAGCCGCTGCCCAGATAGCAAGAATAGAAGCGGAACCATCCGACGACGAAGATGAAGAAACCATAGCGTCGGACGGGGAAGCAGCAAGAAGAGTCGGTGACTGGCTGGAAACCTCCCAGCCACACCCAATAGCCGTCACCGACACCCCACAGTGGACGCTGATGCAAGATCGGCCCTACTCCGCGTCGATACAACCGAGCTCGGCGGCGCCCCTCCAGGCGCCATCCCCACCACCACCGATGGCGGCGCCCCACCAGGCGCCATCCCCACCACCGATGGCGGCGCCCCACCAGGCGCCATCCCCACCACAGCAATGGCAGCCGCTACCCCCACCAGCGGGTACCCAAGCCGTATCCCCACCAATGGCGGCTCTCCCCACTCCAGTCAACAATGAAGCAACGGGAGCCAGCGCTACAGTACCGGGGGAATACTTCAACAACTTGACGTCTGCCATCACTCAAGCCATCAATGCTGGGTCATCACGTCGACACCATATCGAGCTACCAACCTTCACCGGCGCACATCAACAATGGCTGTCATTCATAGCGGCCTACAAAGAAGCATCAGCGCAACATAGCGACATAGAAAAAATAGCAAACCTCAGAAGAGCGCTTAAAGGGAAAGCGCGCGAAGCCGTCGAAGATTTATTTATCTGCGGCGCTACATCCGAAGACATCGTCGCTGCATTAGCGAACCGCTTCGGACGTCCCAACTCCATCGCTCTGTCAGAAATAGAGCGGCTCCGGGCACTACCACGCTTGACCGACGTGCCTCGAGACATCTGCGTGTTTGCCAACCGCATAGCCAACATAGTGGCCACGCTGCGCGTACTCAACCGCGCGCACTACATGTTCAACCCGGAGCTGACGAAGAACATTATAGAAAAATTTACACTGACGTTGCGCTACAGATGGTTCGACTTCGCGGCCACACAGAACGAAGAAGAAGCTGATCTCGTCAAGATATCAAGATTTCTAACGAGAGAAGCGGAGCTGTGCGCCCCATACGCACAGCCCGAAAACATAGCCGCAAACGTCACGATCGAACCGCCGCGGCGATACCCCATCAAGACACAGCATCGAACATTCGCCGCTGCGGAAACACATAGAAGAAAATGCGCTGTATGCAACAGCGAAGCCCACAGTGCAGCAACCAGCTGCAACAAGTTCAAGGAAAGCGATAGTCTGGCGAGGTGGGAACTCGCTAAGAACCACAACTTGTGCTACCGATGCCTACGATACAGATCGAAGACGCACACCTGCACGAAGAAAACCTGCAATGTCGGCGGGTGCGGGCGGACACATCACAGCCTCCTACACTTCAGGAGGGACGAAAAGCAAGTAAACGAAGACCAAGAGCCCGCCATAGTCGCAAGCGTGCAATCGAGCCACCAGATGCGATCCTACCTGAAGCTCGTTCCAGTACAAGTCTCGGGGCCTGCCGGCACAGTACACGCCTGGGCCCTACTGGACGACGGATCCACTGTAACCCTGGTGGATGAAGAAATAGCTGAACAAGTCGGCGCCGAGGGCCCAGTAGAAGCCCTACAAATAGAAGCGGTCGCCGACATCACAATAGAAGCACCCAAGTCGCGCCGCGTCTCTCTTACGCTGCGCGGCACGGGCGAAACACAGCAAGTTTATGCGCGAACGGTGAACAAACTCCACCTATCGCCGCAGACCATACAGCAGTACGACATCGAAGCGTGCAGCCACTTAGAAGACATCAAGAGTCATCTAACCTATAGCCAAGCAGAGCCAAGAATCCTCATAGGTCAAGACAACTGGCACCTCCTACTAGCCACGATGACGAGAAGGGGACGGAACCATCAGCCCGTCGCCTCTCTCACACCGCTCGGCTGGGTTCTACACGGCGCAAACACGAGAGCAATGGGACACCGAGTGAACTTCCTGCAACACGAAGAGGACGAGAGCATGAACGAACAGCTGCGCCGCTACTTCGCCATCGAATCACTCACCATCGAACCCAAACAACCCGCCTCGAACCCAGATCAACGCGCATTGAAAATACTAGAAGCCACCACAGTCCAATTAGAAGAGGGCCCCTACCAAACCGGCCTGCTATGGAGCGAGGATGACGTCAGGATGCCGAACAATTATGAAAACGCTTTGAAAAGGCTAGCAACTACAGAAAGAAAAATCGATAAGAATCCACAGCTCAAAGAAAAGTACAGCGAGCAGATGGAAGCACTCATAGAAAAGGGGTACGCAGAAATCGCCCCTATTAACAAGCACGAGGGCCGCACCTGGTACCTGCCGCACTTCGCGGTGGTTAACCCCATGAAGCCAGGGAAGGTCCGCATCGTCCACGACGCAGCCGCCAAGACAAGAGGAGTCTCACTCAACAGTCACCTGCTCGCAGGGCCGGGGCTCCTACAACCACTGCCCGGAGTCATGATGAGGTTCCGGCAACACAAAGTGGCGGTGACTGCTGACATAGCCGAGATGTTCATGAGAGTGAAGATGCGACCGGAGGACCGCGACGCGCTGCGCTACCTGTGGCGCGGGGACCGGCGAGACGGAGCACCCGATGAGTACCGAATGACCTCCTTAATATTCGGCTCAAGCTGCTCGCCTACGTCGGCAATCTACGTCAAGAACCTCAACGCACAGAAGTACGTGAACTCTCAACCCGAGGCCGTAAGGGCTATAATAGAAAACTATTATGTGGACGACTACCTGGCCTCCTATCAGACAGAAGAGGAGGCCATAAGAACATCGCAAGAAGTACTCAGAATCCATGAAAAAGGGAACTTTCACCTACGTGGATGGGCGTCTAACTCGCCGCAAGTTCGTCAGCAAATGAGCAAGAGTGACGTCACGCCGCCGCCATCGACACACATCGCGATTGACGACGGAACGAAAACAGAACGAGTCCTAGGCCTTATCTGGATGCCGGCCACCGACACCATCGCATTCAACCTGGACATGGCCCGCATACCGCAGCAAGTACTCGCCAGTGACGCACCAACGAAGAGAGAAGCGCTGAGAATAGTCATGTCACTATATGACCCGCTCGGACTAGCCTCGCCTGTTACAACGAGGGCTAAACAAATACTACAAGAGGTCTGGCGCCAGGGCACAGACTGGGACGAACCACTAACGCCAGAACTGGCGCAAGAGTGGAGGAAGTGGATGACGCACCTGACCAGCCTAAGAGACATAAAGGTACCACGGTGCTACCCACACTACAGCGAAGCAGTGAATCTCCAACTGCACATACTGGTCGACGCAAGCGAAACCGCCTACGCCGCCGCCCTGTACTGGCGCGCCGTGACACCCGACGGCAACATACACCTGTCGTTGATAGTAGCGAAGTCACGCGTCGCGCCGCTGCAGTGCACCTCGATACCGCGGCTGGAGCTACAAGCCGCGGTGATGGGCGCAAGGATGGCCGCGGTCGTCACTGAAGAGCACGAGCGACGACCCGACTCAAGAACCTTCTGGTCTGACAGCCGGACGGTACTGGCGTGGATACGGAACGGCTCCCGTACCTACCGCCCGTTCGTGGCGCACAGAATCGCCGCTATAGAAGAGCACACCACCGTTAACGAGTGGCGGTGGGTGCCAACCAAGATGAACACAGCCGACGACGCCACACGCAACGTACCTGCGGACTTCACGAGCAAGCACCGATGGTACACCGGCCCGGAATACCTACTCCGCGACGAACAGGACTGGCCCATAGAAGACTCGCAGAAACCCGAAAAAACAGGGGAAGAAAAGGTAAACGTCGTGGGGCAAGAAAGACGCCCGAAAATGAACCTTCGCGACAGCCTGCCTGACCCGACCCGTTTTTCTAAATGGGAACGGCTACTGAGGGCAACCGCCAGGGTGCTGCAGTTCATCGACCTCTGCCGAGGGGTCAAACACCGCACTCACTACAGTCGGACGAAAAGGAACAAGGAAGAAAATCCGAGCTGGAAAAATGCAAAGAAAATAGAACCGAAAAGGACGAGCGAGCCCGCTCTACCCAAGAAAACGAAGAAAATAAATTACAGAATAATTGAGGCGGGCTGCCTAAAGAGAGCTGAACAGCTGATCGTGCGAGCGGGACAACAAGCGTCCTTCCCGCACGAAATCAGGGCGCTGGAACAAGATAGAAACATAGAAAACTCCAGCCGCCTAAAGAAAGTAAGAATAGAGCTAGTGAACGGGACGATCCAACTCAGAAGTCGCATACAAGCTGCGACCGAAGTCGCCGCTGACATGAAAAGTCCCGCCATCCTCGACGGAGACAACTACGGAACGAGACTGTACATAGAGTACGTACATAGACAGCTGTCGCACGGCGGGGTCGAGACGACCATAAACGAGTGCCGACAGCACTACTGGATCATAAAGGTACGCCCAGTGACCAAGCGGATCGTCGGCCGGTGCCTACCATGCCGTATCCGACGCGCCGTACCTCCGCGGCCCCCGACCGGGGATCACCCGGCGTGCCGCCTCGCCCATCATCAGCGCCCATTCACATACGCGGGCGTTGACTACTTCGGCCCACTAACAGTGACAGTGGGCCGCGGAACACAGAAGAGGTACGGGGCGCTCTTCACCTGCCTGACGACCCGCGCCGTCCACCTGGAGGTGGCCGGCTCGCTCACCACCGACTCAGCGATCATGGCGCTCCGGCGCATGGTCGCGCGCCGAGGCTGCCCAACCGAGATGTGGTCCGGCAACGGGACCAACCTTCGCGGTGCAGACCGCGAGCTGCGCCTGGCCATCGACACCGCTACAGAAGAGGAGGCGAGCGCCAAGGGTATCGCCTGGCGCTACATACCTCCCGGCGCCCCGTTCATGGGAGGCGCCTGGGAGCGCCTCGTCCGCTCCGTGAAGACCGCGCTAGAGGTGACGCTGCACGAGCGTCATCCCACCGAAGAGGTCCTCACGACACTGCTCACCGAGGCTGAGTACGTGGTGAACAGTCGCCCGTTAACCCACGTACCAGTCAGCGCCGAGGACCCGGAGGCCATCACCCCCAACCACTTTCTCCTGGGGGGCTCCGCCCGGGTCCCTACTCCGGGAACCTTCGACGACCGGGACCTTGCCGGCCGCGCCACCTGGAAAACAGCACAGAGGCTAGCAGACCACTTCTGGGCTCGCTGGCTGAAGGAGTACCTGCCTGACCTTCAATACCGGCGGGAGCCACACGGTCGAGGACCAGCCCTCAAGATCGACGACGTCGTGCTCATAGCCGACAGCACGCTGCCACGAAACACTTGGCCCCGGGGGGTCGTAATTGCTACTTACCCGGGCGCCGACGGCATAGTGCGGACGGCGGACATCCGAACCAAGGGCGGCGTGCTCAGGAGACCGACTAAGAAGCTCGTCGTGCTCCCGACGGCACCATCGCCTGCACCGAATCAAGAGTAACGCCTGCAGCGATACACGGCGGGAGAAATGTGCAGGACGATGCAAACACCGGCACAGCAAGACAAACATGATTATAGAACTCTGTTAATTAAGTTAGTTGTAAGTTTAAATAAATAGAAATGCCAGTAGGGACACGGGAAATAGGTAGGTATAGGAGATAGGTACAGGATAGTAAATAGTAAACATCGCATCCCCTCCTAAAAAGGCTTAGGAAATAGTATCCCCACTCAGACTCTTTCGTAGACTTCCTTGTCTCTCCCTTTAATATCACTCCTCGTTCCTTCACTGTCTTAATCAATCCCCCCTCTTACACGACCCTTCCGGTCAGCGAGTTTGGTCGCCTCGGACCTCTCGCTCACTCCGACCTCTCTGTCCAGCGCTTGGGCGCACACCTCGTCGCTACCAGGACCAAGTCCGCCCCACTCCTTGCACGACTCCCTCCATTTTTTGTATAGCTGTCTCCCTCTCGTATTTTACCTTCTCTCTCACGCATATTTGCCGTCTCCCTTTCCAAGTCCCTGTCTCTCCTACCAAACTATAGCCTCGTCCGTTTACCAACTAGGTCCGTCCCCCAAAACTGGAATATTAATAGGCCCCCGATCGATAGAAATTGTGACAAATCGTGGAAGCAAATCAAGAAATAGGGAAGCAACCAGTAGCAAGCAAGAAGCCTTCGGAACCTACCGCAATAGAAGGGATCCTCGGCACCCCCCCCATAGAAGCTTGCTACAACAGTCACCGAATAGTTCCCGCTCCCTACTGGCAGATCGCACCATATAGAAGCATCTTCGGTTTTATTTCTTCGAAACGAAATCAGCCCCCCACCTCCGAACATACAGTCCACTACTCTGCGCCTTGTGCGGGGCAATAGCAATTCGACGTCCCGCACAGTATGTATACTCGAAAATCTAATTTAAGACCAAAATCTGACTGTCCCCATCTTGATTATTTCGTTATTTTAACATTATTTAATAAAAACATGAATAAGAGCTCGTTAGTTATATTAGGGTAAGTTTTATTGATAAAAATACCTACACTTGAACAAAAATGCAGCGAATGTGCGCCCGTTGAGGTAAGGATTTTGGTCTTAAATTATATTTTCGAGTATAGTCAGCAGCGAAGGGGAACTGAGCTGGGTGCGCCTCAGTGTAAGTACATAATTTTTAAACGACTTCAAAAAGAAGGAGGTTCTAAATAAGTCTGTTTTTTTTAATGATTGTTACTTCAGAACTTTTGACTTGGTGAACCGATTTTGATGTTTTTTTTTTAATTTGAAACCTGGTGTTTTTAGTCCTATTATTATTAAAATGAAGATCTGATGATGGAACCCAGGTGGAATCGACGGAACTCTACAAAATGTATAGGCACACCTATAGCGATTTTGGTATTTTTTATTGTAACTCGTGTGTTGTATACTCTTGGAAAGTACTAATTGGTGAAGTGGAACTGATGATGAAGACCACAGATAGCCACCGGAACTCCTAAACGGTATGGGGTAAACTAATAACTTTAATAAACAAACTTATTCTAAGTAACTGTAGTCGTACCTACGTCCAAATATCACCTAAGTTACAACCGTCAGGAGAAGTGCCCGCCCACACACACAAGACTAGCTGCATCTCAACGTTGTATTTCTATTACTGTGGCCGATGGAGGATTGACCCAGGCCTGGAATCACCTGAGGCACTTTTTTTTCACGCTTTTTAGTGTCATAATTTAAGGGTAAAATCGTCACTGACTGTCTCACTCAAATTATTTCAAAAATAATATTATTGTTATCCACGAAGCGCTTGGTTGTACGGTAAAGAACGTAAATTTAATACAAAAAACTTGCTTTATGACGTCAACGTCATAAGATGGCAAGTTATTTGGAACTTACAGAAAACTCAACCTTATTGTTGTAGAATGTCTGATTGACGTTGGACCTAAAGTGGGTCACTAATTTAAAACTTCGACTTTACGTAGATCATGGATTGTCTTTACAAAATTAGTTCTGATGTGTGATCTAATTGTTCTCAAACTGTATTGTGGATATTCAAAGGCGCATGAGGCCATTCGGGTGTGGTTAACGTCTCGGCTTATAACTGACGCCGCGCTGCTTCCTTGTTTGCACAGCGAGTTAGCGAGACGCCAGCAAAGCTCGGATTACACTACCTCGGGCCACAATCCTTAATACTAACAAACAATTTATCTTAAATACCAAATACAAAATTCTTAAAGCATTTAATAGTAATTTTCTAATAAGTAGTATACGTAGTACCGTAGTTACATGAACTTTTTAAAAACACTTTCCGGACTTATACTCCACTGTCTTTACGCCTACACTTATCGTATTATTCTAAACTCGACCGCAATGGCCACTACTAATGGCCGTCAACTGAATAAGAGCTACAATAACGTTGATTATACGACGACGCGCTAGCCTAGTGCTGGCCTAGTGGGTAGTGACCCTGCCTATGAAGCTAGCGGTCCTGGGTTCGAATCCCGGTAAGGGCAGATATTTGTGTGATGAGCGCGAATATTTGTTCCTGAGTCATGGATGTTTTCTAATGTATTTAAGTATATATTTCTCTATATAAGTATTTATATCGTTGTCTAGTACCCATAGTACAAGCCTAGAGCTTAGTTTGGGACTAGGTCAATTGGTGTGAGATTGCCCCGTTATATTTATTTATTTATTTTATTTTATAATACGATAACAATAGTTGCAAACACAATGTAAAATATGGTGATACTCGTACATATATCATGGAAGAAAACCGCCGCTCCCGCCAGGACACGTAGCGACTGTCCTTTAAACTATAATTTATTTTACCAGGCGGATCCTGAACATTCCGGCTGCAACTTTGCTTGGATGCCTAACGAAGTTAATTAGTGCCCTGAACGAACGCGTGGTGAAACTACCCCGTTGAGTAAAAGTCTCGAAAAACACAAATCAAAAGCACTCAGTCCCTAATTGGGCGGCTTAGTGATACGAAGAGCTCGCCTTCCGCAATGACGTTAATTTAAATCTACAGTGAGAGGATGATTCTCCTATTTATTGCAACAGATTATTTCCGGAAGGAGGCTTGTGCTTTCAGCTGAATTTCGATCAAAATAGTTTTAATCAAGCTTTGAACAGGCTGACGGTGGCCGGTCATTTCAATATTTGATTCAGGCAGTCACAAGAGCTGCTTTCAACCGGTGTTGAAACAAAGGGCCGACCGAAGATACCGTCGAGAACTTTCTCACCATATTAATGTATTTTAACCAAATTTCGTAAGGAGACCCTGAATTTGCTTGTATACTTTTGCACCTAATATATCACCGAATTCAGTATTCGCGAACTATCCAATGAATCCTGTTAGTTTTTTATTATGATTTTGAAGCACAACACTAACATTTAGGTAACTAGGGTACAACACTAACATTTAGGTAATCATGACACTGACTAATTCAATTTATAATCGATAATGTGGACAGAGTGGATAAAATGATATTACTTTATTATCCCTGGGTATCAGTAGATAAAAACTATCAAAACGTTGACAATAATTAGCAATTGGCCTATATTCATATTAGTAATATTCGTATGTAGAAGTTTTTTTAAATAGTCGAGATTTCGATTTAAGTATTGACATATTTATCTGTGGCCTCGTTTCAACTCTGTAAAACCTAACCGAAACATAAATTATGAGATGTCAAAAGCAATTAGATTTTACCGAGTAGAATAGAGCCCCAGCTGTCAGCACGCCCAGCCAGCCGCGCTGCTGCGCCGGGGCCAGGACCGGGGCTATAACCGAGGAGCACTTGTTATTCGTCCTGCCTCTTTTTACCCTTTTATTGAATCGGATGTAGTCGTTAGGGTTTCCTGATAAGGTATTCGTTCATTTGTGAAAATGAATACCTACCTATGACGTATCATTATTCGAACTTTTATCAAGATAATCTAATAGCTGAGGAAGGAAATAAATACCATGGTTATAGTATCAATGGGTATCAAGATGCGGTCAACCGTTTAAATTAACGAATGCCATTAATAAGTTATGAATCAAGGCTACCTTCGTCAATATAGATGTGTATGCGTGGGAATGACGTCCCGCCCCTTGATGGAGGACTATACGCTAATTAATATGTACGCGTCCGACAGACAGCAGCCTGAGACCGCCATCATTCGTTTTCGCTCATAATAGCGCTCTGTTGGCAACCGTTCGTGTCCTGTCGGGTCGGACCACGGTAGGCTGAAGCGAAGCGGTTCGATGGGTAAATTGGAATGTTCGCTTAATTAGGTAGCTGCTGTGAAACTGACAGTACCGACACAAACAGTAGGAAATAAACTATTGTTTTACTAAAATTTTACTTCACTAGAAATTATCTCTTTACGTATCAAACAAAGACATTTATATCGTTTATAGATTGAATTTAATTATGTGGTAGTATTTGAACAGAGGGATCTAAAAGAAACAGAAAGTTAAATCGCACTTAATGAAAAATTTAAAAGGGAACGTGCGACTCAGCGGCCGAGGAGGCCGACTCCCGCTTGTATATTACGTCCGCATCATCGCTTACGGGTTTGTTCTAATTTATGTTAAGTAAAGCCTTCCCAATACCAAAAGTCAACCGGGCTTTTCCGAATCGCTTGCCGCGTCGCGCCGTAATCTAATGTAACGATCTCGATCGCTTGGTGCTACACGACACCGGGGTTATAAAATTCATTATCTCAAATTGTATATAGGACGCGTCATCTTCGCGTTCTTGTACATGTCGGGGGCGGCATTAATCACCGGCGATATCGTTGGCGTTAAATATTTTACTGCTGATATCGCGCTCCTGAGCCATAAATCCGCGTCACGGAAACGCAACCAAATTGACAGCCATTCGATTACAGCTAGGGCTTCCATTTATAATCATCTACCTGGGACACAGGCACTCGGGCTGTTTTCATTGCAGCGCGCTATTTCGACAGCTGTAACTTGTCTCGGCTACAGTAGGCATTGTGAGGCCCACGCTTTAGAATTAATTATAATATTATTAATATGAAATACAAAGTATATTTGTCTTACAAAAAAGGGCTATTCGATCTATTTATAACTTAAATTCCCGTGACTCCTTAAGAGAACTTTTTAAAGAAATTCACATCTTAACTGTAGCGTCTCAATTTATTTATGAGAATATTATTTATGTCATTAAAAATTTAAATTCTTTCACCAAAAATTCCGATGTACATAATCTAAATACAAGAAATAAAAATAAAATTGTTATCCGTAAATTCCGCGTCCGTAAAGTATATAAATCATTTGTTGGTCAATGCATTCATTTCTATAACAAATTACCTGACGAAGCTTTAACATTACCCTTTCCAGCACTTAAAAATTACTTAAAAAAGTCGTTAATATCTAAAGCGTACTATAGGGTCGAGGACTATCTAACAGATAAAAATGCTTGGCCTAAACCCGAAACTTAGTCATTCATAATTTGTAAAATTGCAAAGTTGTTTGTCTAGGGGACACCGTTGATGTGGGAAAGCATATCAAACTTTTATTTGGTTGTCCTGTGTTTTTTTTTCCTCTCCTCTCTTTCCCCCCCCCCCCCTTGTCTCTCTCGTAATATTTTTGACATGTTTTCCTGCTATTTGATATTATATTTAATTTAATATTTATTGCTTTATATAATGCTAGATTAAGTACTACCATTGTAACATGTTTAAAAAATGACTGACTGCTAAGTTTCTTGCGGCGTTTCTTCTCGGCAGTGGTCTCCTCTTGGGAAGCGCTGGTAGATTCATGACGTGTAAAAGTGCCCGTGCGGCCTACTTACTGAATAAATATCTTTTATCTTTTTTTTTATTTATTTGATCTACTTAATTATAAACGAATTGTTTCAGACAGAGCTACGACTCTTACATTTGGCAACCCATTTAGTCCCGTCTCCTGACCGAAAATTCAGAAAGTAATAACATTATACCCGAAACGCATGTTTCGAATCGAATTTGAAAGAAGTCAATATTGCTAATTGACAATTGTAACGTCTTTGCGATACTTATGGGGTGGTATCCCGCCTTTTAGCCGAAATATGTTTGGCCAAATGTATCGTTTCCCAACTGTTTCATTTGCCAATCCAATTTTTTGGTCTGTAACTGTTAATATTTCAGGATTTATTTCAGTACCATCGTGTAGAACCTTTAGAACTTTTAGTTAGGTTAGTGTTATAAAAATCCTGAATTATTTAGTTACAGAAATAAAAGCGGGTTGGCAAATGAAAACGGTTGGGAAACGATACACTCGACCAAACATATTTGTGCCAAAAGGCAGAGAACCTGTTAGATTATAATTAGTTAATAGACATAATCAGAGTATTTTGAAGAAGCTGGCGGGAATGGTTCTGGAAGAGTCCAGATTGATGGCATCCCTATGCGTAACCAAATCTGGCGCCCGAGCATGTACCGAGCTGTTAGTCGTAATCACCGGCCGCGCCGAACCGGCTCTCTCGGGTCTCAGCAGACCGTTCATTATTACTTAATTTTGATTATCGCGTCGCCATTCCACGGATACGACAATATGTAGATTTAGACATGCTGTCGTAACAATAAAAGTATATGTTTTATGTGGGCATGCAATACATACCAGAAAATACGTGAAAGCAAAACAAAGGGGAGCAATTAAAAAAACATGCTTCAAACGTATGTGGTGGTGTTTTACAAAACACGAGTGTCTCTCCCGTTAATCATGTACAGTATTCGATCAACATGTACAGTATGTGTATATTTATAATATTGAACATAATATTTTCATGCACATATTATTTAATATTAATCTCATAATGTTATGAATATTAAAAGTGGAAGTTATCATCTTTATTTATAATAAAATATTTTTTTGCAATATAATAATCGAATGAGTAGGAGTATGAGTAAAAGTTGAATTATTATGGTTATGTCGAGTCCACAGCTTTTTTTCGTCTTACCGTGCTATGAAACTCCAAACCCTGCTTATGACATATTACGACTTAATTTACTTATTCTAAACTACAATTATCAGTGCAACCTGACTTTATTTATTGTAAAATACTATTTTGAGACCCTATTTCATCAGTTTCTTTTGATGTTGACTGTAGCGATCGCAAGCGTGAAACCTATGTAATATTAACGTTTAACGCAGTATTATTAAAAGCATTTACCGAGCGTAGTGCTATGTAAGCAATTAATTATTAATTCATGAATTACCATTGAATTTGCGCTACGTGTGATACTATTAACTGATTCTCGCCCATCTATCCGTCTTAATATTGATTACAACCTACGATGGCTTATTAAAGTTTACCACGCTACGATGAAGCTTACCTATATTATCTACCTGGACCGGCGACCTCCCGCGGAGAGGTACATTATCAATGGGTAATTGTTATTTTGGCAAAATAAAACGTTTGTTAACCATGTTTGCATGATGTAAAAGTATATAATTACGTTTGTAATGAAGCGTTTTTATCGGTACTCTTAAACGACTGCCTAATTTTACTCGCGGAGCGTATAAGTTAATTAGGTTATATTTTGTACTTGAGACATGCGTTTAGCGAGTCAACTTAAATCAAATATGGAAGAATTATAATTTGCTCAAAACAATTAATTTCAAGGCAACCTGAAGCGTATTATTTAGATGGTAGATAAATGTTATAAGTTGCGTAAGCCCACGTGGCGGCGCCACAATCGCCACGTGCTCCCATCACACTTGCGGGGTTATATGTAAACTTTCTGAAATCATGTTTCTTATTAGCTCCTATTATATTACTATTAGAATTAGTACAGTGAACAGCAAAATAAACTGATGTATTTAATCAGTTTATTTTATCAAAATAGTTTATGTATACAATAAATTAAGTTAGATGTCACTAATTATTGTAGTTTAGCATAAGTAAATTAACTCGTCCAGTAATGTGTCATAAGTAAGTGATATCCCATTCAAACAGTTAAAGTAATTACTGAATGTTTCAAAATAAACGGATTCTCTAAAATAGCAATAGTCAGTATTACTACCAAACAATCATATACATGTGATTATGTAAGTGAATACGAATTTCTGGGACTTTAAGACCTCTCAAGACCCCCTCGGAATCCAAGTCAGACGTTCGGTTAGTGTCAGTTATATTCTTTAGACAAACACGCAAAACAACTATAACACCTCTCATATCTCCCTCAAGGGTTCAACCCAAACCCGTTCCCATTACTTCGTTTAGATTTTTTTGCAACATTTTTAATAAATCCTTTTTAACTGTCGGGACAACCCTAGTTCTCATTTGGAGAATTTGAAATTTTGATTTTCTCTTGTTTGACACTTGAAACTTAAGTCAAAATCATTCTTTATTCAAATTTCATGTATAGAGACAGTTATGTCATGTATTATTATTCACTTGTCAGTTTGCTTCTATGTTACCATGATAATTTTCTTTTGACTAATGTTACATCTGGAGCGTCATGCTAGAACATGTTTTGAAATGGTAATTTTGATCACTTACTTTTGACGTTAACTGTATAGTCTTTATTATTTCTAGTGAGCCGATCTTCTAGACAAAGGCCATTGTTTGTGTACAATACCATTATCTTTCTTTGTGTCCGTAACCGCAAGCCGATTACATACAAAAAAGTTAGAACTACATTGAATGTCCATAGAATTATCAACCCTATCCTCTTAGTCAGTAGGTTTAAAATGTAAAGTGTCAGGATACAGATTATGTCTTTATTATCTGGCGACAGAAGATGGTAATATTGTGTAGGGAATAAGACCGGTTCAAATAATAAAGACATATCTGTATCCTGACACTTTACATTTTAAACCTACTGACTAAGAGGATAGGGTTGATAATTCTATGGACATTCAATGTAGTTCTAACTTTTTTGTATGTAATCGGCTTGCGGTTACGGACACAAAGAAAGATAATGGTATTGTACACAAACAATGGCCTTTGTCTAGAAGATCGGCTCGCTAGAAATAATAAAGACTATACCTACAGTTAAAGTCTTGCATTTATTTGCATACGTGTTTCAACGTTTCTAACGCTACTGATGTCCAATCTGCTTTTAGCACTGTGACGTGTGCGCACCAATTTGGTTTTATAATTATTTATTACAACACCCGAAGCTCGCATCTCTCTAGGTTGTGAGCCACCTTTACTTAAACTAGTTATATCGCCGGCACGTATTGAGCTAGTACAGGACTATGGGCTGTGAGTCCGGGGCGTAGCTCGCTGGCTTGCCATGGTTCATGATTGGCTTCTACGACCCCGTTTACAGCTGGGGGCAACATTGTACTACATAAGACACTTGGTGAACAAGATTTCGGCCTGTACCACACCTTCACAGTATCTACACTGGCGAGCATAAGCAAAGGGTTATTGTTGAGAATTTCAGTACAACGTTATTTATGCCCGCGGCCAATGATGCAAAAATACTTATAGGTATCGGAGCGAGAGTAGAGGTGAAGGATTACACACCCAGCTACATAGAGTACAAGGGGCAATAAAGGTAGTGAATAAATGAATGAATGAATGTGATTTTAGTAAACAGTAGTAGACAGTGGAAAAAGAAAACTTGCTAAAAAAATATTCGGATTAAAAAGATACGAGTATAATGTTCGTGGAGGGCTGAATTCATCTCGACTCTCATTATGATAAGGTTAAAGTTATATCGAACAGTTCATCTATTTTATACTTATTCCCGTTTCCTTTAATAACGTCGATTATAGGTACTGAAAAATCATTAGTCAAAACCTTCTCATTCTTGTTATTAATAATAATAACTTGTACCTCGATAAGATACGATTGTATTACATTTCTAACTGAGACTCGGCTTAAGGCGAAAACGTTCTCGGATTCTTTTCGGAAACACCGTTATACGTTTCTTGTTAACTACTTTATTTTTTCGACGTTCTAGACTGTTCAAGAGTCTTTTCATTTAAATATGTATCTAAGTACCTAATTACCTACTTATGTTAATAATACATTCTACAAAAAAAACCAAAATAACGCATTAAAAAACATTGAAAACATGGGTATATCGCGTGGGTATAAATATTTATTATCGCATTGGGATATACAATTAATATTATGAAATAAATTAAATTGAATTAATTATGTAGAAAAAAAATTACTCAAAATTACATAAATTAAAAGTTTTAGTCGACATTATCTAGCTGTAATGTGGATATTTTGCTATCGCCAGCAAAATATAACGCTAATTTGAAAATTCTGCTGTTGCTTTTGACATGACGCTGGGTGCGGGACCCTCTGTTGTCAGTGTCACAATCTTTAAGTATTTCAATTTGGTTAAAAACAAAAAGTTTCATCACACTTACTTTAGCTGTTTTTTTAAATTATTTATTTATTTGATTAAATAGTAAAATTTAAGCGTATCTAGTACACTTACTAACTACGGTTAAAATGTAGTCTTCGATATTTTTAAACGGAAACTACTTGCAGTTATACGTTTTACTAGGATGGATAAGTTAACACTTACTATTCGCACACACATTCGCAATAGGCAGGCATTGGTCCGTCCGCAGAGATGGCACGATCCGATACCGCGTGTCCGGCGGGGGCTGGCTCGGATTCCAATTGGTTCGTCACGTGTCATGTACTAACCAATTTCAATTCCACTGTTTGTTTTCACAGATACGTATTTGCGACTGTCCTGTTTACGATTCAGCCAGCGGAAGGACGACACATCTGTCATATAGAGAGTTCGAATTCCCTGGTGACGACGGCCTCTATATCTTTGAGGGCTCTCGAAATATATCGGTGTATTTTAGAGGAAGTTTTCTAGGATTAAGTAGATAAGCGAGCACAAAACAATGAAAGAAAACCTATTGAAATATAAGATAAAGCTAAAAATAAAACCCGACTACGAAATTAAGTAGGTAATTGTTATCACGTCGCCTTTTATGCTAGTCGTATACCTAAATAACAAAGTAATAGTGCATATATCTTATTAATAAATTACCTTTTCGAACTCTATGCGTTAAAACCTTTCATTTGATACCAAACTCGATACATTAGTCTGTTTATAGTATTTTATGTAACTGATACATAAAGAGGGTCCTTAAAATACGAGTGGTTTTATGAAACGAGCCGTTGGCTCGTTTCATAATAAGATCACACGAGTGTTTTAAGGCCTAATTATGTACAGTTGCATACATTACTTTATCTACACACATATTATAAGTACTCTAAGATGCGTTCAGTAGCCGAAGGCAAATAACCTTCATAGCTACCAGTGCGACTGCTTCCTGTAACATATCTATAGGTGTTAAGCTAATGTATGAACTGAAATAAGAAATAAATGAAATCAGAGAAAAGAAGTATTTATTTATTATAATAATTGTAAACATTAACAGTAGTGCAATTTGAAATGTTTAATTGAGGTGTTTGTTTGACTATGATTTTTTTTTTAATCATAGACAAACTAACAAAGTCCCTATTCTAATGTCATTCGGAATCAAAATGGCGTACGATACTCGACTAAAAATATACCGAGTCGACGTTTAATTGATACTAGAATAGCCCCCCTGTTTGAATTGTGTTGGTTTTGGTAGATGTTCCAAATTTGAACAACATTACTTTATCAGTAGATGTATCATAAAATTAACATTTTATTACAGCCACAGATAAAAAAAAATATCATAGTAAAATTGTATCTTGTAATATTCATTATCATCATCATCATTATCTACGGATTCTGAACGCATTATAGAGGACTTATGATATGAGTGTAGATAAAAATATTTTAACCACAGTATTTTTTGCACATTAATTACGTCACATACTCAATACCACCGATCCGTAGTTAACTCAACTAATTGTTAAATTCGAAAAAAGAATCGAAAGTTTTACACATTCCCTAGAGATTTAACCATTAGTTACGGTTTTTAACGATTAGTTAGTTTAACTACTGATGAAACAACAGGCCCTAAGACGAAACCGACGACTCCTCATTTATCATAATTAGTTGGATAGGCTGGGAGCTTCGATGAAACAGATGAACATACAATTAAACATTATAACATACATAGACTGTTAAAATCATAGCCCTCCTTTTTGCTTCGCTGTACAGAGGGCGGATTCGACCAAAGTCCAGTTTGGACTCGATAAAACTTAATCCGACATTAGTCTATACAAATTCGGCGTTTAATTTAGGTATAAGACTTTCCAGTTCCATTTTGGTCGAATTCAATTTGTCGGGTTTTTATAGATATACACTATGCAATATACCAGTATTAGCTTTGGAAATAAGTATCTGTGCTGGTGCTGTATTCGCGCTTCACTGGATTCACTGAAAAGCGTCCATTGCAATCTCCGCCACGCTTGAACACTCCGCGTGTACTCGTGCTGGCGCGTCTTTGTTTCGTGGTTGACGAATAAATAGAGACAATAAAAAAATGCATTTGTTCGTTAAGGACACTCAAATTTCTCCCACTTCGACAGACCGGGTATGGACACGCGTGGAGATCGATCTTCAGATTCTGAAGCCTTAGTACCTAAATACCTACCTACCTACACACTATCCGTACCGTACTCACAGTAGTCACACCTTTCATTAATAGACCTACATCATAAAATAACAAAAGGGATTGACACATATTTTTTAGAGTTTCATACTGAATACTGAAATGAATGCTAATGGTATTATAAATTGAAATAAGTAGGTTGAGCATTCAGTTCTACGCGTGGCCTCATCATTCGACAGCTCTCAAGTTATGTAGGGTAAATAGTCAATTAATTGTAGACTTTTGAAATTGGTGTTGACATATTTGGTTATTAGATTGAAATTAGTTGTAAAAAATCGTTGAAAAAAGTTTTTTTCAGTACTTACCTCCCATAGAGGTAAATCAAAGGTACATTTTTTTTAACAGTTAATCATTGAGTGATGTATCATTGGATAGCTCTTACAATCATTATGTTCATGTTATGATATTTTTTTTAATTTGGACGATCGTTTAGAATATATTGGACTAGAAAAGTGTAATTTGCTGAGCCCAAACTACAAGGAATAAACATCTAAAAATTGTCATGTAAGAACATATTATAACGAACTTAAAGGGAAAACTATCACGACTAAGTTGACTTGATTGGTTCCTGACACGCAGGGTTACAGGTTAAGTCGATATAGATCCTTCAAGGAGGCATAGTAGAGATCATTTAGAGCCAATTAGGTCATGTAAAACCTTGGCCGGTAATCATTAGTTTCTGATATTTTATCTGAATTTTGGCATTACGCCGTTTTTTTATACTAAGATTTTCAAGTAATCACGTATAAGTTTGTTTCTCCATACTAAGTGAAAAAAAACACGGGAACACCTACTCCGTAGTATTCCCGTGTTTAATGTACAAACAAATTTAATGTTATTATTACTTAAAAACGTGAATATATAAACCGGCAAATGCGTTTAAAAACTTCACTGGTTTGTAATGATCGTAATAATGTAAAATACCACTAAAAAACTTCTGAAATTAAACATTAAATTAAGGATTTTTCGTGGCAAAATCAAAAAACAGGAAAATCAATAAAATTCAGATTAAAAGTATAAATATCTGAGAAACTAATAATTTTCGGCCAGGATACTACATGAGAAAACTGTAATTTGGCATGAAAATACATAGAGGTACAGGATGTTCGGCACATGGACCGTAAATTTTGTTTGGGATATTGTTGGGGTTATTTGTTATCTTTTCGCCCTTGGACTTAGGGTCATAAGGGTCACGGTTTTGGAGATATGATTTTTTAAAGGTTGTTTCTCAAATTTTCCGTAACTCCTCCTTTAAACGTTCGTAACTTTTTTATTATTGCATCTAAAAAAAAAAGCCGTATTTAAAACTTGTTAATACATGCTAGTTCAAATACTAATAGTCCTTATTCTAAAAAGGAACGTACGAGGTTTTTTATTTCACAAAATTTATGTTTGTGTGAAAAAAAACAACTACGAAATCCAATTATTAAAAAATTAAATACGATTTTGGGGTTCATTTGGTTTTAAAAACTTCTCTAGCTAATGACCTTTCTAACGATGTGCTACGAATTAATAAAAAATAAACGGGGATATTCACATTATTAAAGAAAAGTTCGAGAGCACCTGGATAACTCGTTTCCTAACGCATGGATAGGCAGAAACGGCATGTTTTTTATTTTATTTTTTTGTCTCTGTCTTAAACTTTGTCTCGAATAGGCTCCAAAACGGACTGCCAGAGCGAAGCAATTACTGCCGGGTCGCTAGCGGGTCGCTATTTTTTAATATGCAATATTGGTACCTACCTACTATTTAAGTCTGTTCGTTCGGTTTTTTTAAAGTACAAGTGGGGAAGTAGCGGAAACCTGGATTGAAGCCGGTAGCGCAAAACAGGTCAGAAAGTAGTCTAGGTGTCCTACAACTGCGTGACGACGGCCACATTACCAACTCCTGACGCTCAATGAAGAATATTATAATGTTGACAAATCTATTTTACGATGCATTTTTACTAGGCCCTGTAGGTTCCCTTAACCCAAACTTTACCACGTGAAATATATCTCAGCATCGCAATTCATCTAGAACTCGAATTTATTATCATTTCGTGAAAGGCGCGAGGGAAGCTATAGGTATATTAAACCTCCCGAATAATCGTCCAAATATTTGATTTCAATATTTAGTAAAGAGAATAATAGCATTGAATTGAGATTTGACAGTGTAGTTTGGCTGTTAGAGCTGCTCTTAGTGGCATTGACTTACAATTGAATCTTCTATATTATTGTTAAATGTTGTAATATCGTACCTTCATTACTTGGTTCCGTGTCCCGTTACTCTCGATTATTGTTTATTTGTGGCGCTTTTCTGTATATCTTGGGGGCGCGGATCACATTTTGGTTATTTGCGTTCCTGGGGGTCCAGACAAGATGTAAACGCTTCCAGGCATTTTCCTTTCTATAAACTTCAATGCCTAAGCGTATGTTATGTTAGACAAAAGGAGTTAGAATAGAAAACGTGCCCTAAATAACCCTAACCTATCCGCGATCCGATATAATGCCTTGATACATCTTATAATTATCAATATTATGACTAAATAAATGTATGACATTCTACATTATGGTTAAACCAATTATGACTCCGTATAATTATGATAGGGAACAATTATGCCATAGTACAATTTACGCCAAGAAATATATATGAGCATCAACTTTATGCGTAATGTGTTATGACTTATGACAATAGTTGTTATGCGACCAGACATCCACCCACGTTACATTATCTCACTTATTAAATCGCTCACAGTTGGATCGACAGACTTTGGGGACGCGTATTTCGGTCTATTTTCCAATACTGCGACCGAACGAGCTTCCAGAATACTTTTATAAGTTTTCCTTGTTATTCATATTAGTAAATTTTATATTTACAGCTGAAAATAATTACTTATTGCTGTTTTGACAATGTTGTTACTTTCGGTGTCTAGACAACGGGCAGAGCCGATAACTTTGGCTTGTACGGGACCATGGAGTTAAAATAATGGTTTTCCATGAAATTAATATCTGGCATGTATAATTTAAGAATTGTATGAACTTTATATTTGAAAATAAAAAATATTGATCACCAGAGTATAAAAACGATGCCTCTCACTAGGGCAACGAGTTTTCCACGGGTTGGAATCTACCTCATTCACTCTTTTACGTTACTGATTTGTGGGAATCATGACCTGAAGTTCATAAGGTATCCTATACAGTTCAGGTAATTGAATGATGTTACAAAGCGTGAATAGTTTACTCGTTAACTTTGCTTTATCTGTGGGTCATTTTTACATTCATTCAATAATTTCAAATGAAAGATTCGAAGTGACTTTGCGTTTGACGGTGTATGCCAAAAAATTGGTTTTGTGTTATAAAGATCTATCTAAAATAAATACTTAATAATTTTCTCTTTTAAATCTTTTCCAGTTGCCATTTCCATTTCCACCAAGTTTAACGTTCACTCCATCCACCAATTTGAAATTGTGTTCGCAAAATCTTGCCGTACAATAAAATGTATTATTCCCGTCTGCAACTCGACCGTGGATAATCAAACGTTATACCGGTTCCCTCGGAACGCAGGGTTAAAAGGTATCTGGTGTGACCTGCTGACGCCACACGCTGGCAATTTAGTGTCGAAAAGTAATTCAGATTCGGAAAATTTAAAAGTGTGTGTTTTTTACCATTTTGAAAAACAATATTTATTTTGTGGACGGCCAAAGCCCCGTACGATGACAATGGTGTGTCCTACGCTTTTCTCCGAAGAAGAGATTCTGTCAGTGTCTCTTACAGTATGGCGGAACAGTGCATACACTATTCATTTCTGTATCTTTTCAATGAAATAATGTTTGTTAGTAAGAGTTATTTTTAACTAGAGATTTTGTACGGCGTTTTTTCGCAAAAATGGTTTACCTACTCTTAAGAAACGCTGGTAGACTCGTGACTTAAAATTTGACTTAATTGCAAAATAAATGTTTTTAATTTAATACGGCTTATAATTTCTACGGTATTATATTTTCAATTCACAAAGACGCACCCAGCTGCTTGATTTCATAATTCAATCTCGTAACAGCTAAATTAGATGTTGAGACGTGTGTGTCTTTGTGGATTGGAAACAATAGTTGCGCCTATTATGTATACTTTCCTATTTTGTATAGTTTGTTTCACTGCATCAGTTTATTGTCGAAAATGTATTAATACTTAACTCGTTTAAAATCAGTGAAACAATCTTATTCACACGGGAAAAAAAACATGAGTTCCTATAATACACAAACTGCAGAAATTAAAAGTTCGTTCTCGAATTGAACGAAGTTAACTTATTCGTGTTTATCAACCAAAAGTGCGAAGAAGTTTACTTCGTTCAATACGAAAATGAACTGCTCTCAGAATTCATTTGCCGCCATTCCTCCATTTTTTTTTTCTTTTTTTTTGCATACTAGCGCCACTGCTTTACGCTGCGGTGCGGGACTCAACTACTACTAACGTTATGTCAGTTCCAAGTTTGATTCCTATCTGTCTTTAATAGACATATCCTATAATCTGTGGAGTTTTCTCTCAGTCGCAGAAGTGATAACTAGTAAACGGTCCTCTCTCAGTCACAGCAGTGATAACTAGAAGCCAGTCTTCTCTATCTCAAAAGTAGATACTCTGAAGTTTAGCTTTCTACGGGGTCAAGTTGGACCCCGAGAGGCCTCCTTTGTCGTTACAACCATAAGTCAACTTTGAGTGGGGCCAGGTCGGGCCCTACGCCTAACGGATCCTCTAACCTCATAATTCCAGCCCTTCATTAGGGATCGCTACTTTTACTTACGGGTCCCAACTCGGACCCATCTACTACAATCCACCACCAGGGGCACCGCCTCCCACGACACGCTGTGTAGCGAAAACGGTGCCCGTGATCTAGAGATTCCGGGACCTAAACAAATTTATCCCTGGTGATATTAGGAACTTTATTTTATAGTTAAGAAACTTAAGTATTAAATAAATACCTGATTTACTATTTCTGTCCTTTTCTTTGAATTACACCTCTTTTTCTCTCACTCAAAATTTCTCAACGTCTGTTACGTAGTCTTTAGAGTGATCGGAATACCACGCAACACGACAATGTATTATTATATGATTACAAATTTGTGGCGCTTGCGGTGGAGCCCATGGGACCCTGGTCATCTAATATGAAAAGCTGTATTAAGGCCCTTTCATGCCGGCTAATAGATGCTTCCGGAGAACCTAGAGCTGGAGCTTACCTCTCTCAAAGGATTGGGCTAGCTACCCAGAGAGGTAATGTAGCCTGTGTTTAGGGACCATGCTGCGGGCGGACCTGCTAGACGAGGTGTTCTTTTTATAGTGGTGTCTAATTATTATTTCCATCTTTTGATGTTTAAGTAGCTTAGTTTTCTTTTCTTTAATTTAATTCTTTAATTTTAAATATTAATTTTTTGATTAATTTTAAATACATATTATAACTTTGAATATATTTGATATAAATAAATGAACACTGTTTCTCCACTTTTATCCCATTTATCACAACTGCTAAATAATCTGGCCCTTGCATGTAAATCGGATGACGAAAAAAATTTTCGTTACCGTTATACGAAAAACATTACATTTCCTATGAAACACTAAGGTATGTTTTAAATATACCAGCATGTACCTAGGTAAGACATCTTAGCCTATTTGTGCAAAATGTGTTTACTGAATTAAAAACAAGTTTTAAAAGTTCTCCGCCTACTCCACTGAGGGATTCCAGGCGTGAAGGTATGTAGTAGACACATGCAAATCATTATATTTGGAAACATAAATAAACCAGTTACACATTTCGCGATACTTCATTAAAGTAACCAATAGTAAAACAACAGAACTTTGCTAATTAAAAGACGCCCTCTTTGATGTTCGTTACGAGTACAAAGAATTATTACGAGGCGCAAACAAAACAAATTCCGTAAATTCGCAGAAATGTTTCTCTGCACCTACTTGCTGTTTCAGGATAGGTAAAGTCTGATTGTATAATACAAATAATAGGGGGAATGTTAATATTTGTCAGTATAAATTATACTTGTTCTCATACATTGCTGGACCACATTCAATATAATAGGTGAAAGTGTACGTTAACTCATTCACTATGTTCGTAGCTAACATGTTAATTATTTAATAACAAGCAAGACCTGAGAAGCCAATCACCTAAAGTTGACTCGAGCCATCTTCGTTCTTGCTCAAACATACAATCCCTATTTTATAAAGTTCATTTATTGTTGACTAAATAAGACAAGTCTATTGGAATGGACCATACATATACTTCCATTAGACTATGTACTAACAAAAACTCGGCCATCAACGATAATAGTATTGTGTGACGGTTATTTGTCCGCGTTGATTCCCGAGATTAAATGGAGCCTGTCACTATAATAATGGAGCTTTCTATCAATGAAAGTATGGTCCGAAGCGGTTCCGGTCCAATAAATTCAGAGATAATGCCCACACGCAACTTTACTTTATTTGTAATGTATAAACAATAAAATTAAATAAAGTAAAATAGTTTCAATAAATGTGTACATTATTATTTGTAATTTAATTTTTAGAAGATAACTATAACTTTAGCCAGATATAATTTACCGTATGTTACTTATTTAACGTAATTGGCTCAGGCATCGAGACAAACTTCTGTGGTTTAACGGTGCTACATATTCAATGTAAAATTTAACTGTGTTTAAAATAAATATAAAAAAAAAAAACACCGTTACACTGCTGCTTGAAAAACAAAATAAATATTTGGTACAATAACTTGAACGGTACCCACGCATAGTTCGACATAATGGTATCTATAGATTGCATGAATGCATACATTACAAATACTGTGGCTAATTAAACAGGCCGTAAATGTAAATACGACGGTATGAAGTGTTTTGACCCCAGGTCCGGTCGTTAGGAGTTACAGTGACTCGGCGATAAAGTTGGACAAGCAGCCCTCGCTGTGTAAGTCGATTGCCATGTCGCTGTGTTGTATCCGGCGGGGCCCGACTCGTAAAAACGCATCAATCGTTCCGAATGAGATTCGGGCACGGGTGCACATCGCTGACTTACGACTTCGCCCGAACTTATTTTATATTCGGAACAGCCGAATACATTTAAACTTATACAACAGATAGCAGACCTGGAAATAAAACCTGCGCCTTTATTGACCTCCATGATTTAGATCACGTAGCAGTCGGCACTACGTGTCACAACGTAGATTCGGCCCGTTTATTTTAGATATTTTTAAACAGTACTAGGCCTCTATTCTAGGGGGTAAATAATGTCATATTTGATCTGTTAAGGAATTGTTTTTAACTTAGCCGCTTAAATCGTTGATAATACAAAACGACGTATGTACATTTTACTTTAACAAAGGAACTACCACCTGAGTGTATACGAGAGCGACGACCATACTTAACATGATTGTGATCCGACGCTTAAATTGCGTAACTATAAAAAAACCTACTAATTTAGCTCCCACGTTGCGTTACGTTTCTCACCCTCTATTTAAATCAAGTCCGATTTTCACGATTGTTGAATTATATTATAGTTGCTATGAAAAACTAGGACTCATTTTTTTTTCGTTCCTGTTCAAACTAAAAATCTTGGAAAGGAAAACACACAGACATTACTTTTTAACCCATTCTGTATGGATTTTTTTAGCTTTACAATCCTCGACCGCATTCATGATAATTGAGGACTTTTACCTATACTTTCAATTTTACCGAGTCCAACATATAACATAAACATACGTGAGGATGTGTGAATGTTTGCCACTCAATCATGCCTAGATTAACGGCTTACTGAATATGGAATTAATTTGAATACCAGTTAGTCTATGACGTTTTAATTTTACACTTTGTTCCGGATGCGTGAACAGCGTGATGCTGCGCACAGCCGGAAGCACCGCAGCCATCCCGCCGTTTCAGAGCTCAATACCGCGTTGCGCGTCGTGTACTTTCTCGAGTTTACTTTAGATGCTAATCTAAATTGGAAAACCACGTATCTAATCTGGGTGGACAACTTGGTAGTGCAGTATTTGCACTACGCAAGCTCAAACCCATTGTTTCTGATGACGCACTGATCCAAGTATATTTTGCTTATTTTCATTCCATTTTGTATTATGGTATAATTCAATGGGGTGATTCTACGGACTCTAAACACATTCTCACCCTGCAGAAGAGAGCTCTTCGTACACTTGCAGTGGTAAAACCAAGATATAGTCGAGAGCTGTTTAAAAATATGGAATAATTACGCAATATTCACAGTATGTTTTTAACATAATAATGTATAATCATCACAACATAAACAAATTCAAATGTGTGAACATCTCCGACAGGGTGACCCAGAAAACCGGCCGTCTCCAGCGTGTGCCGCGGCGGCTGGCGCTGCTCGACAAAAACCCGCTTTCTATGAGCGTCTACCCGCAGACATAAAAAAGGAATCTTCGGATGAAAAATTTGGTCTCCGAATTAAAAATTAGTTACTAATGTAATGACTATATTCTGTTAAAGAATATAGTGACGATTAGGTATGTACTTATTGATTTGTTAACTTATTACTTTTATATAAATACCGCATTTTGACTTTTCTTAACATTATTGTATTCTTGACATTGTATGACTGTAGCATTAGAGCTATATTTATTTTACTGTTTTATTCTGTTTCATTATTATTATTATTTTTGTATTCATTGAATTACTTACCTGATTTTTCCATTTTTATATTTTTTCCACTGACGATCACATTGTGAATAAATTATAACTATGCGACATATAATAAAGTAATTTCCAATATCAAATAAATGAGTACTACTACTACTATCCCAACACGATACTCGCAACTCCCGCTGGCTGCCATGTTTCATAACACTCCCCACACTGCTGCACGTAGAGAATGAGATCTAACTTCTACCTATTTTTGTCGAATAAGTACTTAACTAGATAACCTGTGGCAGACGGACTGGTAACGTTAAATATTAACACTAAACTGGTTGGAGAATGTAATTTTTAGTGGTTTGGTGCTGTGAATCTAGGCTGGTTTTTATTACCGACTTGAAAAAAAAAGAGGATTGTATGTTTTTTACGTATGTTTCTCCGTCAATAGTGGACCGATTTTGAAAACATTTTTAATTTGATAGGGTACGAGTATATTCCCGTGGTGGTCCTATTGTCACCAATTATCATAAGCATACATACATTTTTAGTATTTTCATTAACAAGTCTAGCAGATAGTATTATTTGGTGAAGTGGTGAACTAATCAACGCGAACGGTACCAATTTCATAAAATATTTAGTTTAAACCTCTTTACGTTTTTACAACGGTTTTTTGTATTTTATAACATTGATTTATGGTACTGTACAGATCGCTGTCGATAAGTGGAAGTGTATTCTTATCCTCCCACGAAGTCTCGTCGTCCCAGCTGCTGTGACGCACCGGCCAGCACGACCGGGCTATGACTCTGGAGCCGCGCGCCTTAGTAGATTGAAAATGCTGATGGATTTTTTTTTAATAAGAGTTTTTAAATAATTCTACATATTTTTTACTACAAGTGTTTGTTTAAGAATACAGAAATTCTGAAAACTAAAAACTAGTACCTACTAAACCTTTTTTCGGCTTATTATGTAAGCTTGTATACTTATATCTTATATGTATACTTATATATACTTACTTATATAAGGCTAAAATATTTTAGCTATTGATATTTATAGAAATTTCTTTTAGAGTTGTACAACGAATAGGCAAACATGCCTATTCGTTGTAATTAATTATTTTTCAATCTCTCAAAGGTTAACTGGAAGATATGCCTTAAAGGGATAAGTTCGCCTTTGTATATCCCTGTTATATTTTTGTCTATTTTATAATTGTTATCTCTTTTGTTTGTACAATAAAGTGTTTACATACATATACAGTTGTGGTCAACTAATTAGGGACACACACGGCAAACTATGTAAACGTTTATTTAAATTCTTACGAACTTCAAAATTGGGTAATTTCCCGGCTCAATTAATTTTCAGTGTTTGCTTACATTTATATACTACAGATATTTATACACAATGAAAAACAAAGTATAGTAAATAAAATATTTAATACGAAATAACAAACAAATGGTTAATTTAGGCATTTTACAGCTGGACATTTAATTAGGGACACGGGGGTAAACGTTAAATAATGAACAAAAACAGAAGTATTTACATATAAATAATTGTGTAAATAAGAAATTTAAACAACCCCGGCTGAAATGAAAAAAAAATTAGTAACCAGTAGCAAAGCCTTTATTTTTAATAACAGCTTGACACCGGCGTGGCATGGACGATATCAGTTTACGGCATATCTCCACAGGAATGTTAGTCCATGCTTCATTGAAGGCTTCGTAAAGCTCATCTAAGGACTTAGAGCGATAGCCAGCAACCCTTTTCTTAATCTCATGCCAAAGGTGTTCGATTGGGTTAAGGTCTGGGCTATTTGCCGGCCAGTCTAGAACCGAAACGGATTGACTGGTAAGGAACGCCTTGACAGATCTTGCAGTATGCTTTGGGTCGTTGTCATGCTGGAACGTCCAAATAACCGGAAGGTGTTCCTCGGCATAGGGTAACATGGTTTCCTCCAATATAGTTCTATACTGAAACTGGTCTAAATTGCCCTCAACTTTCCTGATGGGCCCGCATCCAAGTCCAGAAAATGACCCCCAAATTTTTATGTTTCCTCCGCCATGTTTCACTTGTTTTTTTGTGAATCTTGGATTCATTTCTGCGTTTACTGGTCGCCGTACATAATGTCTGCCGTCTGATGAAACCAGATTGACCTTGGTCTCATCAGAGAATAAAACATGTTGCCATTGGGAATAAGTCCAATGTTCATATTTACGAGCAAAAGCCAGACGTGCGTCCCGATGTTGTTTTTTTAATAAAGGTACTTTGCGAGCTATTCTTCCAAGTAGCCCCGCTTCTTCTAACCGCCGTCGTACTGTCCTCGCTGACACGCCTGCAGTTATGTGTGCCCCATATAATTCGCTTTTTATAGAAACTGAGCCTTTAAAAGGATCGGCCTTAGCCAATCTCACCATCATCCTATCCTCTTGGGGAGTTGTTTTTCTTGATCTTTTTTTTCTGGGCACATTTTGAACAGTTTTATTGCGTCGCACATGTTGCACTGCGTTATACACTAAGTTCTTAGAGCATTTTAAATGGTCTGCTATCCTCCGATAAGACCATCCACGCTTAACAAAGTTAACAACAATATTTCGCAATGTTTCATCACAGTTTTTGTTTTTACCCATCTTTTTTTCAATAAATTACACTCGAAAGAGGAAAATTGTTAACTCAAATGCCGCGGAAGGAACAGAAAATTGGAACACCAAAAAATAATTCAAGCAAAGTTTTTAAATTTCGAAAATAGAACACAGAGTCTGAGTCCGTCCCTAATTATATGACCGGCCAGTCTGGTTGACAAAAAAGGTTTGTATTGTATTTTATGAGACGATATTTATATGGTCTGTAAATTAACTCGTGTATCATATTATTTTAGTTAAGAAAATAACTTTAGCTACCCGTTATTGAAATAAATCATTGAAGTTTTAAGAAAAAAATATTAATAAGGAATTATGAAAGTCAAAACTCTGTGTCATCACCAAGTGTCCCTAATTAGTTGACCACAACTGTATACTGTCGAATCTACGGTCATACATATGAGCCGTTCGCATTTATAATATCAGTGAGGGTATTTGAGCCAGTTGACTGCGGTATTATTCGAGTCCCCTGCGCCGAAATACAATCGTCCTCTAGTTAGCCGTCTTTAGGCCGTATATCCCTATTCAATATTTGAAGATCATATCAAAAGGCGCCCGACCCGTCTAGAGCGGGTGAAGCGAGCAGTAACGCCCGTTTCCACTTAATGCTCCAATAAATTGGGGAGCATTTCGCGATACGAATTCGCGGGAAAAACGTTAAATGGAAATTCGACCGATACACGTACATTTCATTATGTCTTTTCACAGTGGCCGCTCAAACTCCTGTAAATCTCGCCCCGACTCACATGGGAATATATCTATTGATACGCAATTGTATTGACGTGACCGTCATCTAACTCGCTCGAGAGATAACGAAGTGTTTGACAATATAAAACGATTCAGAGAATCAAACCCACTTTAAATGGCCTTCTCATTTTTTTTTACGATTATTGACGGACAGTAGGTATTACTAAATTGATAAGTGAGATAAGCGTTTGATATCCGACAAAGGGGTTTGGGTAAAAGTATGGTCATTTGTAAAAGTCATACATTTCAAGGTGAGCGGCCATTAGTAAAAGTGGTAAATTATGATAGAATTACTCAAAATAAACATATTTTGTTACGTAATGTATTAATACTCTCAAGTGCATCGGAGCCAAGATATTTAAATTTTCATACCTGGGCGTACTTTTAGTACCAAAACTGGGTATTTTAATGTTTAATATCTCTGCTCTGATATTATTTAACGCCATAAATTAAACATATCTATGTATATTTAGAGGTCCTCTAAATAACTATGTAAGAAGTTGAGAAGTTGCGTTGAAGAGTTGCGTATATTATAGTTCTTTTAAACCAAGGGAGCCTAAGGTGTACCACAATACTCGTATAGTGTTCTTTATCAGTATCAATAAAGCTTAATAAATCCGAAAATAATTAATCAGCATGTTGGAAAGTTAAAGCCACATTCTCAACCGGTATGGACTAGGTTTCCTTATGGTATTTACGTCCAGTTCTAGGTTTTGATTATTATGTATCTACATTATTCCACATGTTGCTGTGATGTTTGTTTTCCACTTGCCGCGAAAGAGATGTCATTGGTTCACTATTATTTAAAGGTGTTCAATCTGCAGGGCAAATGGAAAATAAACAACGTTGAAATGCGTCAAGGCCCCAACCTTGAGCTTGTTTACTCCCCCGTTGAGTCCGGTGCAGAGCGAACAAAAACAAACTTGACTCGAAGTAAATTTGAACGATTTAATATTCGTCTCAAAAAAATTATAACACATATATTTGTCATACTTTTGACTATCCTTAAATATTGAACATAATGAGCTCATTCCCAAAATACCAGCATTTCAGCCGCCACGCGCGTTGTTTATTGCCCGGCCGCCCCGTCGGCCGGAAACAATTAGGTACGCGTGAAGTGCCGCCTAGTGCCGCGCGAGGCGCGGGCGGGCAGCGGCAGGTGCCGCATGGAGGGAGCGCTCACCGCGCCGAGCTATAACTCGCTCTACGCTCGACCCATCTCACACACGTCTCATACACTCAAATGCAGAACAGGATAACTGTACTCGTTTTCTGGTGACATTTTCACAACTTTAAAATGAGATGAGATGGAGAGCCAGGGGGTGCAGGTAGCACCTCCAACTTGAACCTGCACCACTGCACTCCACTCCAGCACTGTAACTTGAAATTGCAAAAACGACCTCCCTTTTAAAGTCTACTTCTTCTAAACGAATACTTCATGTACTGCCAAATAATTATTTTTTCTCTTTAAATATTTGGGACAACAAACAGTAACACACACATTTGTATATTAATTACAATGTAGCTAAAAGTCCTAATGTGAAATAATGAAAATCTGCAACCAACGACATATCCGGGACATTCGACGCGACGCGGACAGGGTAAAACCTTCTCGATGTTACAATTTTTAGTATCATTGGACTATGTTATATCGACTAAATATATCCTCAACCCAGGTACAAAATATTCTTACCCCCTTACTTATAAACGTGGAATAAGCTTGAAATAGTTTACTAACTAACTAGAAGAACTTTGAAGTTTTGACTAACCAGCAGGAACGCGCGGTTTCAAACCCTAACCCCAGCTTTAAAAATACAGTAGAATAATTAAAACGGTGGAATTTGTACAAAAAATAAAAATGAATTTCTTAATTAAAATGTATAAAAATACTTTTTATGTAAACTGTATTTATTTAATTTACAAATTTTTGTAAAACTGGAATTTCACAAAGTTAGACCGTTTTTTTTTCGTTTAAAAATAGCTAATATAATAGCGTTTAGATAATGATTGCCAAGTTTTACAACGTAAGGACGTAGGAGTCGTTTAGGAGATACGAGTCGTGTAGAACTTTCAAGTTTCCGGGTAAACTACGCTCGCGCTAGCGGCGTCAGGGGCGGCCGTCGCCGCGCCGCGGCTCTGTCACCGCTCGGAGTGTAACCGGTGTAGCTCCTAAATGACTTCTACGCCCATTATGATACTTGTTAAGGATTATCTTTAGCAATTACCTATTTTTATGGGAAAAAATTGTCTAACTTTGTAGATTGTAGTTTCAAATATGTTTAATATATTTTTTGTTATACATATAACCGTAATATCGCTAGAGCCCGGATAATCGGGAGCTATTGAGCTACTGTGCCGATTTGTCGGTCGATGATGTTCAGCCTGCTGTTCAGGTGCTTTGTGGTTGACTTATTGAATAGATTGATGATTTAGACGTATTACACTATCACACGATAGTCTGACATGTTTTATAGCAATTTTTACGAGATTTACATGTACATAATATATGTATACACAATTTTGCATCATTACCAGCGTATTAATAGTAAGCACTGGGCTGTACGTTGCGGCCGCACAGTATGCCAGAGAGCGTTTTAAATCAGTACCTAGACAGCCGAGAACTATCCACACTGTAGTTTTACTTATATTTAGATATGTGTACAAAGATAAATGAAATTTATTTTGTTTCTCAAAATGATGTATGAATGTGGAAGAAGCGAAAACAAATTGTCAGGGTCGTAGCAAGTGGAAAGAAATAGTCTCTGCCTACCCCTCTGAGAAACAGGCGTGATTTAATGAATGAATGAATGAAAATAAATGATTCATTATACTGCGGCGTTAGGTAAATTTGGATCCCTTTTTATCTGTTCCAATTAAATTAAGGTATTTTTATGTTAATCACGAAACAAAAAAAACCCCTCTATTTTAGTGGTTTATGTTATGATGTATATTAAACATTACTTTGTTTAACATAAAGCAGTAAAATACTAATTACTTGAAATAGTGCGTTTGCTGAGTTTTAGTTGGGTAAGAATAACTGTTATTGCAACGAAATTACCGTTTTAAATGTATTTAATGAAAACAAAAGGGTACAAAGTTGTTGTGCCTCGGAACGGCACTGGGATTTGGCTGGGAGCCAGAACAAACTGAACGAACAATAGCCGGAATAGATTTTACTTCTGTTTATATTGTTCTGCTGTTCTAACATCGAAATACAATGATAAATCAGTTTCTATGACGTGAAAGAATTCGACGATATTTTGCACAGTTACTTTATGTATTTGTTTATACGCATAAGTTTCATATGGCTGGGTTTTCCATCGTGAAACTTTCGGTTAGTTTAAAGAGCGTGCGAAGGAGATATACCTACATACCCCGCGTACATATGTGTGTTATAATTATAATCACCTATAGTGGCATAGGAAATGACGCGTATACCCTTTCACTGATGGCTGTGCTCTGAATTTCTATCAAACTCATTATCCGAAAACACCTTTGCTTAATTGTAGGCACTTTTGAATTTTTCATTGATAAATTATTAATAATGCTACCAATAGAAAGGAGATAACGCTTATAAGAACTAGGTAGTCACCAGCAATCATTATGTTATCCACTATTGATTTCTTATGACGTACTTTCTTACTTACTAACACTACTAATTGTTGGTCACACAAGTCATACTAAATTGTATCTTCTAAGATACGACGATTACTATTTCAGAAACGTATTTTTAGTACCCATTTCTAACTGAGTAAAAATACGGTTCGAAAATCACAACGCAAGGGTAACATTTCATGTCAACATGATGATTATGTTTAACTAACTCTAAGACTTAAAACTTTTACTAATCATTCATTTCTGTACGGCTTACACTTACAAGTCACTTCTAAATTGGTACTCATAACGCAGTTGACACGAAGCCACAGTTTCAGCATAACATCGGCGCGGCCGGAAGAGCGACCGACGAGGGTTTCCGGACGTGCAATGCACTGTATAATCTAGTTAGCGAGATTTATTCCTTCAATCTTCACTACTTTAGAGGAGCGACGCAGTCACTCACTCTAATGGGGTAATAACTACTCTAGAACGTGGCAATTTGTACTAGATTTTTTCGCTTAAACATTTTCCCGTGGACCCGCTGGACAGCAATGACATCCTTGAAAAATGGTTAATCACTTTCAAGTTTCTCTTCTTTTTACGCTGTTTACATTAGTGCTGTATTGCAAATAGCCTATGAGAAACATAAACGAACGTAAACTTGGGATTGGTTTTTACGGTTCCGTAGTCAAACTCCAAACCATTTATAGTTTCACCATGTCAAAAAACCAGGCGAGAGCATGTCTGACCATGCTGCGTAGGTTACACAAACACTATCTAAAAATAAACAAGTATGAACTAACAAACAACGGTTTTAGTAGGTACACGTTAGTCACCTGTATCTCAGGAATCAATCAAGTCTACTTAATCGTGATAGTTTTCCTTTAAAATTCGTTATATGTGCTTTCATTTAAGATATTTTTCAGATTTTTAGTATTTGTAGATTTGGCTGTAGGGGACACGAGACTCTAACAAAAATTAGCACTTTAAATCTTAATATTTCACAAACAGATTCCTTAATCGAAAAATTTACACAAAACCGCAATGTCTTCAAAAGACCTATCCAATGATACCTCACACCTTGGGGTAGACCAGAAAAAAAACATCCCCACGTTATTGTAGGGGAGGTACCCTAAAAAAATCTTTTTCAATATTTTAAAGTGTAAACCAAGCATTAGACGTTTAAGCTTAGGCGTAGTTATATTTCTTTTTATTATATTGGGGTTCAGAAATTCTTATCTTAAGAGAACAAGTAACACGTCTCGGTGTTGAATACCTCCAGCGTGCTTACGAGAATAGATTCTATTAATAATGGATGCCGTCGATGTAAAGCAAACCAATATTTGATCGCTTGTTTGTCCTCCAAAATTATTAACGCGTGAAGGGCGGAATTTAATCAACTAAATTAATCTAAATGTTTTACAGTTATTCGTAAGTGAAAATTATTAAATATTCAGAAAACGGTAAAGCCAGAAACGACACCGATGTTAGTCAAGTTTTTAATCGGATGTTAGCCAATTTTTGATAATGTATGATAATTTAAAAACCATTTCGTGGATTAGGCTTCTCAAATCGATCACTGTTGTTAGATTATAAAAATACGTTACAATGAATAAATTACAATACAATTAAGAAATGAACTTCATTTGACTCCTAAATGCGGTCCGAATTAACGTCTTTTGTGGTTTAAGTTATGTAAAACTTTTACATAAAACATAGAACCTCTCAATTTTCATTTTGTAAGTAGTTACATCTTACATAATTAATTATCTAGCTGACACCTACGTTTGAAGACAGCTGTTTTCATGTCAAATATATTTGTTTACAAATTTACTATAATTATTATGATGAAATTAATATATTAATGAGACCATTCTTTTGAGTCATGTGTGATGAATGTTCATAATTTGTGTGGTAAGGTATTCCGAGAGGTTCAAAACGACGGCATCAACATTTATTGTAGAAACTCATGATTCGAAATATGGAGTCCGCCTTTTCAACAATTTTAATGTGATTGTGTTAAGTAAATCTAGTCTTGAAACAAGGTTCATGCAGGAAGTGTTGTATCAATTGAGATCTAGGTAACAAGCAATGGTTAAATGCTTATATAACTCTGAAATAATAAATATATCGTATTGCGATTGTTTGTTTACATTATGTTTGAATGACGTTCGCCTTTTGTGTGTTTATGAATTTGAAAACAGTCACACATGATAAAAAGTCGTCTTTCTAAACTTAGACGAAGTATACCCATTTTTTTAAATAGCTCACCCTCTTTGTCATATTGACATATTATTTAGTAAGTAGGCGAGGTTACTTCAACGTACGATTTTATTTTAAATAGCAATATCACTTTTCATCATGATATGCTTCAAATTAGATCCTTAAAATAGGTTATTATTTCGTATAAAAATGTAAAAGCAAGCAGTATTTCTTTTTGGTGTATCCCAAATACTGGGATTACAATGAATATAGAAACTTATCAATTACGATTTATAACATCCTGTTAGATAAAATGAACAGATTCAGTTTAATTAAACGAGTCTGTCGGCAGGCCAGTTAGGCCTCGATACCATCGGAGCTTATGCTTTAATTGTTTAGGTACCAGGATGACCGAAACCTAACAAAGTAACAGTAAGCGTTCGATCACACTGGTCGAGGACGGCGTAAGATGACGACGCACAGACGACGGACATGTTGAATCATATTAAAAAGCGTATCTACATGTGCATGCTTGCCTGCACACTATTCCCATTTGCATCGTGATCATCTTATAACGTTGTATAGCTGAAAACAGCATGATAAATATTTCTGTATATTTCCCAGGGCAGATATTTCTCCGTAGATTAAGCTAAGTGTTAAGACAAGTATTCTAATGAGGATGCAAATCGTGGCGCACTGCAGTGTGCATTCCGTTCAACATAGCGATGTAATTTTAGAGACTTGTTTGCTAATAACTGTCTATGGAATATGCAGTAAATGTGCGGCGGCGCTACGAGCACGGTGACGATTCCGTGGACCTAGACGTGTTGCATTCTGTTAGGGACTACTCTAACGTCATCGACTACTGAAATAAAATGCATGCAATCATTGTGCATTTGCCAATGTCATTCGTTCCGGTATTCCGTACATTTTCAAAGATTGACGCAGTCGTTAGCTTTTGTTAATTTATAAAGATACATTAGGGCTACTTAAAGATTACGGCAGAATCAATTTACCCTAGAATTTGCACAAGTGTGTAAAAAAAACAATTATCAACACATTTTTTTTCTCAGTAAATCCTTTTTCATTCCAAACTACGGTTTGACCTGTAAATAAATATGCCCCGCTGTTTTGAATCATATCAGTAAAGGCGGCTGAATTATTTATAAACAAAATGAATAACAAGATTTATTTATTTTCTTTTGCCTTCACAAAATACTGAAAGATCACCTATTTGGGTATTTGATTCGTTTATTTCGTTTATTTTTCAAAAAGGTACATGCTTTAATATATAATTACATGCTCGCCAAACTGTTATCCAGTTTGTTGGCGATTAAAAGCGTATAACTTATTTATTTAAAATTTTGGAATTATTCACGACTTTAAAAAGTAGTCACGAGCTGCGAACACTTTGTTACCAAGCAGCGCCCGGTTGCCCCGGTTATACAGTTGTACTGTCGGGCAAGAGTGCGTGAGACCAAACCAGGTACCACGTTCCAAATTAAATTTCTCTCAGACAAAAAGAAACCGCCTGTTGCTATGATTAAGGGACATGTTAGGGCTTCAATTTAAGGTAGGATTTAATACGTTTCAGTTATTGAATTACAACCCTTTTCATGACAAATATTTACGCGTCTCATTTTACGTGACAGGCACGGCTTTTTTGTGATTAATTGTTTTAAAGAATGTCGTGTACTGTTTTGATTTTAACTAGGGGAAGATCGGGGTGGACACGAGTTTCAAGCTATATTTCATTGTGTCAGTGGTGGAGGGTTCGTTTATAGTGATTTTAATCCACGTATTGTACCTACATTGTAAACGTGTATCGTTAAACAGACAGGCAGGGCGTGCTTTTGTGTATTGACAACAATAATTATATTTTGTGGTATTTCGTCTTGTTTGATTCATACCTATTCTCTATCGCCTACTTAATTATAAATACATTCTGGTAAGTGATAAGTTTATTTACGAGAAAAAATATGCATCTTAGTCTTTTTAGGGTTCTGTAGTCATAGTCAAACTAGGAACTCTTACAGTTTCGCCATGTCCGTCCAACCTCTTAGTTCTAGAAAACTGTAATTTGACATGAATATAAATATTAGTCTCGCCGACAAAGTTGTCAAATAAAATCTTGACAAATCGATTTTTAGGGTACTTCCCCTATAATAAGCAACGTGGGGAGGTATTCTTTTTCTCGTCTACCCAATGGTGTGGGGTGTCGTTGGTAAGTATTTCAAAAAATGTTGCGGGTTTGTGAAAACAATTTTCCGATTAAGGGATCCGTTTGTGAAATATTATGATATAAGTAAAGTGCTAATTTTGATGTTGCTTTTACAAGTCAAAAATCTACCAGATTGAAAACTGAAAAAAGGCGAAATGATATTTATTAGTCACCTAATATTATTTTAGGTTCATGAGGAGTATTTTAAAATGAAAGTACTCGAGCGATCCCTGCCGCAGCCGCGCCTCGGGCGGGCACACGTGCCTACCTAAGGTCTCATTCGGTAAGTACAAATATGCCTACTGAATAAAACATAGGTACGTCAAACATAAATATGGGTATGTTACCATTAACGCTATTTACTGGCATATTCGATTCGGCGTTCTATAAAATGCTTTGTTCAGATACTGCGTAGGTACAAATGTTTCTTCTCAGAATGATGAGCTTGTCGACATCGGACTTTTAACAATAAATCGCACTTCTCTCTGGCCTGGGATGATGGCATGTGCAAGTTGCAAAACGTTTCCAGAATTTTAGAAATCTAAAATAAAACTGAGAATTTTTTCGGAAATATACAAGATAATTAAGAATGTTCTCTTAGTAGGGATGCAAAAATCAAAAACCTCCTATCAAATTTCTGAGAATATGTCACTTTAATAAAGTTAAACTATGGTGCATAATAGTTATTTCTTATACAACGGGGGAAAGTTGTATTTTACCTGCGAGTGTTCCAACACACGAGACGTGAAATAACTTTCACCCGTGTATAACACAAGTTTTTCAGCTCAAACCAGCGAGAAAAATAAGAAAAAGAGTACGTATTATCAATTTTGTTTCCCGTGGTGTTAATACATCTTCGTCACACGAATCACTCATTTTTATTAACAAAACAATCTAGAAAAACATGCGAATATTTAACGTTGCCGGCTTAGTTCAAAAGTTTAGACATGTTTTTTTTTTTCGGATTCATTTTGTTCGCACATTGACTTACTTGGACTACCTATCAGAAAATTTTATCCGTTTTTACAACAAGAATGAAGGTTAATGTTGAATACTGATATTTATGAATTAAAATAAAGTTGTAAGACTGTATTTAGTGTTTATTATTCGATGCAAATCATTAATTGTGATGTTAAAAATTCAGCACGTTTAACATTTAACGTTTTGTTAGCTGTCAAATATCACTTAAGCTGCCTTCAAATGTCAAAACTCTTTCTTTACATGTGGATAAAAAGCAATTTTCTCAATAGATATTAAAGAAACAAAAAGGGCTTTCGGGCTAGTGAGATGAAAAAGTCTTTGTTATAACTAAATACTTAAAGTTAGAAACAAAAAACTACTACTTTTAGGACAACAAAGTACAGAGAACGCGGAGATACAGTTAGACACGTGGTTCCAGTTGTATTGGGCTCTAAATAACTGAGATTGTAAGAAATAAATAACAAATTGACGTACCTACCTATGTAACATGTGATGTAGTGAAGCAAATAAATTTATTTGGATTAAAGTTACAGAAAAGAAGCGATTTTTTAAAATTCTGATCTATTATTATTGACAATAATCAAGCCAAAGGATTGTGAAAATGAAATGGTGAACGTGCATTTTGTAAATTTACGTGATTCACTAAAAGACTGTAATCCAGCATAGTTTAACTTTATAAGCTTTAACTTGTGACGTTGTCAGTTCAACCTCAGTTAGATAGCTCTACAAATAGTTTCAATTGAAGTTGCGCCTCGTCTCCCGCGGGTTATCTCGACTCCGACGACCACCAACTCACTCGGCTTCGTCCACAAACACATCAACAAGTTTTTACAGCGCCCCGGCGCCGCACATCCGCGCTCCCACTCAGTAAACTGTTTGCAAATCTTGCTTAACTTACCAGATTCACGCATTATGTAAGAACACGGCTGTTTTGAATGATATACGCGGGTTTGCGACGATCAGGTTAATACTTTTTTTTTATCGTTACGTTATGCACATAAAGCTTTCTTTAACAGCTCGGTTAGCGGTGTATCGCACCCTGCAGGTTTCGGTGACAATTCCCTATTCGTAAACGTGTGAGTTGCAGACGCTGCACTTCGCTAGAAACAATCGCAGAGATTTATTCGGTACTGAAAAAATGGCCGAAGGTACCTATTTTCACAAAAATGTGTGCAATACACACAAAACACTCTATCGCCTGAGCTACGCGACACTCCGTGCTGCTACGCCGCTGTAGGCCATAATAAAGGATACGATGGGTATCTTCTACTATGTCTTAAATTTTTACCGATATATCAATTTTTGTCTACAGTAGGTAATCAAAATAACGACAAATTATTAAAGAGAATATGCCTACAGGCATGGCGTTCATAACGTGATAGATTAAGCGCGTTTGACACGGGTCAGGCCGTGGGCGGCCCTAAAATGTGCGATTCTACGAGCACGAGCGCGCGACGCGGGCCTAGCTAAAAGCCACAAGCTGACCACCACTCTCCATTGCATACGGGATAAAGGAAAGTTTGGTGCCCATCGACCCTGTCAACGGATAATGTTAGGAATTATTTTGAATGACATAACGTATTGCGAAAAGGTCTCCGCTTTATACATATTTTTCGCATATAGCGCTGGTGCGACTGGCGCTTTGTGTGTCCACATTTACTAACAAGGATTTAGTGTGTACGTACATACAATGTTAGTATGATTTATATGTATATGTGAATATAAATATTGAAAAAGTGCGACATTAGCATGCCTTACGGCTTGCGGCACACAGTATCAGAGTCGCGCGCCGCACCGTGCGAGCGCGGCCACGTGACGGCGTTACAGTTCAAAGAGCCCGGTGGGATTATGTAAGGTGCTCATTTTTTCAAACATTCCCCTGCATAAGGCAGAGAATTTAATTAAAACTCCAGATTGCCCGTTTAGATAATGGAAGGCGCCATCAACTGGCTCGCCTCCGCTCAGATTACAAAATTATCGTTAAACCCTCTCTGTGGTGACAATTATATTAAACCAAGCGGATTAGGACCATTTTATTTCACTGAAGACGTTGCGTATTATGTAGGTTAATATGATCATTACATAATTATTTACATAAACCAGTAGATACTCAAGAAGTTTTACTGTTTCGTGGGTCGTGAAACAATTGATGACCCTTTAAGTTTACCAGTAAAACTTTATGGCATCATGATTTCTAGCATCGTATCAACGTTAACATTCCTTTGCTTACAATTTTAACGCAAAAGTAAAGCAGTATTACAAGAAAGGGACTAATGACGACCCTGAGACGTATTGAGGAGCTGCGTAAATAGCGCGGAGTTAGAATCGCTAGAAACGATCAAAGAGTAGATATTTTGTCCAAATAATAATAAAAACAATGTCCTGTTGCCCCAGTGCTGCGCGTCGGTGATGGCGCAAGTTGTTACCAGCAAGTACCCCGTTAGAACTTAGTTTTAGCATTTTAACAAGAATAGAGTAGAGAGGTAGCAGAGTAGAGTACAGCAGCAGCAGATCGATTATGATCGTTTCTAGGAATTCTATCTCTGAGATATTTACAGTAATACTGGATCAGGTCAAAATTGGATACTAAATAAGACTAAAGAGACTAGTAGGTTACGCCACATATCTGGCAACAGGCGTTTATTTGACGGTGGGCGTAAAAAGCAAAAATTACCGAAACGCAGCCTACTCGTACCAGCCATCCCGCGAATGTTTTCGTATATGAATTTAATAAATGAAAGATTAAAATTGAAAACACTAATTTGAAATATATAATTACATGTAGCCGACAAGTAAGACCTTGTATAAATATCTCATTTCTTTGTTCTTGTGCGGTAAGTAAATTAGTTACACAGCCTTTCTTTGATTTTGAGCGAACCATTATTTTTCCTTCACAATCACGATGCCTCAGAATTTTACCAATATTTAAAAAAAATATGGTTAAGTATCACATTACAACTTAAAATGTAATTAATTAGGTATGTACTGAGGTGTGAGTCAGTTCGATAGAACAAGTAAAACACGAATTATGAGACCAAGCCAAGCGTCTGACACTGACTGAGCGCTAGTTTCAAAACCGGTCCCTCGCTCGCGGCTCTCACGGCGATCACGCGTCGTGTCGCGCGACGAAAAAACCTCATACGACTACTGAACCGTTGGGCCAAGACCACGCTATCATGTGATATATATATATATATATTTATATAACATACTGTCGTAAGTATGTTAGTTTAGCTACAGTATAAGCTTCGAGCGTCACACGATCTCGATATATGACAGTTGGGGCCGCACCTCACCCGAATCTCGAATAAAGGTGCTTATTCCACCGGCGAGTCGAGACAAGGCGAGACTAGAATAGAGATTTATATTGAAAAATATCAATTCCCCCCGCTCATTTTGGGTGGAAATGATTGTTTAATACAAATTAAAATTCTCGCCCACCTCACCGGTGGAAAAACACCTTAAGACGTTCATCGAATTAACGTCACAAAGGTGCCGTATTAGTTTTTTCGGGTTCCGTAGTCAAACTAGGAACAATTATAGTTTCGCCATGTCCGCCCATCCGTCCGTCTGTCCGTCCGCAGCCTAGCTTAGGGACCATAAGTACCTACTAGATTGCGGGTTTGTCGGTACAGTTTTTCGATGAAGGCATCCGTTTAAGAAATATTAAGGTTTAAAGGGGTAAGTTTGTTAGAGACAAGTGTCCCCGTTAGAGAAAGGTAGGACTTGACCGTTATTATTATAATCTGAAAAAACCGGGCAAGACCATGACGGACCGTGCTCAGAGTATGGTTCCGACGCCGTTACTATATGTAGAAACACAGAAAACTAAACTATCGAAAAACAAGTTTACAACTTTGTCGGTGTGATTAAAGTAGGTATGCCTAATTACAGCTTTGTAGTACCAAGAGTCTCTGCGCTAGACCGCGCCCAGACGGACAGACGGAAAAACGGACCGATGGACATGGTGAAACTATGAGGGTTCCTAGTTTGACTTCGGAACCCTAAAAAACGAAGTACTTATAGCATATCCGTAGTTTCACGTGTTTTGATATTCTTATAACCAAGTGAGATTTGCTTGTTAACGTGTACTTTTGTAATATAGTGTATCTAGGTAAGAATAGCGTATGATTTATTTTGATAAGGCTAAAGTTATCTGGTAATTTCCGGTTTCAAAATGTAAGGTGATTTTAAAAACAGTGGTTGTTAGTGTTTAAATACTTAAGTTCGTTTTATTTATTTATTTATTATTGTACAAAAATACAAATAAGAGTACAAAAGGTGCACTAAGGGCATTCACTACCAGTTGACCTTTGTCCAAATCAGAAAATTTAACTGTAATATTCTTAAATCATAATAACGATTTTACAATTCTACTCCTGTTACAGATTTTACTATTTAATTTCCTTTAATGGCCTTTTTAGAAAAATACGTTATTAGGTACCTACAACAACAGTTAAACAGGAAAATGTGGCGGACAGCAACGCTGTGTAAGATCCATACGTTTGAAAAAAGTAAAACTTATTTTAGAACATAGGTTGATGTTAACGTAAACGTGACGAAAACGACAGTAAACGTTTAATTCGATTTATTATAAAATAAAAGCGGCTTATTACATAAACAAAACGAATATTTGTACATAAAGAACACATAGTGTGGAGAAAAAAGATTGAAGGCTTACTTATCAACTTGCAGTAGAGTAAATAAAATAGTCCGATCTGACCCCAGCACACCTCAGCGGGTTGCCTTCAAACATAAAGCATCGTTTCATGGAAGGTATCATTTCACCGGAAATAACACGACTGCGACTGCGAACTGGAAGTTGAATTATTCCATGCTGTTTAATACCTACATTTCTAACAGGAAAAGGTAATGCTTGTGACAGTACCTACTCGTACCTACTATGAAATATTACTTTTGCTGCAGTAAGAGTGGCCTGTTGTTGACACGAACATTTTAATCGTACGTACGTAGGTAGATTAATTAAGGAATGGGATCCTTAATTGTCAATCACACAAATGATTCGAATCAGGACAATATTAATGCACACACGCGTTGCTTGTCCGTTAGTTTATGCTTAAGAAGGCAATGATATGGCGGATCACCGGATGGGCCGCTAAAAATGTCATCATTAATTTGTACTTGTCTTACACACAACCACAACCGCAAACCTGAAATGTTTACGTTATACGAGTAATAGGCATTTCTGCAACATTTTTCGACATTTTGAGGGTGAACCGAGAAATACTTCCCGAATCGAATGTCAACATAACGGTCGGTGTTGTGGGCGTCCGGATTGAATAAAATAATACGCATGCGTTTGTTATCATTGGCAATTGAAATGCCGCATCAATATTCAAGAGTCGTTCGACCACGCATAACGTAAAATGTTTTGTAAATATTATTATAGCAATGGCGCGTCGGGCTAATTGGTGCCGTTTTTTCGATGTAGATTGTTTGAGGATTAGATGCGGGCGGGGCCGCTTCCAGGGCGCTATTCTGGGGCTGTATTTTGGGTTTGGGTAGAGCATTAATTGCGCGGCTGGCTGTCGGGCCAAACGAGCCGGCGGCATTCGGCCCCCGGCCTGTCAGATGCAAAAGGCGCCTTTTTATTAACCCGCTTACACTGCTAATTTACAGCGTCTTCTTTCTGTATCGCTATATCAGTTGGAATAGAAAAAAACAACATGTCTGCGTTTGAGTAATTTATTTTTATTTATTTATCAGCAGATTTATTAAATATAATGTAGGTACCTCGTTATGGTGAACGTGTCCAACGGATTTGTTATTTAAATGTATTTACGTGCGAAGGCCCAATTCTCTGGCAAGGGTCGGCATTTTTAGGAAAATACAATTGTAAAAACTGCTATCTTAATTACAGTCTATGAGTACCTACTAGTTGCTTCGGGTTTGTACTTCTCTCTCACTCGCTCTTAATGAGAGCGTATGAGAGCGAGCGAAAGACAAGTACAAACCCGAAGCACCTAAGAGCTATCGAATTGTAGCACACGTTGCCTTTGGCACCTAAAAATCCGATTAATTCCGACATTCATTCCATTCATTCATCCGATTCATTCGTCTAGCCGTTTCACAAGGGGCCGCCCAAACTCTAAAGCCAGTCAGTCAAAGGCGCTGAGCAAATTATGTTGGATTACCTGCAAATGTAATCTTTACTTAGCGCTTAGGAATAATTTAAGTTGTTCTTTCATTTTGCCATTGTTTCACTAATAAGCGCAAAACCAATTCTTCAGAGCGTTCGGTGGTTCTCCCAATCGTTATGTTTTAAATACTGCTAACAAAAAGAAATAATTAATGAATCAGACAAGTTCAAATTAATTCAAACAACTCGTCAAAAGTTTTCCCGCAGCATGATTCGATGTTTCTTACTTCGAACTGTCGAACAGGTTTCAAATGAAAGCCGGGCTCACACCGGTAATTTTAAGTTTTATTTTAAGTTAAATTTTAGTCAGTTGAATTTTCTCAACAATTATCTTAAATATTGCTACCGATGGTCTGCTTACGGGTCATAAGGTAAAACATCATCTTTATATAAACTGGCCCAGAATTTTCTCGTCGGCTGTTTGCTGATTGGTAGACAACATTCGTCCATCCTTGAGAAGCAAACAAATGTTTGTGTGTTAAGGCCATAATGAAATAATGAAATCAACCAATCAGAACATACCATTTAGTTTCGTAAAATATTAGGTAAGTAGGTACATTATTGCTAAAAGGTGCTTGGTGCCACCACTCGAGGTAAATGAACAACAGAGATTTGTTTAGTGAAAAATCCATGAGAATAGTGGTCTGAAATCGGTTTAAAAAAACAAATGTCATCTAATCCATGTCAGCAGACATTCTCGGGATGCTGCTACCGTCTTTCTTCTTGCTAAGGTAAAAGCATATATTTTTATTTTAATATCACGGAGAAGGCAAAAAGGATCTGTGACACATAGACTTTTGCATAAAAATTAGTTCTGTTAGACATTAAATCGGAAACTGAACTGCAACCATGATTACGTCTAGTGATGTAGTGATACAAACGTTGTCACGCTAACAAGTATTCATGAAACTGACACGAAAAATCTCTGGAATATAGGTAAAGTGTCACATTAATATCAAGTTATTTTACCTAAAATACGTCAATCGTTTTTATGTATTTCCTCGCAGTAGTTAGTTGAAATGAATGCACTTATCCCTCTGCAACAACGTACCATTGTTGTGATTGTTAAGGACCTAAGTTTTCTAAAATAGCACTAACATTACCCGAATTGTATGTGAAACGATAGCAATCGTTACTAGCTGAGGCGAGACGACACATTTACCCAAAATTAGTTTAACCACTTCATTCAATGCTGATTTTATGAACCTATAACCTTGTAAGAAACCGACATGGACTAAATTTATAGAATGTTGATTTTAAGTACCTACATTTGGATGTGCCCTTTTAAATTTATGGCCATAGAATTGACGGCTAATTTGGGCTTAAGAACCGCGGCGTAAATCGAACGGGGCCGAGGCATTAATCTCTCAGATGGATTTAGAAGGCGTTTGATAATTTACAGGTTACGCTTGAATCAGTCGCAGTCGCTAGAGTCGTCGGCGGGGGTGCTTCGGAGACCACGCAATTTATCAACATCAACGCTTTTGCATTAGGTACATCTTATTTTAGGCAACGTTGTCCTAAGTATTACAGAAAGTCAAAATTATTTTATGACCTTAAGGAAATATATAGGTATTATACTATAATTGTTTAGTGACAAATGTTGGGGACACCGGATTCTTCGAACAATCTGGAAAAAACAAGACAAAGTTATCTTTCGACGCTCCAACACGACCAGTACTTGCATTTAAACCGGCTAAGCCCCGACATTTTCCTAACGCCCACCTCACACTTAGCCAGTTTCTATAATTTATTGTTTTCTGTAGCGTTTAGCTACAGTCCACCGAATTAATCACTGTTAGGTACCTTTTTGATGATAAAACATATATGACAATAATAGACAATAGACAATATGATAAGGGTAATTCTTCAACTTTCGTTACATTATCGTGGAATTACCCATAATAGAAATAATGTAGCATGCCTTTTTTTTACTCTAAGTTTTCTAAATTATTTAAAAAAATGTGCCGTTTCGATTTAGACACATCACAAAAAAAAATCTATCTGATGGAGTTACAGAAGTACAGCTCGTTAAATATAGGATGGACGGATGGACGTACAGTCGGACAGCAAAAGCTTAGTAATAGGATTCCATTTGGCACCCTTGCACTTTTTGATGTTAGGACGGACGGATGGGCGGGTGGACAGACAGATGACCCTTATTGTTGTGGAATCTCAGATTGCCTTTGGACTTAAGGTGGGTACTAAATTTAAGTTTGACTGTAGGTCTTTGACTGTAGGTTACCTTCACTGCACGTAATGAGAGGAAAATTTCTTTTTCTCGTCTACCCCATGGCAAGGGATGTGGTTGGACATGCCTTTGCGGGATTGTGAAAACAATTTTTCGATTAAGTGATCTGTTTGTAAAATTTTATGATTGAAAATACCCCGTCCCCCCTACAGCCAAAACTACAACTGAAAAGGTTATATCTTAAATGAAAGAACATATAATGAATTTTAAAGAAAACTACCATACTAAGGGCTGATTTTTCAATCTCCAGATATCACTATCTGTCAGGTTAATTGTAGCTCTGTCCATTTCTTTGTCATAAGAAAGATAAGGACAGAGCTACAATTTACCTGACAAATAATATTATCTGGAGATTGAAAATTCAGCCCTAAGTAGTTTTGATTGGTTCCTAAAATTACAGGCGACTAAGCGAAGGGGTGTTGCGAGGAAAAATCCACCAATAGGATTCATTTGTTTTACTAGCCTCATTATCCTATTGGTGGATTTTTCCTCGCAACACCACTTCGCTGCCTTGCACAGGTCTGGTTGAAACGCAGCCTTAAGTGTTTATACCCACTAAAATCATCTATATGTATATGACATCTCCAAATAACTAAATAGAGAATTAGTTCATATTAGTAGTTTTTGTGTAGTATCGGCTTCGGAACCCTACACTGAGCATGGTCAGACATGCTCTTGCCCGGTTTTTTGATTCTTTTGTGGTCGTGACATCATATGAGCCTCTTTAACTGAAAAACATTCCTACACAAATTAGCATTAATAATTTCATTGGGTTTGTTATTTAATTTTTTAAGGCCAAATAGTTACTTAAATGGTTTCTTTCTTTACATTTAGTGCCACACTTATTTCTATAGAGTATGGCCTTCTTTGCTGAGTTAATGACAGTGTGCATTCCTTACACATTAGTTAATTAGATAGAACCCGTTGGCGATAAATTAAACATGTTTCAAGTATGTTCAGGCTGCGTTAATCGGGTATCCTGCTGTGGGGTTTGTGGCTTACCTTTATTCACCGTCAGCGCCCTCGTCGTCGCCTATGAGCCCCAGCGACTTCATGGCGGCCACGTGCGCCATAAATTGCAGCTGTTTTGCCAGCGTCGAGTAGCACATGGTCAGCGGCAGAATGGTCACGTCTGTAACAAACAGCTGTTGCGTACACGGCTTTTGAGTTTTCATTGCGGCATAATCCGTAATGCGCAACACAGCATGAAAGAGAAGTTGGTCAAGAGTTAAAAGACGAGTTCTGGTTCTGATCAGTTCCAGATATGTAGGTATACTTTGCTTTTTTGCCTTCCAAAGCGAGGGCCTACTGAAGTATTTCAGTTAGTAGTAGTCTAACGGCCGCTGCCTCCCACGCGGCAGCAGACACGGCCTAACAGTAAATCTAGCACTGCATGCACTAGTTTTTGCTATAGGTATAAACCTAATCTTCTTACTAACTTGTGACCAAAACCGGACTCCGACCTATACCCGTCATAGTAAAATACTAACCTGAAAATTGAAAACTGGTTTATTGGGGTTGGTCCTGCCGTGATCTGATTGTGCGAGTACTTACTTCTCGCGTGTGCGCAGGAAAACAAGTCCACGTGACAGTGGTTAATGATGGGCTTGGAGTAAGAGCGGTTCATGAACTCGTTCCACACCTGCGCGCACACGGGCTCGTAGATGTCCACGCAGAAAGTGGGGCACGTGTGGTTGCACTCCTGCGCAGCACCCACTATGCCGAAGTCGCTCACGCGCCGATATTTTTCAGAGTTCAAAGTCTCCTCGTGAATGCCACAATCCTCGCCAGGTAGTAGATCCATGGTTTCTAAAGACATTGTTACCGTTAATAAGAAAAAGGTTTAGACTCAAGTGAGGATTTCATTTCGTATTTTTTCCTGTCAGAATATGAAAGGATTTTATTTTCAGTAGTTCTGTAGCCATTACCAAACATTCTGGCCATTCTGGTTATAGATAGTCATATTGTTGAAAATATTGTATTTGTAAGTAAATATAAAAACAAAAGTCGTAACGATGTGGTAAGTAGGTTTTCAATAATTTTAGTTTCAGGTACAGTCTGGCAAAAAAGAGAGAAAATAAAAGGGACGCCACTATCGCTTATATTATGGCAACACAAATAATACTCCCTAGACATCTTGAGACTAGCTTAGTATTTATTAGGTTTGTATTATAAAGATTATTCCAAAAGCCTAGAATATAAATTTTTGTGTACGATGACCAGTTAATGGTCAATTTACCTATATCACATCATACTGCCCATGGCACTTTTAAACGGGCATGCCATATGTGTATGTATGTTTGTCCACGTGTTACTCGGAAATGTATTTTATGGTGTGGATATCTAGTAGTTGAAATGCTAGTGATTTTAATGCAGTTTTGTTTAAACGTTTTAATAAATTGAACATGCACATTACATACTGTAGGTAACTGATAGAAACGCACGAATATACCGATAATCAAAAGTAGACTTTATTAATGCACTCACTTAAACCATTACAAACAATTATCGCACACTAAACTTCGAGGACTTAGATGATCGCTTGGGTCGCTCTTGTACGCAGTGTTTGCTTTCCAAGTAAAGACTGAATGACTATAATCTCTGTGTCCGATGGATCCGATCAATCCAAAATGCCTTCTGGAATGATCCATGTACTTCAAACCGCCGAGGACTATCAAGATTATTCGTTGCTAGAATGTTCTACGCCTTGCTACCTTGTTCTGTTTACAATCGCGATGTTCTTGACTCACGGGTCTGGAATGTTCCGCGTATTGCATTTCCAGTCCTGTTATCACTTTCACAAGCTTCTGGAAGTTTCTCAGTATCGGTGTCTCTTTCTAATCATGCTATCTCTTTCACTCTTAGTGGAATCTTTCTCTTAGTTGGAGCTTAAATGTACTGAAAAGGCCTAACAATGGGTTATCAGGTTATGGAGTCATCCGATGGAGGGTGGTCTGAAACGGACAAACGATATTTCAGCCTGCTGAAACCGCTTCTAAAGCACCAAAAGCCACGATTAAAAAGAGACTCCTTATTCCATCGGCGTAACAATACAAATACTAAAAAGTAGTTCAATTTAATCCGATTCTTCTTTTAAATATTCCACTTCAGAATAATTTGAAGTTTCATCAGAGCTACTGTCATCCTGGACATTAACAACTAGCCTATCAATGTCATGGAAAAGAGTGTTTACTCTGGTAGTCCTCTTCAATTTTCATAACATGCTGGCACGAGGTCCTCCAGTCATCCACTGAAATATCCGCAAAGAGCTGTTCTGCTACTTCTTATAAAATTAAGAGCATATTATTTACACCAGAATACAATATTAATCAAATAATAATCTCAAGTACCAAATTCGTTTATGACAACGTAACCTCTAAAATGTACAATGTGTTCATGATAAAATAAACTGTGATAGCATCTTTAAGAATAAAAGAAATTAGTAAAATAATTCGCAATTAAACGCCTTATAGCACTATAAATATTTACAAACCAGTCATTTCATCAGTTCTTTGGTAAACTTTATCAAGTTTCGGCAAAATTGTTCCCGCTTCGCATATTGCAAGATTTGCAAGACATCGCTTGTAAACTTTATAAATCACTTTGTGAGTGGAACTGCGTATTGTTTCATTAGTTTTTTGCTGATCTTATTATATTTCAACTGTTATAAATCCTCGAAATTCAGAAAATAAATTAAAGCACAACAATGCTGACAGAACGTCTATGTAACAAATATGAAATGGAGACAAATGGCCATGGTGAAAAATTTTTAGTTCTGTTTCTACACACTTTGCAGCTTTTTAATTGCTTTTAATGCTTGGAATTAATTTTGAAGCAGTTATTCAGCGGATATAGTCCTTAAAAATATAAATTAAGTGCAGTGTTCACAAACACTTAAACGGTCGGTTAGCGGTTTGACGGTTGCAGCTTTATGAAGACTTAACAGTCTGTTAAATTGGTTGGTGAACTCGGCCTTACCACTTTTAAACGAAACGTAACTTGCTACCACCCTGTGGCGAAACGGACCTATCGCGAATCGTGCGTCGACGCATACAAAGCCGAAAAAAAATATTGGACGCACCGACCGCCTTTTCCAAGCGGCACCTGATCTTGGTGAAGTGGCAGATGTTGTGGTAGGTGCGCACGTCGCGCACAGCGCCGAGCCGCGCCAGCCCGCACACCGGGTCGTACACGCTCGAGCACCGGACGCGGTCGCAGTGCTTCACACCCACACCGCTCTCAGAAACAATGACTGAAACATATATTTTCATATACCTACAAGTCGACTCAAAAACTTGACGACCAAAGTCACATTAGGACCATCATTCTTTACAATTTAATAATATTCTGGGAAATTTCAAAATGTGACGGATGTCTGAAGTTTTGAGTACCTTCGGTTTCGGAGTAATCATGATCATGTTTTAGTTTTTAGTTCTAAGGTATTATTAAAATAGCATAGCACATGGCACTATACAATCAATATTGTACGTATGTATCTATGTAAACTCTTTATTGTACAAAAATATAAATATTACAACATTGTTATTAAAGTAATGTATGTACAAAGGCTAACTTATCCCTAAATGGGATCTCTTCCAGCTAACCCTGAAGTTAATGAGTAAGGACAATGCATGGGGTTGGACAAATACAAGTTTGCACCAAAAGTAGCAAAAAGAAATGCTGATATATTATAAATAAATAATTACCAGCATCCATATTGTCAATGAGCGTGATGAAAATGTTTTCGTGCCGATGATATAATGCCAGTGTTTTCCTTACCTACGTAGGTTGGATTCGACCAAACTGGAATAAGGTCTTATACCTAGATTACGCCGAATTTGTATAGACTAATCTCGGATTAAGACTTATTCCAGTTTGGCCGAATCCGCCCTTACTAGTTTACTGAAATGGTGTCCATGTTTCAGCGAGACATGAGATTGAAAATTAACGCAATCTCCGCCGGCAAGATACACAATTTATAGTATATAAAACCGTTTTCCTGACTTTAGCTTAGTGCTTGAACGCATGTATAGTCACATTTTTACAAACCAAAAGTACTAATTAATTTTATCTTTGTTCGGATAAAAATAAATAAGTACTTGAGCCGAGGGCTGGCGGCACATGCGTCGATAAACAGTTCTTAAATACAAAAGTGAACCTCAGTTTATTCATTTTGGTATTACTCTAGAAGGCTTAAAATCATTCGATTTAATAAAAAATATATCAACATCTATAACGTTACGAACCCCATGATTTTTCGCGTTATTCTTACGTAATTATATTAGGATTTTTATTTAAATTAAAAAAAGGATAAAAAATACTTTACATAAAATTGTGTTTTTCGGGTAGGAGCTACCAATAAACTTGTGCTTCAAATACCTATTACCATTTTAAATGAGACGTTTGTGAAATAAGACTATTAACTCACCATTTAAAATGATCAAAAAGATACCCTTCGCTACAGACATAGATGAACAAATCCGGAAACCTGTGTATTGTATGAGCTACGGACGCAACGTCAGTAATAAAATAAAACGTTAATAACGTTGTAACATTTTAATGCAAGCAGCTAATGAGAAATTTACGGCTTCTTCTTTAATTAAATTCTTAATTTATTCGATTCATTGGATTCGATTGATTGCCCTTATGTGTAAAAGCAATTAGCCGTGACATTGGCACCAAGTTTTAGATTTATTGGACTTCGGTAATTATACAATCGACGTATACGTGTATTTTGAGGGCAAATTTTTTCCTATCTCTTTTCATCTTGGAAATATTAGTATGTCACTCGCCCCAGTTGGGGGTGAATTTATTTATTTGGGAGGAGTAAAATTATGCTATCGTGTAGGGTGGGTCGCGTTGGGTAAGGACGGGCTGATTTATAATGGGACGTTAACATCGGAGGCCTAGGAGGACATTAGTGGCGAGTGATTGCCTCGTCGCCGCCACCGCGCGGCCGCTTGGCCTCCACCGGATAAGTGCTTACCGCCTGATCGATTTTTTATAGACATTCGGACGCAAATAACTAACGTGTCGCCTTAAGCATTGTATCCTTATAGCGATATGTTACTTTAGCGGGGAAAGTTAAATAGCATTCATTTTGTATACAAATGACAGTGGACTTTTGATCGCTTATTAATATTTTTTGGGGTTCCATATCCAAAATAGCAAAAACGAAACACAATAAGGTTTCTATTTCCGCAATTACTACTGCGTTGTGCTTAAACCGACAAGTTGTGCGTTCGCGGAGATATTGCCATGAAGCAAACTGCAAGTTTGTAGCGTGTTTTAGCAACTGATTACTAAACTTAAACTATAATCTGACTTACCATAGTAGCAGCAGTGCGGTGGCACCGAACCCGCTGCACTTTGTGTAATCACGGCACAAGCGGGCAAATATTCACCATCCCGACCGCTAGCCACCCTCCCGCCATGCTCAACCTCGTAAGCTGATCCAGCTCGCGCGAGACTTCGTTGATCCAAAACACTACCATCGAAGGTAAGTACACTCTATCTAAATCTAAATTACACAGTAAATGCCCAAACACAAACTATCTGAATATATTTGAATATAATATATATAATGTACAGTGATCGTTATCAACGTCCTGTAATGGTAGCAAAGTATGGTTGACAAAAAAAACAAACAACGAAGTATATTAAACATTATATATTTTACAAATTATGAGATTTATATACATATTTATAACAACAAATCCAAATTATAGTGAATAAATGACTAAAATTTGTTCAACAGATTTGGCTGTCAGTCGTTCACGTCGATTGGAAAAAACCCATGTTAAATAGCTAAATGACCTTTCTACGTTAACAGAAGTCACAAAAAGGAAATTTAAGTCTTTAAAATATTGCACACTATTTTTATTTTATTTTATTTACATGGGATTTTGACTTTAAGTGTTTATATTGTGCTTTTTCCTTTTAATATTGATATTACAAACAGTACATCGAGTGGCTTTATCCGTCGTAATAAAATACGGGTATTGTGTCAAATCCATGCTGTCAATGTAAATACTGTGATCATACGTGCACTTTATGAGGACTCCACTAAAATACTTGAATATCCACTCTAGATACGATATGCATTGGTTTATTTAGATAAACACGTCGCGTAGTGTAATTAGATTTTCAACTACAGTTATATTTTTTATGACATTTTATGTCATTTGAAGTACACTGTTTTAAAAATATATTAGGGCGGAAAAGGTTTTGTACCGTAAGGATTTATATCTAGAGGTGTAATCTTTAGAAGGTAAGTATTTATTTTATGGTTAAGATCAAAAGTAAACAACCAAATGTTTTTGTTTTTTCTGCCAACCATACCCTTTGCTACCAAAAGTGGACGTTGATAACGATCACTAATAATGTATATGTTTAATTAGGAACTGATAAATATAATATAAAACTTAGGCGTAAAATAATTGCCCCCAAAGATTTTTTAGTAGGTAAGGAATACAACTTACAAGCTTAAATATTCGACGAGAAAGAAAATGAAATCTCATATCCCTATGTGCTTTGCTCATTATATTACGGGAGGTCACAACATAGGTTGATGAGCAATTTTGTATGGGCCCCGTCCCCACCCTCCAACAGTCACGGGATGCATGTCTAAGTGTCTATATGTTCATTAAGACCCAAAAAAAGACATAATACTCGTACCTATTTAGTAGAGCTCTGCGATCCTTAATTGTATTTTTGTATGAACCTCGGTTGGTATTTTCAGATAAATATTTTTCTTTTTATAATTTTCATTTTCATGCTGAATTTTCCACTTTCATTTTATTAGGAACCAGTTTTGTGTCGTAGCGGGCGCAGCGTGTACCCGGTGATCGAGTGAGGCGGAGGCGAGCGATCTGGAAATGAAAAATCAGACCAAAGATCGCTCGAACGCGGAGCGAAGGTCTAGACTAGGCATCTATCAAACAATTTAAATAAGAGTACAACAAAAGACACTTCGAAATATAGAATTACTAAATAGGTACTTTATTACTTACCAATTAATATCCAGAGTTGGCCATTTAAAACAAGGATTAAACTGTGTAATTTCTATACTGTTTGTAAATATTGTACCTACTTGGGAAACTTATATCGGCCAGTTTTTTTTTAAACTGTATTTTAACCTTAGGCTTAGAATTTTCAATGCACCCTCGTATAAGACTCCTACTCGTACTTACATGAAATGTATAAACCTCACTCTCCGTTTAAAATGTATCGATCAATACAATCTTCACACATCACAACTCGGGTGGTAGTCCGGGAAAATTGAACCAAAAATTACAGCCGTTAAACCAAAAATTACACCAAAAATTACAATTACAGCAGTTTCTTCATTAAATGTCTTGAGTATAGACAGGAGTGTATTAAATTGTATCCCGCGAATAGGTCACCCGCGCAAACGGTTTAAAAAAAAATGTTTATCAATTTAACTTGGTAGAAAAAATATTAGCTGGCATGTCTCTAAGGAGTTTGGAAGAGATAAAGTTTAAACAGTAGGTTAGGAAATTTTACATTTGTCGTCCACGCAACAAAGACAAGTAATCTCGTAATTCGATATTAAACGTTAAGCTAAAATACAAACAAAACAAAAAAATGCCATACGAGTATGCATTTTAATTCATATATTCAGCTATGTACGTTACACTTTAGAAATATCAAAAATAACAAAGATCGGTTCCGGCAACAGTTTAACAGAAAGTGGTTGAATAATGAAACATATATAAAGCCAAACCGTAATTTCTCAAAATTACACAGATTAGGAGTTGTTTAATCTATATAGGTATATATAAAAGAAGATGTCCTGACTGACTGACTCATCAACGCCCAGCCCAAGCCGCTTAAGATAATGATTTGGAATTTTGAGAGAAAGTTGATTTTATAACGTAGGCGTCATTTAAAAGGGATTTTAAGAAATTCTACCCCTAAAGGGAAAAAAGGGGCTTTGCCAAGATAAATTTGTATGGGAAAAAATATTGTTATCGTCCAATTTAAAGGTTACAGCTATGAAATTAAAGTTGTTCATGTGGACCGCTTACTTAAAATTCACATGCACATACATACAAAAAGTCACGCCTTCGTTCCCAGAGCGGCGTAGGCAGAGCTTCAGAATTACCTACATCTTTAAAAGTGGTTGATCATTCTGTTACCACGTTTTGCATTTAGGCTTAAAAACACTTTCAAGTAAACTATACTCATATCTATACTTTTAACAGAAGTTCTGACCTTCCGCAGACGAAGTCGCGGGTGAAAAGCTAGTAGTTTAATATAGTTAAACAAACCATTTGCATCAATGTATTAATTTGCTTGTAAATAAGTAAGATAATAATATTTAGCCTATAAATGAAAGCTAAACCAATTTCACATTTGTTACATTTTTGCCTAAACCGTTTTTTTTATTCCATGGACGAATGGTTTAATTCTGCAAAAATATATAGGTTCTTCCAATTATTTTCACACAGTAAGAAAGTTATCCTGTTAACTATTTTGCCTTAAATATTATTTACTAAAACGCTTTGTTTTCTCGTTAGTATTTGGAGCGCTAAATTTAAATACATGATTCAAGAAATAAACCGCTGTTTAGATTCTTTGCAAGGTTCGAGTCTAAAAGCTCCACAGTACGGTCTGGATAACGAATAACGGTGCTAAAATATCCCTCGGTCATGTATACTTAATCCGTGCATATAGGACTTCCACACCGGGTTTACCCCACCTACAAAAAATTGGAGTATCACTCTTGTCTTTGTTTTGGTGAGATGGAGACGGGATTCGCAGCAGGTTTTTAACGAAATAACAATTGATTTCGTAATTTATTTTTTTACTCGGGTGAACTTTTCATTAAGTGTGAGATGCGATTCAGTCCCCCAGCAATATGTGGTGAAGAACGGCCCTAACTTGACTTGGCTCCACGTAAATGAATGATTTGATTTGATTTAGATTGAGCATAATATTTAACATCGATAAATACTATCGGGCTAAAGCCTTCCGTCGTTCAAAGTCAAGCGATGGCTGGCTGAGTGGCTGTGGTTGGACGGTCTCATCGCCGTACATGTGTTTATGCTTACTCGCATCGCGACCTACTTTAGGCCACTCGCCAACTTCGTATTAGTAATACGTTTTAATTATAAAAGAGCAGAGTGCTATTAACTACCAAGCATTACGCATCAAGAGAAAGAATTATCTACTCTTCTGACTATCTCTATGTGTTTACTTTAACTTTAATAAACAACTTAAACTTCAACTATCTCTCTCTGCACTCCATCAACTAACTACAACTTACAGTCAAGTGTAAAAGCTAACTGGCTCTTACAGTGGTCTCGACAAGATGAACAAGGCCGACGTTATACCATCAGCGCGCACTGCTATTTATGTCCATTCCAGTTTTTTTTCACTTTTCAAAAGTCACTAACGTTGGCGTCATGCATCTTATGTGTCTTGAACCTTATTGGTCGATCGTCGTATTTTTCCCCTTTTTGCAGCAACAGCAGGTTAAGTTCTGTCGGACTGGATACATTTGCTTAGCCGTTTGAGCCCCCGGGGTGTCGGGGATTTTAGACTTTCATACATTTAGTATGGAAAGTGCGGCAATGATACCGTTGCCACCGACGTCCGACGGGTTACGGTTTACTAACGCCCCGCCCTCGTTTCGCTTTGCTTTATGTGAATTTTCTGTAGCACCCTTACATAATCCAGAATTGACTATAAATTAAAACCTTCTTATTGAACTATTCTATTTATTCATAAAAACCGACTTAAAATCCATTGCGTAGTTTGAAAGATCTAAGCGTACCTATACATATAGAGGTACAGACAGCGGGAACCGACTTTGTTCTGTACTATGTAAAGATGACAATGTTTGAATGTTTACTCGACAATATTTTATTTACAATTGATATAATTGGTCAACTAACTAGTCTGATGCTACAACAGTATTTAGTGACGCTGCGCTCGGAACACCGGCGCACCGGGGCGTGAAGGCGTGACGCACCTGCATACACCGGAACATTCAATCGTCCCGATAAACAGTGTACAACAACGTGAAATACGAGTACGAGTTGGTGATTATCTGAAACAAGAGTAAGTATTTATTTATGCAATATTAAAACATAACCTTCCATTTGACATTCCTAGCTAAAGTATGTCTGCAGATATTTCTAGATTGCTACGATTCAAGCAGGATTTGACAAGATTCTTCGTTATATTATTGTGGAATGTAGCTGGGCTCATATCCTCATATCTAAGTTCCGTGGCGTGGCATTAATCTTAGTTTATCCGTATGTCGTCTAGAACATATCCGATAGAGGTGTTTTATTCGTGTTTATACACCTCGCAGGCTCCGTATAGGGCAAGGAGCCTCAGAAATGGCTCCACTCCGCCCAGCATAAAGAATTATGCCCCCCATTAAGATAAGAACACGCACACGCTGCTTCTCATACATTTTTCCACTTGATAAACCGGAAATTCACTTATGTATGCCATAATTATATTTAAGGTTACGTGTATATATGTATTTATAAATTTAAGTACTTATATATTTAATTAAAGTTACCTAAGTTGTGAGAAAAGGGAAAAATTAAGAAAAAATACGTACAGAAGTATAGGTTGTCATAGTTATAGGGCGAAACTTTAGCGCGGTGAAATACAGCGGCTTCTGTGATCTGAAAATTTTAAATAGAACAGTCAACTGCATAGAAAACTCGTTGAAAACGCGTTGAAATAGAATAAAACCACTTGTAACTTTGACGGGGAAGATATTGATTTATTTGATTGAGTGATGGTTATGCATTTAGCGGTCACGAGGATGCCACCACACAGTTGTTGTTTTATTTTATTTTATGGTTTAAGTTTAATACGCTAAAGTTACCGTTTTATTTACTAAAACAATATATTAAGGTTTTTATTAAAAAATGCAACACAAATGTGGAATAACAATCATATGATGAATAAACAACGTACAGTCAACAGCAAAAGAAACTGATGAAATAGGGTCCCAAAATTATCTATACAATACATTAAGTCAAATGCTACGGACTATTGTAGTTGATCAAAAGTAAATGAGCTCAATAACGTGTCATAATAAGTGATCACCATTATTTCGATTTTTGAAAACTCAATGACAGTTTAAGTCATCGTTGAACATTTCGAATTAAAGTTTTAACTATAAAATCTTGGTTTTGGGACAACCTCGGAGTACTTCGGTTAATATCGGTTATGTTCGTCGAAAAACATGCGAAGTGACAAAATAGCAATCTCCCTTACGCCAAGATTTAAAATAAGTTTTTATTACATCTTGGAATTATTTGCCATAAATCCTTCTTTTGCTGATATTGTTGGAATGTCGTTATTTTGGTATTCAATTCACGTTTGACGCTTTTGATAGAAATGTCATATCAGGCTTCTGTTTTGCACAGCTGTTATGATCACTTTCTTTTGACTAATTAAAACATCAATTAATTTAGCACTTTAATATAACATGTTATATTTGGGATGCCATGACAATAGATATTTTGAAATGTTGATTTTGATCACTTACTTTTGACGTTGACTGTACAACACAAATAACAATCATAAGATAAAAGATAAAAAAGATACATACATAACATACATAAACTCACGCCTTTATTCCCAGAGTGGGGTAGGCAGAGCTACAGAATTACCAACAACTCTAAAAATTTGTTAATAATTCTGCAACCACATTTTGCACTTTTAGGCTAAGATGTTTACCAGTGTATTAGTGACAGGTTGCAAGCCCATCGCCTAACAGTACTATACGCCTTTATTCCCTTAGCCGTCTCTTACGACATCCACGGGTAGATATGGAGTGGCACTATTCTAACCCGGCAACCACACGGGTAAAATCTTAGTTATCTTTTTTTATCTTTTATCTTTTTATATGTTTTTTATTCTAGAACAAGAACTGTCTGTATAGTACAGTAGCATCACAATTTTTCAAGTATTATAATATTAGGTCCTTTACCTATGAAATTTGGCGTTTTATATGGAGAATTTTATAAAAACGGTGGTTTTCATACATTTAATTTTGCGGATTATTTAGTAACGTCAAAAGCAAACCAAAAGAAATTCTGTCAGGAATATTGGACACTTCTAAGATATACAGTATGTAAACTTACTAAAACCATTTATTTGAACCCGAGCATGTCTAGGCGATAGATAAGCTTGGGATATATAAATTATTTAAATCTTAACACTTTTTCAAATTTAAATAAAGAATGCACTGAACGCAAGTTCCATAATCTATTACGATGAAAACATTACATATATGGGTCTTATAATGGGCACTGAACAACGATGTAAACATTACACATGGGATGATACTTTTAGGGTTAACCGACTTTGAAAAAGGTGAGATGTTATAATTTTTATGCAATGATAAAATTAAAAATATTCGACACACACTAGCAAAAAAATGTGGTAAAACACTTAACTCAACTAGCCTAGCAACTGGTTGAAAGAGATGGTTTTAGTAAGTTTACATACTGTATTATACAGATCTTAATAACTTAAAAATAGTTAGCTTCATAAAACTCAGCGTAATTGAAACAATATTTTTAAATTTCATTAATACACTATATTACAAAGGTTTTAGATACAAATAATATGGTTAAATTTCTTACTTAATGTTTAAAATTAAAGTGTGATCTCAACTCAAGATCACACTTTAATTTTAAACATTATGTAAGAAATTTAACCATAATTTGGAAGTAAAAATTTAAATGAATCCGTACGGAATAAAACAAGTTAATAAAACGCCAATTTCATAGGTAAGGACCCAATATAAGTATATAGGTATAAATACGTACCTACTTATATAAACCCTACTAAGTATCTATTTCAATAAATATTTTTTTCTCAAAAATGACAGGAAAAGTTGACATTACTATCTATATATTGGGATGCGAAGTACATAGTTTACTGACAGATCTCAAATTAAAAAAAAAAACATTGCGTGCTCGCTACACAAGCACGCAATGTTGCATACAAATTTCATTACTATCTAGTATCTAACTTTTTAAAAAGTGAAAACGGCCTTAATAAAATGAGGGCACAAGTCTTATACATCCAAATTTTGTTCGGAACATAACTTTTTTATCTGTGTCTCGAATAGCTTGAGTAGTATTAAAAAAAAGCTTGCGTTTCTCCTTGTCATAAACATAAAGGCGGTAAAGAGTAATAGTTTTTTGTTATGTGAAGCTTGCTTGTTTACTTTACTCCAACACAATTTTTTTCTTGCGATTTTTGAGAAAAGCACTATATATGCCTCGGCAGGTACGGCAATTGCGGGCCTCGTATTTTTAAACGGACTCGCAAGCTCGTCCGTTTAAACCAATCCTCGGCCCGCAATTGCCTGCTTCATGCCTAGGCAATAATGTACTATTCTTGCTATACGCAAACCATAAATGTCCAGTTTTAAGAACATAGGTATGTGTAACATGTTACTTATATAATTAAATATATTGCTGGTTTGCAATGAGGGTTGCAAATCGCAACTTGCGATACATTGTTAAGTAACAAAGTATCTAAGCCGTTGTCAAAAAATAGCAAAGTTAATTTCATAACGCACAATGAAGGTCTTCAGACGAGGAGGCGTGTAGGGTAGAGTCATTGCTGGGTTGACATAAGACGATGTTACTCCTTTTCAAATAAATGTTTGCTTTAACAATTGTGTACTGTACTGTTGTTTAATATTTCAGCCACTCTTACCTAAATACAATATTGACGTAGTATATTAGTAAACACAATAAAACTACCAGGGATGGATATTCTACTTTGTTCAAAACCCATTCTGCCACCAAAATCAGATTCTAGTGCATATAAAATGGACACATTAGTTTCCCGGAAATGCCTTAAGGAGTTTTCATAAAACTAACGGAATAGGGGTATTTCGGACCAAACGATCGATTTGTCAAGTAGTTCATTTTCGGAAATCCCATTTTGAGGTGATGCCCGGGCTCCCAGGAATGGCGGGAACTTATTTTTAAACGACACGGCCTCCTTTACTGTCAAGTGAACAAGAGCTACATAAAGCGGAGTATACACCCCGAAACCACCCTCTTTAGATATAAATAACTATCGACCTATCAGTCTGCTGCCAACGCTCTATAAACTATTTGCAATGTGCCTAGAAAAACGAATAGCGCTAAGTATAGAGAAGAGCCAACCAGTGGAACAAGCCGGCTTCCGTCAGGGGTATTCTACTATCGACCATATTCACACATTAGACCAAATAGTGGAAAAATATCAGGAATTTAACCAACCTCTCTACCTCGCTTTCATCGACTACGCGAAAGCATTCGATTCAATTTCCCACGATAGCATATGGCAAGCGTTAGAGTATCAAGGAGTTTCAAATATATATATAAACATAATCAAGGACATATATGAAAAAAGTACAAGCAGAGTCAAACTGGATAGAATCGGACCCAAAATATACATTCGAAGAGGAGTGAAACAAGGGGATCCGCTGTCCCCAAAAATATTCATAGCTGTGCTACAAAACATAATGAAAGAACTAGAATGGAGCAAAAAAGGTATAAAAATAGATACCGAGTTTCTGAGCAACCTCCGATTTGCAGACGACATCGTCCTCTTTGCAAATACATCAAACCAGTTGCAAACAATGATGGAAGAACTAAACAAGGTTAGCAGAAATATTGGATTGCAATTAAACACCGCAAAAACAAAAGTTGCTACAAATAGTGCCCAAAACCCTATAACGGTAAACAAAGAACATATTGAATATGTAAACAGCTATATTTACCTCGGAAAGCAAATCTCATTCAAGAAATCAAGACATGAAGATGAAATAGAGCGCCGAGTCAACATAACCTGGAAAAAATATTGGAGTTTCAAAGAAATTTTAAAAGCGAAACTTCCACTAAAACTGAAGACAAAGATCATAGATTCTTGCTTGCTGCCTTGCCTGTCATACGGTTCACAAACCTGGATTTTCAGCAAGAAAACCAAAAATAAAATACGTTCATGCCAACGTGCTATGGAACGAAGTATCCTAGGCATTAAACTTATAGATAAACAAAATAGCAAAACTATCAGAAATAAAACCAAATTAATAGACGCAGGCCAACATGCACAACGCCTTAAATGGAAATGGGCAGGGCACATAGCCCGAATTACAGATGGACGATGGACAAAACGTATTACGGAATGGGAAGGTCCAAGTGGAAAGAGATCCAAAGGAAGACCCAATGATCGTTGGAACGACGAGATCCAACGAATAGCCGGACGAGACTGGATAAAAAGACAGGAAAAAATGGAGACAGTTGGAGGAGGCCTATACCCAAAGTGGGGCCATGTCTTAAAAGTTCACACCACTTAAATTTAACTGCATGTTCATTTTATTTGTAAAAGTCATGGAAATAAAGGCTTATTATTATTATTATTATTATACACCCCGAAAATACATTTAGTAGCGAGTTTAGCTAAAAGTGTTGACGTGTGTGAAACTGTTTTTCGTGTACTGGTTGTGGTGCCGGCAGCGGCTGGTTCCTTTTTTTAATGACGATCATAATTAAAATGAAAATGAAACAACTGACTGGTTCATTGGAATTTTATTGTAAAATTAGCATTTTGCTCTAATCAGCCGAGAGCCAAAAGTTGTTTTATGAATATTTCATGCGGCGGGCTCAGGGGTTGCACGCAGGTTCGATTTATATCTTTACAATTGGCTCCTAGTTAATCTGAGCTTTCGAACTATATATTGTGTTAGCGAATTACGCTGACTCCGAATAAGGACGTTATTTTGTATTTCTCGTTATTTTCGGAACGGACATGTTTTTATTTATTACTAACTTTCGTATATATGTCAGTAGGCCAATATACATATGGCTAATAACTATATCAAGCAAATAATATCACTAACGACGGACAGTATTTATTTCATTTCACCTATTCATGGATGGTATTATTAACTCCATATACCTACTCATTGACTAAAGTCAGATGTCTTTTGTTTAGAAGATATACATAGATAAATGAGTTCTGCCTAATTTGAACACTGTAGAGCTAGTCAGGTTATGCATGTGTCCTGTATTTTCCCGGTGGATATTATTGTTCAGTCTTGATAACGTTAACTTTTGTTGAATGCAAGCTGCAGTTGAATGCATCCAAGCCTTACAAGTATACCCTCGGTGACCTCGTTGACGAAATGGCACTGGCGAGAGTATAAATTAACCCTTCAGTGAGTTTAGAATACAAGTTGGTGCATTCACTTTATTCGTATTTCGACGCTACTGAACCAAGATCGTAGGCATGGAATAAGGCATTAATTCTTTGTTTTATGATATGGAGAAGGCGAACGGACACATAGGCCATCCTGATGGTGAGTGAACATTTAATGTTGTATTCTCAAGACTACAATCCTAAGACTGCTAACTCTGAGGACTTAGACGGAATGACTCTATGTTAGTAATTTCACCGGCTGTCTCCTTAACCTACTACATATTTTAAGAGAAGTTATTTCTTGCGTTTTTGAGGGCGGTTTTTTGTTTCTAACATATTTATTTTATTTCATACTTTTTATGTAGTCCCATATCGCAATGAGAAACTATAGGACATTTCAAGTTCTCCGCAAGCAACTTCGCGGAAAAGTCATAGTTTGTATATACATATATAAACTATTTAAATGTGCTTTGTCATAGTCGCTAACCACCCTTGAATTAGGTACCGCTGAGAAGTTCCGGTGGTCATTTGTGATCTATATCATCAGTTCCATTCACCAAATGATACTTTCTGAATGCAAATGCTGGCCATGTTACTGAAAATACTAAAAGTGCTTTTTGCATGCCTGTGATATTTGAAGAGTTCCCTCAATTCCCCACGAATCCCCTCATCAGATACCGATTCGGTGATAATGGGACCATCTCGAAAGTATACCATATCAAACGATTGACGGAGAAATCGGTGAATATACATAAAATAAATACATACAATGGAACATAATAACCTCCTCCTTTTTTTAAGTCGGTTAATAATGGCGCCTATCCAAAATTTTATAAGCGGAACGAGACTTTTGTTGATTAGCGTTATTTAACCTCTAACTCTTTTCTCCCAGGGTGAAGAAGAAAACACTTTGTTGGTATAGGCACTGTATCAAAAATACCTAGGTACATATATTTATCTTAAACCTCTTTTTTTGCAGGAGGTAGTCTAAAAAATCGCGGAATGAATCAGAAGATGAGATAGGTAATTCTGTTAATACTCTTTGCATGGTTGTCATTCGTTTTTGAGATATTGCCTTTACAGCCAATAGATTCGTGTCAAAACTGCGGAGCAAATTAAATATCGTGCTGATGTAAAGTTTATTTTTAAGCAAGTGAACGATGAAGAGTGAAGGAGGCAATTTCGATTCATATTGAGGCCAAAGATTTTTTTTTGACCATTTAGAGAAATAAATTTCTAAATCAGTAAAATTTATCGAACTCAAAGATTATGATTATATTTAAAGAAAACATATTTACTCAGTTTTATTGAATAGATAAACATTTCATTCCGCGTATTATTGGACCTCCCCTCGTATTATTTGTAATTTAACTACCGAATTAAGTAGCGGCTTCTACAAGACACCTTTAGTCCAAATTTCATCAATGTAGCTCCGGTAGTTTTCGAGCAAAATGCCTTTGACATACGGACAGACGGACATGACGAAACTATAAGGGTTCCGTTTTTGTCATTTTGGCTACGGTACCCTAATTAGAGCTCTGGCAAATATAGCAGTACGACGGGTACATCGGACATGCGGAAGGAATTGACAGCACGTTTAATGTTTGTTTACCTTTGTATGAGGACGACGAGTGCGCGCCGCGCCCGCGAGTCACCGCGGTGCCAGCCGCTCTCGTACACCGCGTCCGCCACGCCCACGCTCTGCCGAAAACAAATGTTGGCACACACTAATGTCTTACCAAACCAAAAAGAGGATTCACAGCGGCAGACGGTATGCTGTGCTTATTATCATTTGCATAACACGAATAACATAGCAACAATAATTAAAACAGCGTAAATAGAAACCATAAGGGCCCTCTTTGATTTGAATAACCTCGTCTTGTATACGGTGCCGTACTAAATACTAAAATACGAAAGTCTTATGAAGTTGCCTCTGTCCATCTGCCCATTTGTCCGTTTTTTAGATCCATAAATGGCAAACGAGTTGAGGCTACCTGGTGTTCAGCAGTCACCCCCGTCCATAAATGAAGGCAATGCCGGGGGCGTTGACTGCTTGCCTTTCTATTCAAGCCGCGGCAACGAAAGGCTCGGCCGTCTGTCTGTCAAGACCCCTTTTCTCTGAAATAACTGAAGCTGCCCAACAGCTTCGGGCTAAAATTTAAAATAGATGTACCATTTAGTGATAAATAGTTATTTGTAACTATTTATTCAGGTAGAGCTAAATAAAATGCGTTTAACCTATCACGATATAACTGAAGTTTTGTAGGATATATTTTATTTATTTATTTAATTTATTAGATACTTACTTTAAGATATTTGGGTGACAAATGCAAAACACAAAGAAAACACTCTGCTCCCCTTTTACTTCACAACCTTTGGAAGATAAACCTCAGTAAAACTACATGAAATAGAACATAACCTATTAAGTGTAAAAAAGTCATTAAAAATAACTTACTCTTATACTTATTTAGATTAGTTTAATGTAAAAGAAAGAGAAAAAGAAAATATAAATAGTCTAGTAGTAGTTGGTCTAACTTTAGTCTATGAGCAAAAAAGATTCGTTTCGTTTCCCTTAAAGATCTGTAGATATATTTATTTTTTTATTTATTATATTATTAGGCACGGTACAAAAGTAAATATAACAATATTCCCGCAAAACTGTTTTTACAGTTTGTCTGCAGGCAGGAGTCTCTATTTAGCTAAGTAAGTAATAAATAAGGTGTTGGTTTTTAAAAGGTAAATGACACAAAACAGCAGCAGTATTTTTTTAGGTTTTTTATGTTTCTTGCGGATAAGACGATGGTGCGGAACCCTTGGTGGTCGGATCCAACTGGCACTTGTCCGGGTTGGATCACCGCGAACAATAGAAGAGATGTACGCGGCGGGCGGCGCGGCGCGGGCGTGCCGCGAGCTGGCGCGGAACACGCGCGCTCAACAACCCACCGAACATTTTTTATACTCTATTATTATTTCGGGAATTATAGATAATTTTAGATAATTATCTGGTATTTAAAAACTTATCTTTGTTCTTTATGATACGAATAATTATGTTGGTACTTTTAGAAAGCATTGCCAATTTCCAATAAGTTATTAGATACTAAATAAATATTATAAACTTTGCATTTGTAACTACATACGGTCTTAAGACTTCATAATAAATCCTCGGGTATCGGTTACCCTTGTGTAAGAGGAAGAGCTTTCGTGAAAGGGCAAGATAAAAAACCCATCAAAGATCCAGATCCTTTTGATCTCGCGCAATATACCTACATTTTTTTACATGGCGGAGATATACACTTTTATTTATACGAGTAAATACTTCAGGCTCCGTTGGAAATGCCGAGACAGGTCGTCAAACCCAAGAAAAATGTTATTCGTTTGATATTTCTTTTTCATAAGGAAAATAATGTAACCAAACAAAAACCCCGTTGGGCGTCCATTTACAACATTTCATCTTGTACTTTAATTAGAAAAATGTTACTTGTGACATGTTTAAAACTGATACCGTAATTTAATATTATCCACAAAAGAATATCTGTAATGTCCTTACTGCTGATGATTTTGTTATTATGTTGTCAGCTTTTACTTATTTGCGTAGATTTGATAATCGTTGCACACACCCCTTTTTGCCCTTTTGATTTTTCAAACAGTCAACAATGTTTTAGCCCCAAAATTATCGTTCATATGTCGCTCGGTTTTGATTTACATTGAAATAATAAACCTCGGTGAAAATTCAACAGCTAATTCCTTTTCGAACATCATCCTAATTAAATAGGAATTAAGAAAATCTTACCTCCCGGTAGATGTCGTCGGCGTACCAGCAGAGAATGCCAACCTGCGTCATGGCCGCCCCCAGGAAGAACTTGTTGCTCATATTCATCCAGGGCTCTAAAAGCTGACATGTGGCATTTTAGTCTGTGTCTCCACTCGACGCAGGGCGAGTCCTCGAACCGAAATTTGTATGGTCTGATAAATTAATTGGCCCGAGAGAGAGGGACGTAGGAAGTTGTTATAGAGCTAAATTAATTATAAAGTTGTCCAATCAAATCCTAGCACTTTTTTTTTGTCAATCACTTTATGAACAATCTGTAGCTAAGACGTTAAAATGGTTGCTGTATCGTCAAAGTAAACTAAACCTAAATCCGCGAAGACCAATAGAGGCCGTTTATTTATTTTAGTAGTTATTTACGTGCGGTAATCGTGTTACCATTAAAGCTGGCTTTTCAAACTAATTAAGATCTTAAAAGTTGAGTAACTTACGACGATGACAAATACGACGCAGCATATGTTGACGGAGCTCAGCAGGACGTTTATGAGATTGGAGAACGAAAAGGTGTTTTCCAAGTCATTGCTGAAACTGATAAACAACATACTTGTACATACAATACAAATAGTGGTGTAGTTTATTACAGTAATGTTTATTTTTACGTCAAGTATAGTTTTGCTATATAATAGGAATTTTCGCTCCGCGTCCGGTGCAAAACCCGAATCAATCAATTTGAACCATAGTCACATGAAGCCATAAGTTAAATCTTCACGTCGCGATGTAATGAAGCCAAATCAAGTTACCTTATAAGTCTTTGATGTATTCTTATAACATTAGCTATTTCAGGGTAGCAGTCGTGGTTGTCGGGCGCGGCGTAGGCCAGCCGGCGGATCTTGCCCTGCAGCACCCGGAGCAGCATGCTGATGTGACTCGCCATCGTCGTGAATATCAAGTCCGAGCTCAACATGGCCCATACACTCGTTGTACCTAACACACATTCATTCTTGCATCTTATTTTAATCACACAAACATGAACTTAATGACGTACCTAGAGCATTTATTACTGCATTTTTCTACATTTAGTTTCTGGTGTGGAGGCTCGTGGATTTAACAATATAGGGGCCAAGTTAATACAATTTTCTACGCGAGTTATCGATATTTACATAATTAAAAGCATTCAAGCAGACAAAATGATATAATGTTAATAAACAAAAGGTAGTATTGATAATAAAACGTAGAACTCATGTATATTCTTAACTGATAAAATCCTTGATTAATTTAAGATTATAATTAAGTTAAGATAAATTAACAATGTATTTGTTTTTTGTGTAAAAAATTATCAGTTTTTTTATTTACACTAACACCAAGCTTGGGTCAATTAATTTTCGGTTTCCAAATCACCGTTGTACATGTACATGCCTACGGTAAGCCACTAGTATTATTAGCAAATAATACCACCTGTGTTTCAACTTTATATAAGTAAATTAATTTTAAAAAGGCATAAGCAATTGATTTTATCTCAACGCTAAATAACCCTTGCAAGAAACTCCTTGTAACTTGTAATACTTATAACAAGGGGTTTATTTGTACATTAAAAATACGAGTACAAATCTCGTATTGAGTAAATCCTGTTATGACTACGAGCGCCGCGCCCGCTTTAAATTTCAAACTATAGGCTAAACAACTCTTAATTTGCAAAGGAAATGTATTTTTTTTGTGTAAACGGGTCCCTCGGGATCCTCTATTTATTTTGATTATGGGTCAACGCAATATATTCCCAATACCTGAAAACACTTCGAAACTGTAGACTAATTCGTGATAAATATTTTTGGATTTGTCAAAGGGGTAGGACGTATGCCACACGTAGCCGAGGTCCGAAGGCACACCTCGGCTCTTCCGGTAAAGATGGATGCCTATGGGCGTCACATTGTACATCACTACTCCCAACACGTTGACAAACGTGTACCCTGGAAAACAAAAGTGATATTTAAATACACCCGGCGAGCCTGTCATCAACAATAATAAATCGTCCTACATTTAAGGCGTTTCGTGTAGGATGGCGAAATTTTTTCTATTTTTAATTGTATTCCGAGCGTAGGTTTCTTTGATACTGCTTTACCAAGAAAATTACAAATAACGTTAGGCAAAAACAGCTGCGCCTTTTGTTCATTCCTGCTGTGCTCGGTCTATATTTCTTTTGAATTCTGCGATCGATAATTTACAAACAGTTTTGTATAGGTATATTTTTATTTTTAAGAAGATTGTATAAGAGCTAGGAGATAATGATGATTTTTATTTTTAAATGTGTTAATAATTATGTGGCGCAAGGTAGGGTAGGTTAATTTAGAGCAGAACCCTCAGGTACCTAATTGTCCAAGCCGCAGAGCTCTAAGGCTGTCACGTTTGATGTCCTCTTCCTCTTGGTCCTCAGGAGCTACGGGCCATATCTCTGCCAAGTCTTCTAGGAGTTTCCGAAATGTGTGCCGTTTGTACCACAGCGTTAGGAGCTTGATTGCACCTACAATGAAATAATAAATGGTTATCTACCGACACCAATTTTTCATAGAGCCTCTTTCTGTCAGGGAGCCGTGATCTAGCTAAACGATTCAGTAGTAAAGGCGGAAAACCATTTTCCATATAGATTGACCTCAACTGTGCAAGTGTTTGAAAACTAAGTCATAAAACGACAATTTAATAAAATTATTTACAGATTAAAGATGAAAGATGAAAGTAAAACTTTAGGCTTTAGTTTAGGCTTCAGTAAGAGTAGGTAGCGCTGATTAGTTAGATAGGTTAGAGTATATTTCGGGAGATTACAGTGCCCAACACTCCCGCGCTGACGGGGGGAACGGAGGAGGTTGGCTTACTCCCAGCACGACCGTTTTTGAGGGCCGTCATGCTAAGGTAAGGTCATTCTTAGAGCTGAAGAAAGAACTAACTAATCCTTATTTAGATAGTACACGCTTTTATAAATTCCTAGGCGACGATGGGAAAACTTCTTAATATGTCAGTTATGGAAAGCTTATAAGACCTACGTTTACCTACGTTACGTCCCCATAGAATTTCTAGTCGTAAATCAGACTCTCTAAAGATAAATTCCTAGCCTGGTTGAACAAAAAGAAAAGGAACAAGTTCTGCGCGTCGAATCATGAAGTATTTAGCAAGCCCGGGCGCGTCTCCGGGTGGCTCTAGCCAGTTCTTTGAAGTCGAGATTATATCAAAGTGTGTTTAAAAGTATTACTTAGATTACCAAGCGAATTGTAAAATGAATTACAGGGCCTCTATTCCACGCGGTAAAACAATGTTGCTTTGACATGTTATAGCATCGTCACCGTTATGATAATTCTTATTTACTTAACAGTAAAGACCGAGTTAAAAATAATTAGGGATGGTGGCCCAACGCAAGTAAGCTAACGTTGAAGGCCCAATTATTTCAAGTTTTGTATTTAATACCATTTTTGATAGGGAAATTGGAACGGATATTGAATCGGTTTTCACTATCAGTTAGATCACATGTAATAAAATCGAATAATTTTTTCGGTAAGTAGAACCATTGTTTTTCCGAGTTTTTTTTCAATTCCAGTTTTTTGCTAGAATATTGAGAATATTCAAATAAATAACTTACTGTTATTCAGACAGAGGAAAATTTGGGCGTCTCGTTGAACGGAAACTACTCACGATAATCCAGCCTGTTATTACTCATTAAAAAATGCTAGGTTATTATTAAAAAACTCCTGAACAACTCGCTTTGCCCTATACGCCTGCCTAACGCGGGTAAGAACTATGCACAAAAGAAAACTTATTAAAAACGAATGTTTTGAACTTGACTGAGTTAAATAATAATCCCAAGACTCACTGGATCCGACTTAAGCAATAGTAGATTTCTTTATAGCATTTTGCATTAAGTTATACTCTCACTCGGCCTCCAGTCTAGTGGGTCTCACAAGATGGCGACGTGTTATAGTATCGTTCTTAACTCGGCCGCCATTTGTCGAGTAAATAAGAGCTATCGCAACGTTGACAATACGATAGCACGCCAAACGCAATAAGGTTTCTACCATGTTCAATAGAGACCCAGGACGCAAATTCCGGTTTTCTCTAATATGTACTTACTCATCATTCAAACATGGTATCAACAAAAATAGGGCAAATAAACTGTATTAGAGCAGAGCGGATACCTACCCACGTTACACAAGAGCTCATTTTTAGAAAACATTGGTGTTTCAGGTAGGTACTTACTTAAGTAATTCAATTCGAAAGAGTTCGATTACTACTACTACAAGAGAAAAGAGAAACGGAGATAACCGGTTGCAGAAGCCTAGTATAGTGTCAGAACTTTAAAAAATGCTTAGGAACTTATGGAGGAGTAAAAGCTGCTTGGAGATAAAGTAACTAAGAATTTAATATAACTTTGAACTTTCCGTCAAGATACGTCGCTCAATGTTTACGAGAAAAATCAAAGTGGTCAGGTCCATTATCTTCTTGCTGACCGCTCGCCTCACTGAGGCCTTTTGAGAAGATTGAGAACAGTCGTTGGACCAACTATTAGGCGGACTTGCGCAGACCAGAGTTAGCTCTTAACCCAGAGTTAAGCGTCTACTTTTGTACGTGGTTTGCCGCCTAACCTCGGGTTAAGACGCTAACTCTGGTCCACGCAAGTGGCCGTTAATGTTTTAAAACTTTAAAAAGAGAATGTATACGTACATTATGGATTTTAATATCTACAAACGACGTTTTTGGTGTACATAGTAACTTAGAAATAAATAAATAAATACTTTATGGCTGTCTTTACTGTACAGTAATAGCACGGCTGGCCGACGGATTAAATTGCAACCTTTATGCTAACAATACGATAACGACATGGTTTAAAAAAGTAGAATAGAGGCTAACATTTACTTGGCTACAGTGTCTTTTACAACTTTGAAAATTAGAAACATTGCGTTTATGTCCAAGCTTAAAATCAAGTTAAAAAAAAGAATGAAGATTTCAGTGTAACGCTACCTAAAATGAGAGTAATCGAGTCTCATCAGCATGACTTATTTTATTAATGCTTTTATAACACCCCCAGGGCCACTCTGCGGCGTGAACTGAACGAGTTATCCTTTAGGCTCCCGAGCGGTTAAAAATATACTTGACCACGCAAAACGAGAGGGTTTTTTGTTTAGAAAAATATAAAGATACTCGTATTTCGGTCCATGAAACTAGAATTGTGGGTTATTTAAGTGCAACAAAGAAGAGATACAAAGAAAAATAATCACTAATCATAAAACACAAAATGTACATAAATAGATGAAAACAATAGAGATGCACGAAATGTGGTTCCTCGCGGTAGGCAGGGAAACGGACACACGGACAGTGGTATCGAATGATATTTGACGGGCTCAGCAGAATGCTGAGGTATAAAAAAGCAACACAAACACGTGGAATGCAAACACATAGTCAACTTTTCTTATTTTACGTATAGGTATGTTAATAAGTTCGATCCTTCAGCTGCGTGCATACAAGTGTCTTTACTTGTTTATGCGTAACAAAGTTTAAGCTGCCGCGCCGGCAGCTTTGAGATGAACGGAAAACCTATTGTAGACAGCTCATACTGAGTAGGTGTGCCGTACTCATGAAACCGTATCCGACTATGTGCAGACTCGTCACGAACTCGGCCACCGACGTGGTCCTGACGACGAGCCCGCCGACGTAAGCGATCTCGCCCGCCACCAGCAGCAACAAGGCACCAGCAGACACACCGAAAAGCGCGCCCATCTTTATCTTAGCAAACCACCCGGTCGGCGGGTCGTCCGTGAACGAAAGGCCGATGAAACGGGTGCAGAAGTTGCACAAATCTAACGTCTTATGGATCTCTTTCAAAGCGGTATTGGGCGTTTCTGACATCGTGGGCGAATGAAGACTGTGACGATAAAGAGTACTAAACCGCACCGTGCCATATTTATACGACGTTTGCTTTAACCCTTAAGTGCGTCATGGAAGTTTTACCAACAAATAGCTTTTTAACAAATATTAATATTTGATATATAATTTGGGGTTATACTTCGGTGTTTTAACCGCCATCATTATTGTCTTATTCTTATCATTATTATTCCAGATAAAATTAACATCTTACTCGTTCTTCGGAAACTTCGCCCGTATCTGGTGTTTTTACATCAAAAGCGGCTGGTAGTTTTATTTTTAACAATGTATAAAGACAACGATGACGGCGGCTGAAACGCCCGAACATTCTCTTTGCATATTTGAGATCAAACATGACATGTAGCAATAAAAATTTACTTAACAACATTTATGTCAAATAGGAGAATGGGAAAAAAATGCGTTTATATTTGGATGTGACTACCTTGATTTTACGAGTTCATATCACGACGTTAAAAAGAAAACTGACAAGACTTAGACTTAGGTAATTCTTATACTTACAGAAATTTATCTAAGATAGCACCAGGCAACTTTAAATGAAAAATTAGATTCGAGTACCTACTTCTGGTTTTTGGAAAAAGGATTTTGTGTTTTTATTTGTATCAGCAACCAAATCCTACGCTTAGCATGTTTTGACATGCTGTTGCCTGGTTTTTTTACAAGTAAAGTAATCTGTCTCTAAAATAGGTAAGTATATAAACTCTTGATAACATAAATAAAAGTTTTACAGATCTGGGGGGTTATTATGATATAACTATGCAGTTCATTTTACGGTGAGTGTAAGGGACAGAGCTATGGCAGCTATATAACTCTGTCCTTTTCTCTCAGCGTAAACAGAATTGCATAACTATGTCATAATAACCACCCTGTACTTAAAGGAAACGTGCCTATCAAATATTTTTTCCAGGTATCAAGATTTATATTATTACAACCTTGATATATTGTCAGATAAGCGTAAAAGCTTTTAATTTAAGCCAGATGTTACATTGTAACCCCAACTTACCCTACTGTGTTATAGTGACAAGAATTCTTCGGCCTGCCATGTTATTTTCAAAACACCCTTTGTAACTCAACAGACTCATTATTAACCTGCTAATTAAAGTTCTCCCGTCAGTGCGTAAATGCAAATAATATTTTTAGGTCCTGCTTTCTCAAAAAGTCGAGTTTGCTTGAGTGACCTCGCTTTCTTGATCGACCGATCGACAAGGAGCCGTTTTTGAGAGAATAAACACCTTTTAGGTGCGACTAAATATGAGCATAAATACTACCGACTTCTAAGTTTTCTAATTGAGAATATACCGACTCGTACACCCTAAAATGTCGCTTATACGCTGTCATGGGACAACTTAAACTCACAGGTTAATAATGTGCAGGAGTTGAAAAGTGAGCCCTCAAGACCATAAATAACATGGCAGATCGCTGGTTTGACTACAAAATGTATTTCGTTTTTGGCGTACGATAAAATATTATTCCAATCTAAGTAAATATAAACTATTCCATACGAATTTCCAGGTACTGTTGATGTGGATGCAGAACGAAGCCCAAAAAAGGATATTCGGCAGTGAATTACAATCTGTTCAACAGCCGCTTGAGCGGCCCAGTCGGCCACTTACGGCACATAATGCATGCCGCGGACGTCCAGTCTCTACCTGTATTGCCGTATTGCTTTTGACATATTATGATATTGTCAACGTTATCACAGCCTTTATTTACTTAACAGTAACCTATCGCGATCGCAATTCATTAATTCCTTCATTTTGAAAATCGATTTTGATTGCGAGTGCGTTAGGCCAGCGGGTTAAAAATAATACACATACATACGATAACAAGTTAAAAGCAATATAATTTTACCGAGTAGAATAAAACCCCTGAACGTGCAATAAAAGAGCACGTAAAAATGCTTGATGTAACATTCAAAGGGTTAAAAATATTAAATAACGACGGGAAAAGTTAAATTAAATATTCACTTACAAGTTTTTCTATAACTTCTAAGGATTTATTAATTCATTGTTACAAGTTACTTACATGTCGCTTATTTCTTAACAAGCAAGCAGGGGTTTGTATAAACTTATGTTTTAATTTTTCACCCATTTGGTAATAATTTATGGGCTCTTTTATCCAAGTTTTAGTAGGTAAATGGGTTCCATCTGTGAGTTCTTCGTAGTAAAAATAGGTCATATCAAAAGAAAAATATCAATTCTCAGTATATTTCTGTGTATTGATAATTTCATTTTATATAATTAAAATATAACGAGTTACCGTATTTGAATTAAAACAAGATTGTCTAGGTAGGTATCCGCAAATGATGTTACTTAAATAATTACGTTTTCAGGGATTGCCCTCGTAATAAAAATCAAAACATCATCGCCTAGGTGTAGGCCTGGTAGGTACCTAACTTCTATTCGCTTAAATGTCTTTTTTGAGTTCTATAGGAATATTAGTTTAATAGTTAGCGGTATTTTTTGTCATGAGCAAGGCGTTCGACTTTGTTTCACATGAATTGCTCCTAAATAAATGTGAACGCTATGACTTGAGAGGTGCAGTAAATGATTGGCTCAGAAGTTATCTGCTGGCTAGAAATAAATTTGTGGAAGTTAATAAATTGGATGACAAAAAATTCTTAACAGCGCATACATATATGGAACTTCACTTGTAAATTAGTTTGACTTTTAATTATTATTATTTTATTTTATTTTTATTTTATTTTATTCTATTTTATTCTATTTTGTAATGTACTTTGTTTTTGTGTTGACTTTTACTATTTTTACTATTATAATTTAATTCTATTTCTGACGATCTCAATGTAACTGCATAATTATAATTTGACATGTAATGTAATTTATACTGTGTTATATTGAGTAATAAAATCTGAATCTGAATCTGAATCTGAATCATCCTCTACAAACATCAACAGAGTAGGAGTACCCCAAGGTAGCATCCTAGGGCCCATTTTATTTTTACTTTATATCAATGATCTCCCAGACATAACAGAAATGGATTGCACATTGTTCGCGGACGACTTGTCAATCGTGGTCCCATGCCGTGACACTATGACATACACTGACGAGATAAATGACACTATTCAGAAAGTCATGTTTTGGCTTCATAATAATAACTTGCTTGTTAACATAAATAAATCGACGTTTATGCAATTCATTAACAAAAATGGAAAAAAACTCCCTCTGACAGTAACATACGACGGTCAAATGATCAGAGAATCATGTCAAACAACGTTTCTCGGCATTACTCTAGATGATAAGTTCTCTTGGATAGGTCATATCAGACCAAATGTGTAGCAAAGTTAATTCCTTCGCTTATGTCTTATGGCGCCTCACGAAAATTAGCACAAAGCACATTGCTATCCAGGCCTACCACGGGTATATATGCTCGCTATTGAGATACGGGATTTTACTGTGGGGAAACTCGTCGCAGGCTCATAAAGCTTTACTCGCACAGAAACAATGCATCCGGTCAATTTGTACTGTAGACGTCTTTACATAATGTCGACCACTATTTAGGGAATTGAAGCTGCTGACGGTCCCCTGTATGTATATATATGAAATATGTTTACTCGTAAGAACCCAGCCAAATTTATTTAAAACTTATAAAGACCATTGTAATTTTAATACCAGGTACCCTGATAGATTGGTTAAACCACATTCAAAAACATCATTATTCAGTAAAAATGCTAACTGTATGGCAGTGAGTATTTACAATACATTGCACAACGAAATAAAAGACCTACCGCTGACCAAATTTAAAAATGTACTTAAAAAATGGCTTACCCAAGAATGTTTTTACTCTGTAAGCGAATATTTCGACTACTATGTTTATAAATCATAATGTGACATGATTTAATTTATTTAAGTAGTATTAATTTTGACAAATGAGTACAGTAATTAAGATATTGACATCCTGTAAACAATTCATGTAATTATTAATTTATTGTATAGATTCAATTTATAATTTTACCTATTGCCTTTAATTTTTTGCATGCCATCTACTGGCGAAATGTGTAGAACTCTGTAATTCTAATTAGGGTAAAAGTGGGATAGTTGCCCCATGAGGATAGATGCCCCGAATTTAAAATCAAAATTTACAAACATTACACAGCCGCAACGAATGCTTTTAAGTAAAGGTCGCGCCCCCGCCCCGCCAATATGCGTTTGGCAGCCGGGTGCAACGGTCGATTCGCGCGTAATAAATAAAACTTCGATGCTTCGCTCAGGGTCGCGGCGGATTACGATATTGAAGGATTTTTGGAAGTGTGTAACTTTTAATAGTGTGACGTAAGTATATTTTATTTTATCGTTATTTGCAAGTGTATGGTTCAAATATTACCTATAAGTACAGGTTTGGAAATTTTACTAACAACATTATTATTTTTTAAATAGGGGCATCTATGCCTATCAAAAAGGATAGATGCCTCGATGCCTTGTGAGTATAGATGCCCTTAAGGGCATCTATCCCCATAGGGTTTAAGGTGAAGCTTGCATGGCCTTTAATTTTATTAACGCTTGGTTTTAGCATGCCTCGTAAATATCAGAGGAAGGCTGGCGCTCGTGCACGTGGTCAATGGAGGCAAGAGACCTTAATAGCCGTTTTGGATGAGATATCGAAAGGCAATATGGGAATGGGGAGAACATTAAGGAGAAGATTTTTAAACAAAAATACTGAAAAAAAAAAACACTGGGTGGGTAAGCAAATGTTTCTTGACTGGATCGATTTAAAAAACACATTTACCAAAAATAATGAAACTGAGATTACCTATAAGTACTGTTTTTTTTTTTCAGGAAAGCATCCTATTCTTGATTTTGCTAACGAAAAACGTTTGGTGGGGCACTTCCGGAAATTGGAAAAAGCTGGTTTGTTATAATTTTAACCACAGTCTTATGTGACATTTAAACATATTAAAATAAAACATATTAATTATACTTGGCTTTAATTAATCCCTAAGGGCAACTATCCTCATAGTGATAAAAGCATCAGGGCATCTAACCCATACAATAGGCATCTATCCTCACAACTAGTACTCTGAAAATATATTTTTTAAAAATATTATTGTTATTTTTTTACGCAATTGCTCTTAACCACGTAGTAACTAATAGACATGGTTTTCATTACAAATAATAATCTGTTGATTTATTATTGTATTTTCAGAAATAATTGACATTTTCAAAATGTGGGGCAACTATCCCACTTTTACCCTACTTACCAACTGATGTACCACATTTTTTGCATAAATAAATCTTTACTTACTTACTTACTTACTTACTTACTTACTAACTTACTAAATATTAACCTTTTCCTTTGTCTTTTTCTATAATTACGAAACCCTAGAAAGTTGTGAAAAGTTTTTTGGAGTGAACTGGAATAAGCGTAAATACGAAATTTCTTTGTCATTGAATTATTAATGTCGGGTACAGTTTAATCTAACGGGGGTATTATGGCTCATTTGAATTATTGGTTTTAGGGGTCGGCGGCGAAAGGGTTGCGCAGCTCGTCTATGCAAATCAGTTCAATGGAATAGCGAAAGTTACATGATTTTAAAATTGCAGTTGTAATTATAAGTAGTGTTTTAAATCCACGATGACGCGCCCCTCCTGTCAAACTAACACCGTGCGGTTGTGTCTATGTAGAAAAAAAAAGTGTGGGGCGGAACGTCGTGCACTGAAAACACAATAGGTACCCACTTAACTAACAATCTAAAATATATCCTACTGTACAGTAGTAACTCCGTACATTGGTTCTGTATTTGTTTCGTATTTCACTTTTACCCACATTTATATACTCGGTACCTACTGGTAGTACTACCTACTACTATGTGGTAGGTATGTTTTAGTTATTAACAGCCAGTACATACGTGTTTTATAAGCCGATTGGATTACTTAGAACATAATTATCTACCGATCTACCACTACCCCGCTAGGTTCCTACTCGGTAATGCGTGGTAATATCTCCCTATCTTTCGTTCTACGATTTAACGTTAAATAAAATTATAAAAGCGCCCATTACTGTCGATTTTATTATCATGAAAATTTGTGGTAGGTAAGTACAACTTTCCGCCACAAGGGACTTTATTTAATATAAAGCTGGTTGACTTTAACTTTCATTAATTGAAAAGCTTTTAAAATTCGAAATTTTTAAAATATTTATTAATTCCCTTAGGAAGAAAGCGTTCTGTTCCATTTTTGCATAGCTAGACGAAACCATGCTTTAATACCTACATATTATCTTAATATATAATTACCAAGTAAATATATTGCTTGTTTTAACCTTTGTATCCATAAGTTCCAAAACACCTTTTTTCGGATCCAGGCATCGAAACGTTAATTATGTAAAATCGTTGAAAGCTGAATACAATGTGGGGTATTTGGGCGATATGAGGTATGAGGTAAATATTTCGGTTGTTTTAATTTGGATTTTGTAGAAATGCGTTTCAGACAATCATTTTTCAGCAGAGGTCGCAATTAGCACCTAGTGGTAGTTAAGTACCTGCTATGACAAACTCGGACTATTGTCAAGTCGATTTAAAATTTTGTGAACGGGTACAAAATTTATCACAATATAATATCTGGTTTAAAAGATTAAATTTAGCTACATCACTATGTTGTTTTGTGATTATCACTAGGGCGGGCAACACAAACTACATATGCCACTAAACAAAGATCTATCTATCTATCAATAGGACGAAGTGTCGAGCACAGCTAGTATCTAAATAAAATAAAACACAAAATTGATTCCATGATTGACCTATTTATACCTCAAACGATATGAGACAAATAGGTACATAACAATGGCTTGTCCTGTGGTCGGTTGGCATGACGTCGTTAACTAACCATTATAGTTTATAGTACAACGGATCAACGCGGGCGGTTAAGGAGGCAGGGTTCGGCCAACATAAAGGTTAAGGCAAGAAAGACTTCCCGAGTACACAAACTGTACCACAACCAGGAGTTGTGAGAATTTATGGCTTTCGCCGTCAAGGTGGCCCGTACTCATAAATAAGAATGAGGAGCGGAGGAACAAAGCAACGGAAAGTCAAGATCCGAGACGATTTTAAAATGTTATCTAAGTCTAAGGTGTGATTGACAAAAGCGGGGCGGAACTCGATAGCATCATGGATGTTTGCGAGAAAGGTTTTTATTATGGTGCGGCTGGAGCCGCCTTCCGCCACGGAAGCGCACAAAGGGATGTGGCTTTCACCCGATCGTAAAATCTGTCGTTATTTCTGCGTTACGGCGGCGGGCTCTCTTCTCGACCACCCAACGCGCTCGCTTGTTTCGCGAACTCGCCTTACAATCAGTCTCACCGTCTCCCTTGCGCCACGCTGCAAATTGTCAGAGACTGAACAGCGTATATAAAAAAATAATGAAATTGACAGAGTAGGCTAGGCTAGTTAACAGCACGGTTGCTTATCCACGCCAATATCGGCCCGAATCCTATTTTAACTATGTTTTTAGCTATTTTAGTTAAGCGTGGTAACCAAAAAATCTACATATAGGTATATATTATATTTATACACGAGACACTAGTAAAATACTTTAATAAAATGCCTATTTGTCTCTTGCGCGAGCTCACATCGCCCAAAATAACAAAACCGATTGGTACCTATGTCGTTGCCAGCGATTTATAGGCTTTAGTCTAGAACATGTGCCTGAAATACATTAACAAGCGTGTTCTTAAATTAGAACACAGGCTGAATATACGCCAAGATTTATAAAGGCCATAGGAAGATAAAATAGTTAAGTTGGTAAATAGGTACCGTAACTTTTGCATATTTAAAATCAGAAAATGATAATTTGTATTTAAAGCAAACAATAGACTGCGTGTGATCTAGTAAATAAATATAAATTATTTCAGTTCTACATTTCATTAAAAATATCTTCTAGCTGTGCTTAATTTTAACTCTGCCTAAAGTTCGGTACGACAATTAAAGTTTGCGAGTCACTTTGAAAACATTCTCGGGTCCATCTCCTCGGGGGCCGTTATTTAAACTTTTGTTTGATAATTGGAACGGGAAAATTATGAATTAGGCTAGCATAGTGATCTCTTGTTACCTTTCAATATCCTAATTCAACAACACTGCTAGCCGAGTTCGTTCTCAAGTAAAATAACCTTTTATAAAACACTCATTTTTCTAATATTTTATGATGGTTGTAATCCACGGAAAGACTTATACATAGGAATATAGAAAATATTATCTTTGTTGATCCATTTTTAACCGACTTCAAAAAAGGAAGAGGTTATACGTTCCACTGTATGTAATTTTTTTCCGATTACGCCGCCAATTGTGGACCGATTTTAAAAATGATTTTATGGTTTGAGAATACACCTTCGAAGTGGTCGCATTGTCACCAAATCCGAATGTGATGAAGGGATTCAGAAAGTATTATTTGGTGAAGTGGAACTGATGATGAAGACCACAGATGGCCACCAGAAATTCTCAACGGTACCTATTTCAAGGGTGGCGATAAGATATCTAGATAAAGATAGTTTATCGTCTACAACGAAGAACATTTAATTGTATAAATATGACTGTGAATTTCCCGCTGGGTTGCTTGCGGCGCAAAATGTCTTAAAGTTTCAAATCAACTAAGAAGTGGGACTACGTAACCGCGCATTATAATCACTAAAAAATATAAAATGAAATAAATGTTTTCAAAAACAAAAAACCGCCGTCAAATACGGATAAAATAACTTCTTTTAAAATGGCAGATAAATAGGTTAGTCCAACTGAAGTCGTGATTCACAATATTTTCGACAAAAAGCCGAATTCAGATGGACTAACCTATAAGTATTAATACCTACAATTAAAAAAAAAGTAATTTTTTGTGTTTTTGAAGGCCGTTTTTTTCAACTTATTTGATATTTACGAGTAAGTATTAAATCGATATTTTGTAGGTATAACTTCAGGGGAGTTATTATGACATAACTATGCAGTTCATTTTACGGTGAGTGTAAGGGACAGAGCTATGCCAGTAATATAGCTCTGTCCTTTTCCCTCAGCGTAAACAGAATTGCATAACTATGTCATAATAACCCCCCAGATCGGTTATTTAAGCTCATTGAATTACTAAACCTTACTTACTATAAAATGCTTTAGATAACGTAACTCAGCATTTCTAAAAAAAGTTTGTACATTTCATTTACGACCGATTTGCAAAAAAAAATGGCAGGTTGGTAGGGTTAATGAAGCTGAGCCTGAATAACTTAGTCTCCCAAAATGTCCTGATATATTTGTATGAAATTTTCCTTCTTTGTTACTAACTTTCTTTGGTTCATGGTAACAAAAAAGGAAAGTTTCATAAAAATGTTTCAAGACATTTTGGGAGACTATGTTATTTAGGCCCAACTTCATTCACCCTACCAACCTGCAATTTTTTTTTGCAAATCGAAGACATTAATGAAATGTGCAAACTTTTTAGAAATGCTCAGCTATTAAATTTTTCATTACAATTCGTTATTTACTCCTCACTTATTTCCTCCGCGCAAAATAAGAAATACTTGCTTCTTCTTTATTAACAGGTCTACCAAAAAGTCAACTTTGCAAAATTGTGACTGCGTGTTTTAATAATGTCCTCAACATATTATGTATATGTAAGTTATTTTCTGCCATAGGTATTTTTATACCGCCATTTCTTAAATGATGGTACCTACGCGGTGACTCCCGCGTCGCAACTTAACGACACGATGTTCATCGTGATAGGGCCGGGCCATCCGGTCAGGCTGTACTAGGAGAGCGTCGGGGGCATAGTATTTGAGGGTTCGTTATTGTAAGGTTCCGAGTGGTGGTAATCAATGTAATTTTTTTACTTAAGTACATATCCGATCCTTTGCGAACTTGCGGTGAAAGAAAGCACCCTTAAACCTGCACATTCGAAAAGCTGCGTGCTTAGGAAGGCTAAATTGCTCACGATCCTGCAAGTGTATCCGAAAGGGCGCATCTCACAAGATAAGATCAGATAAGCCTTTACAAAGGCAACAAAAAATATACTTTCAGATATACCTACTTACATACATACTTTCATACATAAATTCAAGTCAAAAACATTCCCCCCACCCGCGGCAGTCGGGTTAAAAAAGTATTCAATATAACATTATTTTACTGCATCGAAATCAGTGCACATCGTTCGAAATAAATTCATTTTGCTGTGTCGCCCATCACTTAGCTATCAACGCTCAAATATAAGCGATATCCGTAAATAAATATATTTCCACAATCCCGTTCCGTAGATTATGTCATCGAAAGAACTGAGTAGCCATCAATCAGGGTCCGGAAGTGGTGTCCGGGTGGGTTCGTTTTTGTTTGTTTTATTGGCTTCCGAGCGCCCCCAGTGACGCGTAAGAGTTTTGCGCGCCGCTACGTCACACAATATTCTTTGTTTTCAGGATTCCGTACCCACGGGGTGCCAACCCAATGGACCATATTATAGCCTCCGTTGTCTATTCGTCTGTCTGCTAGCGGGTTGCATTTCATGAACCGCAATGGGTAGGCAGTTAAAATTTGACTCCGCCTCAACCTTTGCCGGTTTTTTTATCATGATTTGACATAGGTAATTCCAGTAAATTCTCATTTCCATACGGTGTTGGTGGGTTGAAATTTTTAGAACTTTCCATAAAAATTAAAGTAAGTACAAAACTTGTAGGCGCTATAATTATATGTAATAAAATTAAAATAAAGGCAAAAATTCCACATTGAAGAAATGTGTTTTTTCGGCGTTTTTTGCATAACGTTAACTATCACTATATCTTGAACCGTAATAGCATGTACTTACTTGAATACAACTAATAGGTAATAAAAATGTACACACGTCTTCGTGTGCGAAGGCGTCTCGCGCTTGGTTAGCTAAGAACCATCCCGAATAAACCAGCTTTCTTTTAAATAACCGCCACAGACAGGCACGCGGGCACACGGCTCACGCGTGCGTTAAACTTACTACAACGCTCTTTTTGGTAGGGTGTTAAAAAACAAACTGCGAATATTTGAGATAAGTCTTTGTTATTGAACGTAAAAGTTAAATATTGTCAACAAATTTCAGCATAAGGTAGAGATAAAAATAATAATTATAACCTTCTTGCAAATAACATAACAATAAAAATTATAAATTAACATCTTAAAATTCAAAGTTATACGCTTCCGATTAACCGATAATTTCGTAATTCGCCGTGTCCATAAACGAAATCATCGATGTAAACTAGTGCCATTAAACTAAACTAGTCTTTAGTTTTCTGTTTCCTTAGTGTTGCCAACAGGGCCTTAAAAAGGTGTAATTTTTATGGTCGTTCGAGATAATCTCGAACAAATGATTGCAATTTTGATCCTTGATGTTTTTCATTTTACGTTATTTTGTGTTAAGTGTGTCACTTTCCGTCTCTTCACCAAGCGGTTCCAACGGAAGACCAGTGCGGGCTTTACGGCTGCTTTACGAATGCTGAGTTGGGACCGTTTCGCAACTGTTTCTTTGTGTCTTGTTCTTTTTGTATCTATGTAAGTACCTAATGTGGTTTTGTATTAATGCGAATAAATGTCTCTTTATCTTTATCTTTATCTTTATCTTTTATCTTTAATTACATATTGACTGCTAGGGGGGTCAATCTATACTTAAAAACATTCCCTCTGGCTGGGTAATGTTCGAGGCATCTATCCTCATGGGGCAACTATCCCATTTTTACCCTATATTGTATATCATAAACAATATGCCCCGAATACCTAAAAATTTTAACCGGCCGTCTGTGTGAGCGGCCGAAACCGTCACTGTTCCATAAAATACGGTTCGATTAATCATAGCAACCGATCCGACACTTGTCATACATACGCCTTGTTTCTTTCTCTGCGCGAGACATGAAATAATAGCTTCATTCCAAATGGTTATTGGAAAAAGATGAATGGGAATCTGTCATGTGGCATAGCAAAATGTTGTCGATACGAGTCTGGTACTAAGTGGTCGGTAACGACAGTATCATTAGTTCTATATTACTTAATGCATTCAGAGCCCATTGGCAACGACCAGCATTACAACCTTACTTATTACAACGATCAATTTTACTCTGATAAACTGTTATCTGCGGTGGCGTGTTTGAAACAATTACAAGTTTTAAATTTGTAAATTTGTAATATTTAGGTTAGCCCCAATTCAAATCCCAATTGAAATGAAAATCTAATCGAAAAGTTTACTACGTCAGCTCGTTAGGTATGATTATTTAGTAGCTTAGCACCTTATTATATGGTCCTTACCTATGAAATTGGCGTTTTATATGGGGAATTTTATAAAAACGGTGATTTTCATACATTAAATTTTGCGGATTATTTAGTAACGTCAAATGCAAACCAAACAAAATACTGTCAGGAATATTGGACACTTCTAAGCTATATTAAATATACTTAAAAATTGTTAGCTTCATAAAACTCTGCGTAATTGAAACACTTGAACTCGCAGCACATGAAAAGAGTTGAGTTCGAACACTTGAATTTTAAACATTAAGTAAGAAATTTAACCATATTATTTGTAGGTATCTAAAACCTTTGTAATATAGTGTATTTATGAAATTTAAAAAGAATTTGGAAGTTAAAATTGAAATGAATAAATTCCATACGAAATAAAACATACATTAAATCAAGCCTGTTTCCCAGAAGGGTAGGCAGAGACCACTTCTTTCCACTTGCTACGATCTTGAAAAATTTCTTTCGCTTCTTCCACATTTATACATCGAGTCATGCACGCACGTCGGTTTCGGGTACCTACTTAACATTCGGACGTTTTCTAGTATTTCTCCGATTTGATTCGAAAAAGTACGCCTAGGGCGGCCCCTTCCGACCTTTCCACTCAATTTCGTTCTGTATATCTCTTTCGTCAATCTTCTTTCATCCATCCTTTCCAAATGACCGAACCATCGAAGCATGCCCTTTTCAATCTTAGTCACTACATCTTTTTTTATTCCACATTTCTCTCTGACTTTTTCATTCCTTACACACCACACATACTATGCAAAGAGCGCATTTCAACTTTCATGCTTGTCCTGCCACACCCAAAATTCACTACCTTACATCAGGGTCAGTACTCCATTGTCAACAGCCAGTCGGGCTTATTGTGAAACGCGCGTTCTTACAAAGGAGTACAAGGCCCCATTAATTTGATTCCCCGCATTCACCCTCCTCTCGATATCCTTCTCACATTTACGATCTCTTGTAAACATACTTCTCAGGTACACAAATTCGCTCACTTGTTCTATTTACTAATTCACCATTTATATTTATCAAAAAACTCAGTCATCTTCTTGTCCTTCTCTATCACCATGACCTTGGTCTTGGCAACATTAAGTTTCATCCCCTTTTGCTTAAATCCCTCATTCATCACTGTCACCATCTCTTGTAACTCAAGTACTGATGGGGCAAGTAGGTATAAATAACTTGATCATCGGCATATAGGAGGCACTCGATTAGCAACTTTTACATACGCAAACCCTTTCAAATCTCGCACACAACTGTCCATGAATAGATTTAACAGCCATGGTGAGGCAACACATCCCTGTCTAACACCTTTAGATATTAAACCAGGCCGAGTATGCCCCATTGATCCTGACACGGACTTTGGAGCCCTCATAAAGGGACCTCAAAGCCTGCACCAGGTTGCTGCTAACTCCATACATAGACAGAACCGTCCACATTTCCTTTCTATCTACCCTATCATAGGCCTTTTCCAGGCCCACAAAAGCACAAAAAACCTTTTGGTTGACAGCCAAGAACTTAATACAAATAAAACACGTAAAAAAAACGCCTATTTCATAGGTAAGGACCCAATATACGTAACGGGTTGGCTTAAAGTAATGAGTTTTTTATTTTATTAAATCACCTGTCCCTAACAAGTGATTTAATAAAAAATAAATATAGCTATTATATAGCTTTTCATTATATAAAAAAAAACTAAAACCCGTATGATATTGATAATCAATCATTACAATGTAGCAAAAGGTCCCCATCTTCAATTTTTCGATGTTTCTTCTTAACGTTTTCATCATACGTAGGACCACATCTATTTTTATTTGTTTTAGTTCATTCGTTGTTTTTGTACCCTGCGCTTCAACTGAGTCTGTGATTTTGCTTCCCGTCCATCACTGTAAACTAGTCTACTGAGAATTACCAAAGCATCCTCCATTGGACGATCTATAGAGACGTTCGAACGGTTTGAATCCTTTGTCGCGAAGTGAACGCCACGCTCTTTTAGTCAATTCTGGGAGCTCCCTGCATAGTGATACTTTCTTCGCAACTTCCTGTACTTCTTCGGAATTTCTTCAGCGGTTTGTTGAATATTTGGGTGCTTTTTGACGCTTTAAGCGTTGAACGTTGTATTTCTTTAAAAAAATCCTAACTCACCTACGGGAAACTTCATATTTTACAGCTAACTTATCTGGGACTCAGCCACTTTCCTTTGTGCAATCTTTGCCACTATCCTCTGGCCTCGATCATTAAGAATGGGTGGTCTTTCCGTTTTTAGTAAATCATTAGTCCCGATACCAAGTTCCCACCGCTGGATCAAAAATTAAATTGTAGATGGAGGTACGTTTTCAGCTTTGAAGTGAGAGACTACTCCAGATTTTTCACGCAGTCCAAGTAGGTGATAGAGATTCACGTAATAACTATATACCTCGCGGATTTTTTTATTGATCCAGCTACCTTTTTTGTCTTTTTAACAGTATTGACGTATTTTCTATTTATTATATTGTCAAAATACTTTTTGCGTTGTTTTTTATCTGCTATTGTCAATTGAATACCTTCTCATTACTTTAGCCAAAGTTATATATTATATAGCAGGTAGCACTGGTAGCAATGCAGGTAATTTACCTTCGGATTCTGAACCCATATGTGTGTAGATAAAATGATGTATGCATCTTACTATAATATAATATCAACCTTAATGTTGCTGAGTTGAGATGACCCTCGTACGTTTAAGGCGTGAAAATAACCTCAAAAACAACAAGAGCGCAAAAATGTAAAAAAAACGTGAAACATGTTTAATGGTTACGAATCTGAATCTAAGTATTTAATTACGTTAAGCATGAATTTATTTTATTATGCATGGTCTATGCTTCGTTTGAATCCGATCGCACAAGCAGTCCAAGCCCAACTTGGCTCCAGATACACACAACCAGAATAAGCCGAGTAGGTACCTCAGAAGGCTCTGCGCTAGACTGCAATGTCACTATAAGAAAAACAAGGCCTATTCTTGTAACACCATACTCAGTGACGACGACTCAATAGGCAAAGTAAAGTTTTTGGAAGATATGTATATTATATTTTTTTTCGATAGTCGTCATCCTAATGATCAAGAAACTGCGGCTCTTTTATTTTTATTTCCTCTAATATTTTAGAAATATTTTTTTTAGTTATGAAGTTGACATTTTTTAACTTTAATGACTGACTAGCTTGTTGCTTTCGTACTTAATGAAAAAGAAAAAAAAACAATTCTAAATCTGTCATTGTCAAATCAAATCAAAGTAAACAAACGATTCATTTCAACGGCTCTTTTCTGTTTGCTTGTGTTTCATGTGATCAGTGTTTTTAGAAATATTTTTAACGATCTCAGAACGAACTCCGGACTTTCATTTTGCCGCTTTGTAGAGCAACGTTCGCACGATATTTGGTCTACGATTTATTTTCGACCCCTTTGGCACTTCTTCTTGGACACCGATTTTGTTCCTTTCACGACGACTCTTGCTCTGCTTTTTGATAGCCAAGAGACCCCCTTTGAATTGTAAAATCCACGCAATGAATTCGGCAATCCCACACGGACTTTGGAAATGGAGTATTACAAAGATTTACTTGAATTTACTTATTTGAATTGAACCGTTTGTTTACTTTGATTTGACTTGACGTTGACAGATATAGAAGTGACAGTTTTTTTTTTCTATTTCATTAATTACGAAGGCAACAAGCTTGTCGGTCATTAAAGTTTACAAATGTCAACTTCATAACTAAAAAAAAAATTTCTAAAATATCAGAGGAAATAAAAACAAAAGAGCCGCAGTTTCTTGATCCTTAGGATGACGACTATCGAAAATAAATTTAATCTACAAATCTTCCAAAAACTTTACTTAGCCTATTATCTCACTTCAATACATTGCGTAACTCACCAGAAAACACAAACACAAACATACCACAAACTACCTCCTCTACCTCCGCAGCAGGAAAAGAAGAACTGATATAAACTAAAACAAGCCATGTCTGAAATAAAAAACAATTTAAATTATAATCAAGAGAGCATTTGTGCCGAACAATCTGAAATGAAGGAAGACATAAGAAATAGAACAGCTGAATCATAATTGCAGCAACCTACATACACATACACATACATAAACTCACGCCTTTATTCCCAGAGTGGGGTAGGCAGAGCTACAGAATTACCAACAACTCTAAAAACTTGTTGATAATTCTGTAACCACATTTTGCACACTTAGGCTAAGATGTTTACCAGTGTATTAGTGACAGGTTGCAAGCCCATCGCCTAACAGTACTATACGCCTTTATTCCCTTAGCCGTCTCTTACGACATCCACGGGAAGATATGGAGTGGCACTATTTATTAGTTTGCAGCAACCTCCAAGGTGAAAAAGCCTGACCTTGATGATAAAATTGTTGTTCTTTACGGACTAACACAAAACTACTGGAAAACTGAAGCGAAACTAAGAAATTGAATAAAGATCTTTTAAAAAATAATAGTACATTGTGTATTAAGGGTGGTAAAGAAAGAATTACAAACGAGAGTCTGTTAGAAGCCCGAAGCCGAAGGCTGAGGGCTTTAATGACTCGAGCTTTGTATTTCCTTTACCACCCGTGAAACACAATGTTTTTCATCACAATTGCGAGAAAATGAAATAAAATCAGACAAAAGATCATATTTTTAACTTATTAGCGGCAGACTACATCATTGTCTGTGACTTACCACAGATAATGTCAAACGTGTTCGGAGTCCGATTCTAGTGACATATGAGATCAATAGTTTATTATGCGAGATTTTAGGAAATAGTATTCAACTGACATTTCATCTCGAATGAAACTTCATATCGAATGGCACAAGAATTGGGGTCCTGACGTATTGTGATAGTTTGAGTCCACATATAATATTAAAAAAAAAAGCTATTACGCACGTTAGAAGCGTAATGGTAAAAAAAGGCCCGCGGGTATTATTTTGGATTTACGGTCGATTTTTCTAGCATGTTAGGACACTATTTACGAGCTAGTGTGATGAAAAATATCTGGTTACAGTGAAAAAGTAACATTCATCGGGAGAAAAGCAAGGAAAAGGTCAATCCAAACTGACCTTATTAGTAAAATAATAAAAACCACTTACTTGAAAATTCACCAATTCTGAAAGAAGCTGGCTCTAGTGTCACAGACTATTTAAGCCCTGAACAAATAAAAAGTAAAAGACATTTGCGAACTGCTCTATAAACTGCGAGACGAAATGGCCATCACGCAATAACTAAAGAAGACAGACTTATTGTAAATGGAAAAGAATTTAACTACTCCTTACCAAGTCTAACAGAAAATAAAAAACTAAATAACAAAACACTACAGCATCATCAAGAAATAGAAGACACAACCACCACCATCGACCACCCCTGCCCCATACTACCAGCCCAGTGGCGTCGAGTCCGCTCGCTGCGGACACTCGAGCCGCTGATCAACGCGCCAACCAACCGACTAAAGAACACACCCCACTAATACACTTTTCGTGACTAATTTAAATTTAAATATTATTTCATTTGGAATAAAATCCATCTGCTTCAATCTTTAACAGAAGACAAAGCTAACCTAGATATTTTTTGTATTTCTAAGTCATGGCTAAATAAAGTAAACTAAATTTACTTAAGATTCTAAACTACAACTCGGCTTCGCCCTTTTGCCGTGATCGCCAGGATGGCGGGGGCGTACTTACTCGTATATTAATAAACGATACAATACAATATTCGGAACGTGTGAATATTGCATCGCTATCGTTAGAAATGATCTTAGAAATAAAAATGAATCATTAAATGTGTTGCTAAGCGCAAAACTCGAGAACGGCTGAACCGATTTGGCTGATTTATTTTTTGTTGCGTTCGTTATTGTCAGGATAAGGTTTATCTATCTACTGGGGTGTCCCAGAAGTAAAGAGACAAATTAGGTTAGAAATATTTAATATAAGGAATGCAATAAAATGAAGGTTTATTGGTTCGTAATAAATCTTGTATTGTTAAGATCAAATAACTATATCGAATCGGTGCATACTTCAACTTTGTTACCATTATTTTGAAGGTTATTTGCTGACTGTCTCATCACAGCTGTTCTAAATCTCAAAGCTACAGTTTTAGCCAATCTAGTACACCGACAGTTAAATGCAGTGAAAGATTTGGGTTTGTCCACTTGTTTTTTAACATAATGATCATACCTATCTACCTGAACTTAAAACAATAATATATCCCTTGCCAGGAATACCACATGTATCAACAGAAGGTAGGTCTCATCGTTAAGAATGAGAACTTTCTATGTTTTTTTGTAAACTTCATGACAATCTGTTTAAGCGTGCTCCTCCTGCTCTTTTATATACTTTTACTCCGATTATTTAACAAATAATTTAAAGGCTGAATCATTAACCCTCATCCTGGTCACAACAGATGTTGATATCTTAAATTTTATTGCTGTAACTTTAACAGAGATGTCAATGGAACTTGCTCAAACGTGTTTTTTACCATATTTATGTTTTGAACAGTCGAAACTGTACGCTGTCATCCAGTAATATATTGAAAATGTCGGTGTTCTTTACATAAAACATATTTATATTTCTGTTATTACTTGTTCTTCTAGCTTCCTCTTCAATAAAATGATGTATCGTGTGCGTTTTCCCGTGACATTGATAGTACTGAAAAACTTTTTTCTCAATTAGTTCTTGTTCCACTCTCTTTATTATTGAAAACAAGCAGAGAAGTACGCGACTCCCGGCTTATTTGAAAGATTTAACATCGACTTTCGACATGACAGTTGGTTTAAACTTTTTTGGATGTTTTCTCTTTGACCAATTTTCTCTATGACAATTGTCTCTTTACTTCTGGGACACCCTATATATAAATAAAAATGAATCACTAAATGTATTGCTAAGCACAAAATTCGAGAACGGCTGAACCGATTTGGCTGATTTCTTCTTTGTTTCGTTCGTTATTGTCAGGATAAGGTTTATATGTAAGAAAACAAAATCCAACGGGAAGGTCGGAAATTTGCAGCGGGGCGAAGCCGCTGGCGGGCAGCTAGTTGATTATAAATATTTACTGGCCAAATGGTAGAAGAGAGACCGAAGTATTTTTTTCAAGCCTAACTAGTCCCTTACAACTTATTCCTTTAAAAGATATGAACAAAAAAATTGTGTTAGGAGGTCATATTAATTTAGACTTTATTTCTGAAAGAAATGAAAAGTTCCGGCTATCCAACTTATTATCATCGCACCACCTCCACCGAAGAGTAAACAAACCAACAGCTTACCCCAACGACCTCTACTTGCATTGACCTAGTCTTAACTAATTTTAAAATTAATACCTCATCGTTAAATATTCACGAATTTGCTTCTCTGACCATAGAGGCATCTGGCTAATAAAGAAACAAAAAAAAACACATTCAAAAATAATACCTACGTAAAAACGGCAGAAAATCTCATTGGAGTAAAGGCGTCACATGAATAACTTTTTATTATTCCATCTTCAAGTACTTGTAATGTGACATGCAATAAATCATCTGAATTTGAATTTGAATCTGTTGGTTAAATAAGCAAGCATTGCATATTAAGCGTCACTTTACAAAAAAAAACTTGTTTGGATTGTGTTTTTATTTGTTTGCTGATTCTAAATCAAAAAGGGTTTGAATTCACGACCTTTTTTATTTTTGCCAAAGTAATTAATTAAGGGTTAAAAGTGTCCCTGGCACCTTCAGTGCGGTAGCATTCAACGGAGTGGGACTGTCATGCAGGTATATTAACGTAGGTACATCAAATTAAATCAATTCACTGATTTGAAAACTTTTTTTAAGTGCCTGCTTACCCGCGAATGCAGTGGGGAAATCATTCCGGACGGTAGATAAATTACGAATTCTATCCGAGGAAAGCATTTCCTTAGAGAGCACTCGAATGTACCGCGGTCATGGTTACCCGTGGAGCCGAGCTACGGCTTACGGCCGGCCCGTGCGTGACCTACAACTTAGCAGTCTTATTCCGCACCACTCTCCACACAAAACTATCTCATGTTATTTACATTAAACTAAGAAACATGTTGTCTACACGTAAACGGGAAAACTTAAAGGAGCAGCGAATCGAAGTTTATGTACTTACTGAGAAAAGCATTTTGACGGTTAGTTGCCTTGTCTGTGCATAATAATTGCCAATGTGTTTTTAAGGTTGATGACTTGCGATGAAAAGTTTGTGGTCTACTTCTACTTCTCAGATGTAAAGTTAAAAACTAAAACCGCCGGGCGACTAGGATGTCGCACCCTATACTTAAATGACTCATACGTTCTTGATGTTTCGCAACTGTGTCTCTGTGTCTTATTTTTTGTATCTATGTACCTAATGTGGTTTTGTATTGTTGCGAATAAATGTATCTTTTTGAATCATCCATGTATTAAAATCGGTTCAATAGCATAGAGGACCTGGAGCTTAATGTCGGATTCGTAATGCCTACATTGATTGCATACAAACAGATGGCTAAACTCATTACTGTATATTGGCCTCGCACAGTCGCAAAAAATAAGTGAAGAGCCATTTCATCTGGTATACCTGCTTGAAATATATTTTCCCTCCGGATATTATTTTCACGATTTGCAGTAGCAATTATGTGAATAAGAGCCAAGAGCGCCCGCCATTCCCAATAAATCAATCAACAGCAGGATTCGCAAATAAAAATATTTTTAAACGAACAAATCGGGCACTTGAAAATACATTTCTCACTTATGTTAAGGACTCTCTGAGCCGAGCTCCGTATATTAATAATAAATCATTAGGATATTATAGTAAATCATTCGGCAATACGGCAAACACGCTAGTACCTTGTGTAAATCTAAACCTTTTACTAATCAGCTCTTAGCAAAGAATGGCATAATATTAAAACGTTATTTGTAGGTCCAAGCGCCAGCCACGGCCGATCCTTAAGAGCGGACTCGCCTATTGTAGATCAGCGTTTCTGAAACTAGGGTTACGGCGGCGAACAAGTTCTAATCATTTATTCAGAAAATAGCCTCGTCTATATTCTGGAAAGATATTGCCTTTGAAGCAATCGACCAAACTAAGCTTCATAGCGTTGCTCAATTTATCGTATAGATACATAGAGTATTTTTAGTGACGAAGCTGAACGGCTTTAGAAGTAGTTTAGTGATGTAGAAATGTAGGAACGATTATTATGTATTTGTTTTGATGTTAAGCACTTGCTCTTAGTTAGTATCCGTATTCGTAGAGACTTTAATTATCTTAACCTGTTTACCCATTTACTCGTATCTGTGATTAGAAGTTATCCATTTCAATCAACAAGTCTTCGAACACAAAAAAACAGTTGAGTAAAGATAAAAGTCATAGACTTCACCTAAATAATCCCGCTAGGCGTGAACTTAGATGCATAAGCAGAAACGTTGTTCGTACGAATACGGATGTCTCATCATAACTGTTAAGTAGGTAGTACTCAAGTGTAATATGGGATTTAAAGGTACAAATGAAGTAAGGTGGCGGCGAAGTGGGAGCGGCGCGTCACAGCACTAAACCACCTCCGCCACGCTTTTCCCAGTAGTGTGCATTATATAACAATTTACAAGAATTACCTAACATCGCCCTGACCGCGAAGAGTATTGCTACCGTATTGTTTTTACTTAAGTAAAAGCTAGCACAACCTGCAGCATACGATAATATGTCGAATGCAAATGCAAATCGAGCAGCCATCAAAAATGCTGTGCATAAGCTTCGGGCGTTTAACGTTATTTGAATATATTGTACAGTAGTTATGAAAAAAAAATAGGTTCGTACGTTTCCTTTTAGGGGTCCGCAGTGAACCTGTGAACCCTTATAGTTTCGCCATGTCCGTCCGTCCGTCCGCAGCCTAGCTCAGACTCTTCTACTAGAAATCTGAAATTTGGCGTGGACTGTATCTCCCCTACATGTCACGTGGGGATGTTTTTATGTTTTCTCGTCTACCCCATAGTACGGGGACCGGGGTGTCATTGGATAGGGCTTTCAAAAAAATTGCGGGTTTGCCGTATATTTTTTTCGATTAAGGGATCCGTTCATGAAAGATTAAGGCTTAAAGCGCAATTTTTTTCAGTCAAGTGTAAATTCCTCACAGCTAGATGGCGCTAAGACAGTAGTCCCTATGTTCAGCAAATTAAGGACTACTCTTACAGCGACATCGGGTAATACTTTTTTCAAAAGGAATGTTTCAAAATATATCGATTAACAATTCAAACTTGTTTGCAACATTAATATAGGTACCTACTATTCAATTTACTGGCAATAAGTAGTATTTGTATTATTTTACTACTAGGTTAATACAGTTACATCATTTAAACTTAATATATTATTGTTAGAATAGAATAATATTTTATTAGCAAGAATACGGTTTGCGTAAAATTGATACATGACATGACGTCATTTACTAGCAGCGGCGGTGCGCGCTCCTGAGCGGTTTAGTAAGCTCCCAATCGTGGCTGTATTTTTACCAGTAATAAGTAGCAGGCTGAGAATTTTTTTGAATACGTCATACTACAAATTCATAAAATTCATCGTACAAAATAATTAAATGAATGATAAATCTAATCCGCCACAAGGTTAAAGAAAACTTGAACAAAACAATTCAAACACTCATCAGATTGTTATAAATCTACAATGGTTGTAAATCTAAATGATTGTAAAATAAAAACAACAATGGTTGTAAATCTATGACGGCTTCTTATAAAGTTGATAAATTAAACTTTTATATTATTGACTGCTCATACTTTACTTACAAATAGGAGTCTTAGATTAAACTGGTCCATTTATGCTAAATATGACTTCGCGCGGTGTCATATACATACAGACGGATTGACAGAAACATCTAAAATTCAATCAATGGATTAAATCTGGAATACAGTTGAACCGAATCCAGATTTTAGTAAATATTTACGTACATCATTCAGGATAATTATGTCGCCGTCAATAGCACTCGCAGTAGATGTAAACAAAACCAAACGAACCAATTCGTCATGATTGCTCGATAATCACATCCTTTTAAAGATCAAATAAGGTCTTTGCAATGATTTATACACTAGATCATTATTTTCATATTAAGTTTAAGATGAAATAACTATTCATTATACGTTATTTTTAATAAAAACAGGCTTGGTAAACATTTGAGGTTATGTGTCAAACAGTACTAATTTGTTTACATCGTTTACAAGTTCTATTGACGGCGAAATTACAGTGTAAACTTTATATAACGTCGTTCGTTAATATTGTAAAGGATATTTAATTTTCTATAACGTGAAAATTAGTTTAAAGACAAAACTTGTGTTTTAAGTGCGTGATGGATAACTTGAACTATTAACACATTGAATTCTATTGATAGCTGTAAAATGAGCCATTTATCGATAGTCGATATAAATCACGTCCACATCCTTACGGTCTGAAATCCATACAAATATTAATATTCATTTAAAAATATAAATAATGGTTAAAAACTAAATTTACCCGTGATATGTTATGCCCTTTGATTTTATATTAATGTTTGCACTTCGACTTTTGCACACTTTCACGCTACATACAGTTATTTTACAATTTAAACGGAGCTTCTATACTGACAGCGATCAGTGGGTGACTATGTCAACGCCTGACACGCCTTGTGCCGATAAGTCCATTTTGACCATATCGAGGCGTCACGAACCACGCCCCCATAACATATCTCCCTTGTGTCTATGATCTGAATGTTTATACCTACTAAAAATCATTTAAGACAGCACCAAATAACTTTAAATAGAAAAATTGTTCATATAGGTATGTGGTTTTTTGAGATAGTTTTTTTGTGATCGTCGTTACGGCTTCGGAACCCTACACTGGGCATGGTCCGACATGCTCTTGTCCGGTTTTTTTTCAAGTTCCTAGGGCCCGTTTGCACGTAAATGTTAATGACTCCTTTTTGACGGAGATGAAAATATTGTAATTCTCAATACTTTAAGCCAACCCGTTAGCATACATTGTCGACAGTACTAAAAACCATGGTAATTTTAACCCTAGGTTAACCCTAGGTTAAATAATTAAAGAATGTTAGATTCATATATTCATAACTTATCTGGGGCTCACCCACCGTTTTATGCAAACTTTGCCACTTTACTCCGGTCTCGATCATTAAGAATGGGATGGTGTTCTCGTTTTTGGTAAATCTTTAGTTCTAATACCAAGTTCCCACAGCTGGATCAAAAATTAAATGGTAGATGGAGGTACATTTCAGCTATGAAGTGAGATGAGAGACCACTTCAGATTTTTCACGCGCTCAGAAATCTAATGATACCTCGCCGGGCCATCCGTTCAGCCTCTGGGAAGAAACAAACAGACATACATACCCACAAACATACGTAAATACATACCTATACATACACGTCAAAATTTTACCCTCCTTTCATCGGCAGTCGGTTAATTTATTTAAAATTCTCTTTTTCTTATCCAAACACTTCTGAAGTAGCCAATCATAAAGAAAGAGAGCTAGACACTTAATGTACATTAACATCTATAACAGTGAGAGGAAACCAATCAATAAATGAAGTGACATGGCAATCCAATAAACACTGCCAAGTTCACAAACACGATTGTTGTCGGTCCAAGTTAGTTAATCTCAATAGGCTAGTTTCAGTAAACTCCGTGGGCCAATGTTTTTGTTCTTAATGGAGAAGGCGGCTAAAGATTATTGGAAAACTTTCTCGTTACTAATTTATATGTGAGCCATGTCTGAACTAGTGTGTTCAACAATGGTTTAGGAACTAGGTACTTATCTGCGGGCGCAGACATAACACGAGTAAAGTGTCAAGATCAACAACAGTTCAGCAGCTATGATTACAGTACTCTACTGGTGGTCGATATCTGCATCTCAATTGAACTATACATACATATAAGGGGACTAAAGCACACTTATGTGGCAAATTACAACTACTTTCTAGTCTAATCATCGTGTGATTTCAAAATGCATCGATTGATGTGATTCTTTACACGTACTACCTACCAATTAGTATATTGCAGCCATCATAAACGACAAAATAATTAGTGTTACAAAATTGCATTGTACCGAATTAAAACACTGTAGAAAGAAAAAATTATAAGGTTAGCGATTGAACGGTAAATTAATAAACAATGCAACTTGATATTCACCCTACTGGGCATTTATATTTAAATAAAGTGCAACAGAGCCCCCAGCTAAAAGCCCATTTTGTTGACGCTCCAAAAAACATAATTTCCCAACCGGCACTATGTAAATTATAGTTTAGTTTTCTGTATCTTTATTTTATGATTTGTTAATTGTGCCAAATTGCCGATGCTGTATACTGGCTAGTGGGTATTTCTAATTTAATATGTTTATGAAAAGTATTTGCATGTAGTTTTTGTATTTATTTTGTCACTAAATAGTAGCACATATTTGTTTCATAGAATATATATTTTTTTTCTTATTACACTATTTATTCGTTTAGCGTACCGTCCGTCTGTCACTCTCGGTGCTGGCTGAAAATCAGCGCTGCAGTTGTTTAACACCTCAGCATTATGCTGAGCCAGTGTCCGATTCACTGCCGCGAGGACACACTAACTACTTGTTTATTGCTGTTTTCTGTTTTTACTTTTTTCTTTGTGTCTTGTGTCTGTCGTGAATAAATGTATTTTTCCTTTCTTTTTTTTCTTCAGTATTAATTCATACGATTAACTGACAGATTCCCAAACCTGTTAATGAAACGATTTACTTAATAGTTTTAAGCGGAACTATGCACAAGCTCAAAACATACTTAAGCAAACATGTAAAACCACTAAAACGTTTATACTGCGCTTCAACCTTGGAGGGAAATTAATAAAGTGTAACAAACACAAAACGCAGAGAGCGCGATACTGATCTAACTTGAAAACTACATTTACTTTAGCAGCGCTACCTTTTGTTGGTATCAAAAGTTTTTTTTTCTACCTATTACTTACTAGGGTTCTTACATTACGTACGGTGCTACATTTCTGCCGTCCATGCACGCAGTAATTTGCTTTGGTGATCGAATTTAAGATACTGCTTATTGGCTTAGGAGGGCAGATTTGGCCAGTCGTCCTTTATTGCTGTGAGGCCTGGACCATTAAAGAGGACCTCCACAAACGACTTAAGGATTTCGAAATGGGACATGTTGTCGAATGTTTGTATCAAGTGAACTGACAAAGTCAGTAATGTGCAGGTTTTAAAACAAATAGCTAGCGAAAAAAAAAAGGTTGTCCGAATCATCAAACAGCGAAAGGTTCCATACTTGGGTCATGTGCTACGCCATGATAGAGACCAATTCCTGCGTACTTTACCTGCGTATGGAGAAAATCCAAGGGAAGAGAAAGGTTGAAAGGAGGAATATGTCCTGGCTGAGGAACATCAGACAAGTTATTGCACTGGCCTCAGATCACAGAAACAAGGGAGATAGTCATGAGCGCCAATTCGTACAAAACCCGGTGTCGCCACTTTTAAACATGTGTGCGTCTTACGCTTACGCTCTATTAAATACTACAAAACCACCTCCTTATAATTGGTTACAGCTTACAAACTAAAAACGCCCTAACATAGTTTTGATAGTAGCACAAAATTAAGTTTTCAAGGTTGAAAAAAGCTGAAAGATCGTTTTTTTCCATCGTAGTTTAGTCACTGAACGTAAGGTAGCGCTTACTCCGTTACTTGGCTGCTATCTATGTGACGTGTAATTAATTAATTCCTCAGAGCTAGATATCGCTAAGACAGTAGTCCTTATGTTCAGCAGATTAAAGACTACTTTTACAGCGACATCTAGTAATACATTTTTGAAATAATAGTGCATTCAATCAAATTAATTATTGAATGCTCATAATTTACTAACAAATAGGAGTCTAAGATTAAACTGGTCCATTTATGTTAAATATGACTTCGGTGTCATATACTTAAAGACGGATATACAGACACATCTGAAATGCAATCAATGGATTAAATCTGGAAAACAGTTGAACCGAATCCATATTTCAGTAAATATTTATGTACGTCATTCAGGATAAATTATGTTCTTACCGTGTAAACTTTATATAACGTCGTTCGTTTATATTATAAAGGAAATTTCATTTTCCATAACGTGAAAAAAGGTTAAAAAAAAACCGGCCAAGTGCGAGTTGGACTCGCGCACCGAGGGTTCCGTACACACCTTTAGGTAAATAAGTAAAAGTTCACCCATCACGACAATAAAGTTAAAATATGTTATGTAACTAAAATTTAAGGTTTTAGGATTTTTTCCTTTATATGTGCTATAAAACATTGCTTTGGTTTTGGTGCCAGCAAATGGTTGTGATAAATAACTTGAACTATTAACACATCGAATTCTATTGATAGCTGTAGAATGAGCCATTTATCGATAGTCGACATAAATCACGTCCACATCCTTACGGTCTGAAATCCATACAAATATTAATATTCATTTAAAAATATAAATAATAGTTAAAAACTAAATTTACCGGTGATATGTTATGCCCTTTGATTTTATATTAACGTTTGCACTTCGGTTTTGGCACACTTTCACGCTACATACTCGTACAGTATTTTACCATTTAAACGGAGCTTGTGTACTGACAGCGATCAGTCGTGGGTGACTATGTCAACATGTCATCGCTTGACACGCCTCGTGCCGATTTGTCCATTTTGACCATATCGAGGAGTCACGAACCACGCCCCCATAACATATCTCCCTTGTTTCTGTGATCTGAGGCACTGGCTATCGGTTAAGAAAAAAACAAAAGAGTATGACTGAAGAACGGTGGTCCAAAACTTGTTAGTTAGCGATTTATTATTTATTTATTTATTTATTTATTTATGGATCCATGGAAAACCAACAGCTATACAAAAATTTAGAAATAAGATTAACAACACATAGCCAATTACAGTTACAGTTAGTTATGAATGGCATTAACACAAGATTAACACATAATATATATTTTCGTATAAAATCACTTGAAATTCGAAAATGGATAACCTGTCGAAGGCAAACCGATTTACAAAATTTATTGTAACGCCCTCGAAGCAAATTCGCGAGCTGTTGACATCATATAAAATTATCATTTCGAAATACGCGCTTACGTCTCAAACCCCGCGCGAAGTAAACATTCGGCGATACATTTTGCGTAAATTGTTACTTGAGCGATAAATAATTTTGTTCTGATAAAATAATGTTTTCCTTCTTGCATTCATTTGTCATAGCCGTCGGTGTTCCTTAAATGATTAGAGACAAAAACGGATAGCAATTGATGGCTATTGTGGAAATTTATACCCTTCATGAAAATGGCTCACATAGGTAAAAATCTTGAGAAACAATCAATTATAAATAGTTCATGTTTGAAGTGAAAAGTGGTGTTATGTTTTATGATTTTTACATAACAAACAGAAAGATTTACAGAAGTATTGCCGGCTGGTTCTGCAGATTTGACTAAGTTTTTTTTGGTACTGTTTTTAACGAGTGAACTATAGTTAAGTTATTTTAGATAGGAATTGTGAAATTCCCAGTAGAGTCCCAAACATAAACATAAATAAGAACACGGTAATCACGAGACCCACGACAGTGCGCCCTGCTACTTGACAAATAGGTACTTGCAAATTGACATTGCCAGGTCGCGTCAATGTATGAAAAATACCTGGCAAGAGCATGCCGGACCATGCTCAGTGTAGGGTTCCGGCGCCATTACTACAACCACAAATACAAGAAAATATATCCAAAAACCATAGTTAATTTGCTAATATGATTTTCGGTAGGTAAGTGTAAACATTTAACAGTCGCCTGAAACTCAAAATTATTACCATTATTACCAATTACCAATTTTGTCTACTAAGTCATCATATTTTTTCTTATAAATTCGTTATATGCGCTTTCATTTAAGATAAGTATACCTACTTATTGGGAAGTATACGGATATAGATTTATGCCATGAAATGGATTCATAGTTGACCACATTGACGAAAACTTAAGAAATCTATAATAAATTATATTATTTTTGTTTTTTTTTTAACTTTTGAACATCTGTATCTTAGGCCCGTACCTATTAATAAACTAATCTTAACTCTAATGCTCGTCTCGAGATGCATCAAAAATGGCAGTGTTCTATGGTTTGACGTTTACTTTGACGTATCTTGTGACGTGCCTCTCAGCCAAGATGAGCTTATTAATACGGTCCTTACGAACTATTCTGGATATTGTTGTAGCCAAATTCTTCTAAAAGGTGTACATAGTGATTTTTGCTGCTTTCTTGTAGGCAGAAAATGAAACACGTCCGAAAATGTAATGGTTTTTCAAGAATTAAACAATGACCCGGAGGGTTTCCGAGGTGGAGAACTTGGATTCGCCATAACGATTTCATCGTATAGAACATATAAAAAAATAGTAACTATTAGTTAGATGCAAGTCAATACCACTTTTATGGTACGATTTCCATGGACTACAATGGAAAATATTGTTTTTTTTCCGCAATATGGCGTGGTTTTGTTGAGGGTCCGTACTATACTAAAAAAAATTACCCTTAGAACGTATTAATTCTTTCAAATATTGTAAAACGGAACCCTTATCCTCCGGACCCCTTAATGACTCGCTCGTGACCGGTTTCATAAGTAATCCTGGTACATCTATTTATTAGGGTGGTCTCGAAACTGGAACAGGTATCCGGGGATGGAAAACTTACGCGAACAAACTCGCGGCCCTATACTATTTTCCATAACTGCACTAATTTTGTAATTGCGTCGTGTTGGGAATGCTGAATGCAGTGGCCGCATATCGGTTTCCGGTCTCCCGCAATCTGATTAATGTCTCCCTACGAATAGTAGGTACGTCGATCACATATTAATAATTGGTACTTATTTTAAAGTACGAATTATAAATTATTTACAGTGTCGAAATGTAAAACTTTATTTCCTTTGTTCCTTTTTTTGCTTATATTTAACTTGTACAGTCATCGGGAATAATATCTCTAGGCCAACATTGGTGTCAAAAATATCTGACACATGTTTGATTTCTAAAGGTATTAGAACGTTTTCGTTTTTTTGTTTCCTTTTTTTTAGGAATGGGCTGCAAATTATATAAGTATTGTCACAATTCATGTCTCGGGGCGCTCTCGTGAAAACTTTTCTAATAGTCATAGTTATGGGTAGGTATGTCTTTTTAAGTATTTATGCTCATGAAGGAGTTTCTTAAGGATAGGTAAAGATTTAAGAGGGGCGAAGGTCAAAGGGGTTAACAGTTAACCGTTAACTAAACACAGAAGTAGTGCAGTCATTGAAGCATTATTGCTCCGAATTTTGTTACTGTTAACAGAATTTCATACAATTTTGGAATTAGGTTCATCTTACCCTTAACTTCAAAAGTGAAAATGATTTGAACTCCGCAACCACCCTGGGGGTGGTTGCCAACCCTTCTCGGGGGTGTTTTTTTTTTTTCTTCAAAATAACCTCGGATATCGATAGAAGGCCTAATTTTAAGCAAAAAATCATATATAAAGTTTTTCGAAAAATCCAATACTTTTCAAGTTATTGACAATTGAAAATTCGCAATTTTTTCACGTTTTTCATCGGTTTTTTGCAAACATCTCCAAAAATATACGTTTTATCGAAAATTTTATGAAGAACAAAATTGTAGCAGGTAAAAAAATGAACAATTTGGTTCTTATAAAGTATTCTAAGTGCAATATTAAGCTAGATATTAAAGATCAAAGCCGTTTTTTATTTTGTCTGAAATTTAATCGATGTGGTCAATGCCATCTAGCGGCGAGCAGATGCATTTTATGCATTCTAATAAAAAAGGGTTTTGTAGTGCTTGAAATAAGCTTTAAAATGAGCACTATTAAAAGTCTTTTGCACGTAAAATAAGTCAGCTGTATTGCAAATAAGAGGAGCATCTAATGTTTATCCTTTAAAATCAATGGGTTTCATAAGTGCCGTTTCCACCAAAATTAAAATTAATCGTATTCCGCCTAGAATTAACTTTATTATGAAGAGTTTGATAGATTGTATCAGTTTGGCTGCTTCAGGACACATATTTTTCAAAAAAGTCACGATTAAAAAAAATCAAAAAATTTCAAATTCTTAAAACACCCACCTTTTTTTCATAATATCTCAAAAACGACGACAGATACGTATAAAAGTGTAGGGACAAAAATTTAGGTATTTTTTTGACAAACAATTTGATTTTTTTGTTTTTTCTGTCAAACAAAAAATGACGGAGATATGATTGTTTAAAGAGCGCGTGGCAGCGCAATCACAGCCTCTCTTAAGCCCTTTAACCCTTCACCGTTTTAGAAAAAGGTTTTTTACTATGTATTGCAATAAAGGATGTTGTAGCTCTCTTAATTACCTTTACAATGGTTTTTTATAAATTGTGATAGCATGAAAATTGAAGGAGTTATGGTCCAAAAACTTATGTTACTAACTTATATACGTAAAATGGTAGCAGTAATCATATATATTTACTGTTTAGGGGTAGTTTTAAGGGTAGAAAAGCTTAAGAATATGATAATCATTTTCGAGAGTGTGGAATATTATTTATTAACATTAATTTTATCAAAAAAAAAAAAAACAATTTTTTATCAAAGGGTACTTTTCAAGGGTTGAAAGGGGGTTAAAAATTTGATAATTATTATAGAGAATATAAAATATTACTTACTCTTTACTTACATCTTTTTATGTCATACCAAAGTATTTTTTTGTGGTTTTTTCAATTTAGGGGTTGTTTGCAAGGGTTGTAAGATTTTCAAGGGGTTGAAAATGATTTATGAGGTAATTGTGTTAGAAAACACTTTACAATTTCACCACTTACTATTAGACATGTTTTCTAGCGATAAAATGGCTCAATGTAAATTTTTCCATTAAGGGGTTATTTACACCCCTTAAAAATTATAGGCGGAGTTCAGATCATTTTCACTTTTGAAGTTAAGGGTAAGATGAGCCTAATTCCAAAATTTCATGCAAATCGGTTCACAGTAAAAAAATTCGGAGGTAAGACCGTATTTTTCGCTTCAATGACTGCACTAAAGAGAAGATTACGAATAACAGAGTACCGACGAAAACGGATAGGAAGCCCTTTGAGTTGGGAACGGTAATTAGAGACGTGGTCATATTTGCGTAAACCAAATATGAACAGATAGCATTAATTTGGAATACGCTGAAGCTTGTTAAGCTTCTCAGTAAGATCTAAGAGCACACATAAACATGGTCTCTAGAACGGACCTTTTAATCAAACGTCACGTTTTCGAGAACGTGTTCTAAATCTACCCGTAGCACAAACGTTTACTCGTAAAACAGACTGAAGTTTCCGTTAATTACCTACTTAACGTACATTTCACTTTTAATTACTACTACGAAAGTCAACGTCAATATTAAAGTGCTTTAAAATTTTAGTACGAAGTACGGCAGGCGCTGCTACCAACCGCCGGATGCACTTTCTCGATGACGCATGACGCTACGTTAACGTTACTCACTTGGCAGATGGAAAAAGTTCGTGCTCGAGGTTCGGAGGAACAGCCTTTTAGTGGCAAGAGGGAGAAAGTTACGAAGCCGTCTAAGGGACCTCACTACAGCAAGTGGCTCCTTGCTGACCTCGTTAACTTGAGAACATGGACCGGCCCGCTATCCCATTCAAGGGGTTTCGAATGTGTTTTTATAAAGATTTATTTAGAAAAGCCGTATCGCTTGAAAACCGTTCGATTTGCTTTTTAAAGTGCTATTTATAAGGGTCACCCTTACCAAATCCGTTCCTTGTACGTCTTGCTCGATTTTGCTTTTGTAGCGCCTATATTTTGAGTGATAGCAATATCCCTTTTACTTAAAAAAGCCGTTCGGTTGGCTTTTTAAGCGCTATTTATAAGGGTTACCCTTATAAAAAGCCGTTCTATTTATTGGTTTTCTAAGCACTATTTTTAAGGGTGACCCTTTATTTACTGCTGTTCTTTAGGTTTCCCTTATGTGATGGCTAGTTAAACAAACAACTAAGACGTATATTTCTTTAAAAGGGGTTATTCCTTTAATGGGTTGTACCTCGAGATGTAAGTCTTTTAAAGGTTTTTATCGGGGAATACGTGGTCGGGTCCCTTGCATGAGAACCAAATAGAAACGTTGGTAACCTCAAAAAATTACAGCTACGCAAAAAAACTATTGTTATTACAGTTATAATATATAAGCCTGGGTTAATAGTAACAATAGAAAGTTCTTTAGTGATTCATTTAACATGTTAGTTGATGTATCCTACGTCCTGTTAGACTCGTATGCACAACACTCGTCTACACAACAATCGCAATCTTGTTAGAAGGGACCAATTTTTTTTTTCAGTGTACGGTTCATAAAGATACCCAGGTTTTTTACTAATTATACAAAAGGAATAAGGCCCCCATCTAAATTTATTTGCGTTCGATTTACACCGTCAACTCTGGCAAGGAATTTAGGACTGCTGGTAGTAGCTAACAGTTCGAGTTTAAGTAGGATTAACTCTCAAACCTTAACTACTCCATTGCTATTTAGTTGCGAGCGTCATCGTTATTTGTGATATTGATCACTGAATCGAGTTCTTCGTGCTCGCCCTGAGATCAAGTATAAAGGTAATAATAGGAAGATCTATAAATGCATGTGTGGCGGTTGATCGAGATACAAAACCGGACAAGAGCATGTTGGACCATGCTCAGTGTAGGGCTTCGACGCTGTTGCTAAAAAGACAAAAAACAATTTGGAACAAAATCAAGTACTCGTATTCAATTAACAAATTTTACATATGTATAACTTTGTTTGGTGCTATCTTAGATATTTTTAGTCGGTATGAACACTTTCGTTACCTGTATCTCAAGAATAAATCAAGTGTACTAAATGACTTAGTCATGATAGTTTTCCTTTTAATTGTGTGTTTATAGGATATGTAACCGTTGCGAAAATCTATAAATGTATACTTAAACATAACGGCGTTTTAATAGCCATCCAAAAATGTAATATAAATGATTTGTAGTAAAAAAAAACGACTACCCTTGTCCTGTACCTATCCGGGAGGTACAAATATCGATATGTATATTGTACACGTATGTGTACAAAATTTCAGTTTTGTAACTTGAATAGTTTCTGAGAAAAAGTGAATGAGACATACGGACAAGTATGGTCATGGTGAAACTATAAGGGTTCATAGATTGACTTCGGAACCCTAAAAAATAAATAGACTTTGGAGTCCAGTATTGTGATTAGAGGTTAGCTAAAAATATAAGAAATGTAGAAAACTTTATGATAAAAAAACTACATCTCCAAAAACCGAATACGATGCCTTTACAATATAGCTTGACTTGAAGATTTTAAAATCTTATGCAGTATAGAGTAGACACCTTTGCGAGTTCGCGCGTTTCATCCGCACAAGAGGCTGCTGACGAGATACACTGCTCGTTATACGCCGAGACATGAGCAAGGCAAACTACGCTTCTATTCTACTAGGTAAAACCATATTGCCTTTGACGTGTTATGGTGTTGTTTTTAACTCGACCATGATTCCTGCCAATTAAATAAGAGCTATTAAAACCTTGACAAAACGATAACGGTCAAAGACGATAATGGTTTTTAGCGCCATATTTACCCAGCACCTCTATTATAATTCTAAGCGGTCAAATCCAAAACGTATTTGAGCTGCAGGCTAAATCTTTTAAAATATTTTATTGAGACAGTTCTAAAAACACACTTCAGGCGCGGAAAAGTATTAAAGAATAAACCATTATCAATATTATCATAAATTGATTTTAAATTAAATTATATTTAGTCTGCAGTATATGAAATGTTTGATTAATTTTCCTAAAAATACTTTTAAAGTACTTACCAACAAATCTGTCCAAAATTGGAAAAACCAAAGTTAACCAAATGTAAAAAAAAACACCTACTCAAAAGCAATTCCTTTGGTTTTCTATTCAATTGTAGTGTCATTGAAATAATGACTGTACATTATTTAAATAAGTTTTAAGTACCTATATAAGTGATGTTTACACTCCCTTATACAAAATAACATTATTATGTAGTAGCCAGTACTATTTTATTGACACGGGGCTAAACCGATTTTGAACATGTCTAAGAACTACCGCCAAAAAACAAGCTTTCAAATAAAAAAAACTGCAACCAAATCGGCTCATCTGTTTAAGAGCTACGGTGCCACAGACAGACACACACAGACTTACACGTCAAACTTATAACACCTCTCTTTTTTGCGTCGGGGGTTAAAAAGCTGGGGTATCCCAGCTACTTAGCGGTCCCCGACGTGGCAACGCTTAAATCAAAATATTAATACCTACTTATAATTAAACTTAGGGCCAATAGGTACTTATTATTTTTTACTTTATAGAGGTTTTTGTTTACATACTGTTTTGAGTCGGGGGTTTTTAAATTTTTATTAGTAGATATTGTTAGTTTGACTCAACTTTCGTGACGAGACGCATTCGTCACGTCACGAAACAAATACCGGGCTGGAATCGATTAGAAATCGGTATAAATGCGGGTAGTATGAAACAATTACCACAAACTGCGTGGCGCAGATCGCGACGTCAAGCGTTCTACCCGTTATTTAACTGTAACTAAATCGAGTGACCGTGATTATTATAGTACAATTTGGGTTGCATTGTAAATATAATAACCCCTATACTGCGGAGGTCTTTAATCAAAAAACAACCTACAGGTATACATGTAACAAACTTTTTACATTTTAGCTAGCTTTTCATTTTACTAAAGGAATAATCGTTGAAAAGGTTTCGACTTGACATCTTGTATACTTAGGACCGACCGCGAAGTACACGATATTAAAGAGCTCCAGTGGGTATGAGCCGCAGGGCATGCGGCGGGGCCGTCTCATATCCAATTACTAGGGTTTATTGTGAAATGTAGAAAAACCGGGCAAGAGCATGTCGGACCATGCTCAGTGTAGGGTTCCGAAGCCGTAACGACAAACAAAAAAAAACTATCTCAAAAATCAACATGTATGAACCAATTGTCTATTTAGTTATTTGGCGCTGTCTTAGATGATTTTTAGTAGGTATACACCCGTTAGTCGCCTGTATCTCAGGAACTAATTAAGTCTACTTATTGTTAGTAATGATTCTTTTTCTTATAAATTCGTATATAATATCTCAAACAAGAGCCAAGCTTTTAAGTGTGAGATCTGCAGTATACCTATGTAGGTAGTTAGGTATCTAAACTGCTTCAAACCGACTTTAAATTACAATAAAAGTTTAATCTTTTATAAAGTAATTAATAGAAATTGAAAAAAAAACAAGGGCCGGTAAATAGAATTTTAAGTTTTCCAAACAACACTCGACTCAAATCAATAATCTAATCGATTATTTGTAAACTTTCAGATCGCAAATCGCAAACTTGTAGGTAGCATTCCGGGGCACGTCCAACAGCATCTAGGCATTCTAGGCGCTCGCGCTTATGAGCGCGGCTGTCGCTCGATTTGTTACTTGGACAGACTCCCCCCGCGCGTCCTGCACGCCCCGTTAACGAATTTTTCTATCAAAGTTATCATAGGCGATTTTGATAGGTATAAACACTTTAGTCGCCTGTATCTCAGGAACTAATCTTGTCTACTTAGCCGTGATAGTTTTCCTTTAAAATTCGTTATATGCGCTTTAGTTGAAGATTTTTTTCAGATTTTTAGTATTTGTAGTTTTGGCTGTAGGGGGGGGGGGACACTTGACTCTAACAAAAAATAGCGCTTTACAGCTTAATATTTCATAAACGGATCCCTTAATCGAAAAATTATTTTCGTAAACCCGCGATATTTTTGAAAGACCTATCCAACGACACCCCAAACTATGGGGTAGGCAAGAAAAAAAAAAGGCATCCCCACGTTACGTGTAGGGGAGGTGCATTAAAAAAAAATATTTTTCAAAATTTTATTTTACCACTTTGTTGACGTGACTACCTAATATGTATATTCATGCCAAACTACAGCTTTCTAGTACTATGAGTCTCTGAGCTAGACTGGGGACGGACGGACGGACGGACATGGCGAAACTATAAGGGTTCCTAGTTTGACTACGGAACCCTAAAAAGGCCTTGCCAAAAAATATGCATTTATTCAATTTAGATTTATATAATTTTTTTTGCTTTATTTTTATGGTATAATTTGGTCTTACACTACATTGGCCCGCAAAACTAAGTATCACACTTTTAATTAAATTTTCATTAAATGCTGGCTACGCAAGACTATTTAAATAAGGAAATTGCCTGCAGCGGCAGCGTTTTAAATCTGCTCAATTCAGAAAATCATCTGAAATAGCAGTGTTTGGCTGGAGGAGAGGAGGCTCACGAGAGCTCGATCGAGGGATGGCGGGACGACCTGTCAAGATTGTCGGCACAGTTTTAGTACCGTCAAATTTCCGGAGCGCTATCGGCCCGACCGCGTCGCAATCGTTGGCGCATGCCTCGGTACCCCCACCACGCGGGGCTGCCTACCCCGCACCTACAGAGAGGTTAGGCTGCTTTCATAACAAACGTAAAACTGACTTTGTTTTTTTTTCTAAACACAAACTGTTAATGTTAAAATCAACGACATACTCGTTCTTGTAATTTTACGCTGAAACAAAGATGCAAGGGAGCGTCAATATTCCCTCGCTAAGATATAAGTGAGGTTGGCGACGTAGAGAATTTTGGACAGCCGATTATAGCATTACGTCATAACCGTGCACGTTGATTAACGATATTTGAATCGCTGAAAAGCTTCGGCGGCAAAATGGTGAACGAAAATGGGCGCTCACTGCTCGTTCATCTGACCGGTGAGAACACGGGCTCATTTTAGTACAAATTACACATCGTAAATGAATGAGCTCGGCGCAAACATAATTCTAGCGAATCATAAATCACTACTTTCAGAGATAAGGAACCACATGGTGCCTTACATGTTGAGGGCTTTAATTATAAATGGGTTCAATTACACAGGATACCGTAAAAGCTGTCGGGTAGAATGGACTCCTCGAGCTGGCAGGATGCGCACCGAATAGCAAAACTACGCCCACCATTTACTCTATAACTGCAACGTCACGCCGGCTCTTTGCGACAACACAATAAGAAAAGGTCTTAGTCGAAAACTACATTATTGGCATTATTGCAATGTGCTTATACTGTATATTCATAATTCATGATTATTTATTGATCTCTTAACAAATAGCATACAAAAAAAAAGATAGTTTGTACAGATTAGAGAGATTTTATGCTTACCGAATTCAAGATACAGTGGTTCCTACACTAGGCACAGCCTGTGTCGTAGGTAACCAAATATATTATTATAATAAGGGCCTGTTTCACAATCGACAAGTAAATTTATCTGTCACATAAAGTTGTCTCTCTCCTTGTCTATTTTCAAGTGTTCGACAAAGAAAGGGCTAAACTTATCCGTCAAATATCCTTTACTTGTCGATTGTGAAACAGGCGGTAAATATATAATATAGGTAATTAAACTATATCACTAAATGTCTTAATTGAAACAAATTATGTTAAATTTATTATGTTAGAAAACTATCACGGATATAAGTTTTTTTTGAGTTACAGGCAGCTGAAATGTTTATACTCGCATATGAAAAAAAAAAGGAAAAGGGGGAAAGGAGGAGGGGATGATGTTTAAAAAGGATCTAAAAAACTAGAAAGGAGCTACCTACTTGTGGTCTTTGGGGATAGCTATTTTGGTTCACTAAAATGTAATTTTTTCTACTCGCGTACTATAAACCGCTAAGGGCCACTTGCACGAAAAGTTTAACCCTGGGTTAAGACACTAAGGGCCACTTGCACGCAGAATTTAACCCTGGGTTAAGGCGCTACTCGAGTTAAAATGACATTTGTTGTATGAATCTGACGTTTACTAACCCGAGTTAGGGTCTTAACCCAGGGTTAAATTTTTCGTGCAAGTGGCCCTAACTTGAGTTAGTAAACGTCAGATTCATACGACAACTGTCATTTTAACTCGAGTTAGTGCCTTAACCCAGGGTTAAATTCTGCGTGCAAGTGGCCCTAATATTGATATCGTTAGGGCCACTTGCACGAAAAGTTTAACCCTGGGTTAAGACACTAACCCGAGTTAAAATGACAGTTCTCGTATGAATCTGACGTCTACTAACTCGAGTAACCGCCACTTGCACGAAAAGTTTAACCCTGGGTTAAGACACTAACTCGAGTTAGTAGACGTCAGATTCATACTAGAACTGTCATTTTAACTCGAGTTAGTGTCTTAACCCAAGGTTAAATTTTTCGTGCAAGTGGCCCTTAGTGTCTTAACCCAGGGTTAAATTTTTCGTGCAAGTGGCCGTTAGAGGAATACCACCTATAGCGTAACCGAAGCGTGAAAAAATACTTTTTGAGTTAAGTCGCGGGCAGAAGCTAGTAAATAATAAGCCAGTACGCTTGGTTGGAAATATCGAATCGAAATGCAATTTGTGTCTCTGTATTGGTTTTCCGCTCAACAACTCTTCATAATAAAGTAAAAGTACTTCAGGGGAGAACAATATACTACTCGCCGCAATTATACTTGTTACGGGCGATGTCTGTGCGTTATAATTATAATAAACAACGAGGCCTGTTAAGGTTTAAGTATTTAAAACGTCGTAGTTGTCCATTATTTTGTAGAAACTGGATAAGATAAAGACTAACAAATATATACCGCTGTGTAAGAGGTCATAAATCGCGAAGAGGGACGTTTCGCGGACGTGATGGCCGCCTACAATTGAAAGATTTGCTATCAGGTCATGGTGACACATTTGTCGGTTTACTCAGCGCGTCTCTTTCGATCCGGGAACATGTGTGTTGACATCAGATTAATGACCGTTTTGAATTTCTATTTCCGGTTTAGCGCTTAGCGCCCTACCAGGACAAAGAAGGCAAAAAATAAATTACGTGACGACTAAGTAAATCTCTAGTTTAGCGGATCCTTAATTAAGCGCTTGTTTATTAATATCACATTAAGGCTGCCAGTCAATCAGTCAGTAACGGAACAGTTAACACATGCAGGTCTAAGTGTGAGAGGAGCTGACGCAAATCCAAATGACATTTCACCTCAACCTCGAACGAAAAGGTGCTTGTGTGGATGACGTCGGGGCAAACTTGGCTTCCAGGTCATTAAGACATGTCAAATAAAGGCACGCTTTGAACTACCGGGTACAGTGTACACGTTTACGTGATACAGACTAAACTCCGACATGACATGCAGCATTGACATCGAAATCGGTTTTTAAAAAGGAAACTGTAAATGTATGGGGTATTTTATATGATAAATTACATATACCTATGCATGCATTTACATACGTGTTTGGAATTATAAGTATGGTGTGCCTAAATAAGGATAATTGCAAGATGTCCAATCTCACACACGCGACGTGCATCCGCCAATGTCGTTCTGCATGACTTGGTTTTCCCGTTAGTAAATTATAACAAGCAGAAATATGAATATTGTTTATGCGTAAACGGCGATTCACGTGTTGGATGTAACCGGGTTATACTCACTAGTTTCAGCACAATATCCTTGAAATCCTTTCCGTTATTAATGACCAAAGCTCCATGAATATCTTAGCGTTACATTTAATAACTAAAACCGGGCAATAAATCATTATTTGGAAGCTAACAGCCCAGCACAATAATGATGCAGAGCAAAATTATTTACTAATGTGTGATAGCTGGCAGGAGAATACGAGTAAGTAGTTTTACTGTCTACGAGTATGTCAGTGTCGATTGTCAACTTCTATATGTAACTACTAGAGGACGCCCGCGACTTCGTACGCGTAGAATTACTTTCCCACTACTCCCACTATTTCTTCCCGTTGGGTGTTGATTTTCGGAAAATCCTTTGATAAGTGCTCCCCTAGACGTCATAAGGAACCTACGTGCCAAATTTGTACTATCTAGACCAAGTGGTTTGGATATATATGTCAGTGAGTCAGGTTTGCCTTATATATATATATATATATATATATATATGTATATAGATAACGATATTAACGATGTTTGCGATTCTCATTTCAAAAATGACCAAAATCTCTTACAAACTTCATTTCACCTCCTTAGATAAATCTAATACCTCTTGGACCCGTCTCTAATAAAAAAAACAGACTTTATCTCTTCTCGCCAACACTCCTCACCCCGACTTTCCTCCCTTCGACCTAGGCTTCATTTCGACGGAAGAAACTTTAAATATTTTAAAAAATGTTAAGACGAAGGCTGTTGGTGAAGACGGTGTGGGTTTGGACATGCTTATGCTCGTGGCGGAACCTATTGCTCCCATCCTATCCAAAATTATTAACTTTTCTTTGTCTTCGGGCTGTTTTCCTTCTTCGTGGAAATCTGCTCACGTCATTCCTCTTCCTAAGACCTCAAATCCCTCTTCCTTTTCCGACTATCGACCAATTTCAATTCTTCCAGTCCTATCAAAAATAAATTATAGAACATTTTATAAATAGAAAACTGTCTCGCTTTCTTAACTTTCACAAGCTTTTCAATTTGTTCCAATCTGGGTTCCGCCCCGGGCATAGCACTGTCACTGCCTTGGTCAAGGTCACCGACGACATTCGTCTTAATACCTATAGAACACAGAAAACTCACTGTTCTGGTCTTATTGGACTTTAGCAGTGCTTTTAACACCGTAGACTTTGAAATCCTCCTCGGCATCCTCAAAACATTAAATCTCTCTGCTACAGCTCTCTCGTGGTTCCAATCATATCTCCTTGGGAGGCGCCAGCTTGTCAAGGTAGATGATGCTGTCTCTTCTTGGAGGGATTTGTCCGCTGGTGTCCCCCAGGGAGCTGTGCTATCCCCGCTTCTGTTCTCCATATTTATTAATGGCATCACTGCTTCTCTCCAATCTTGCTATCACCTTTATGCAGACGATTTGCAGATTTACGCCTTGGCTGGTATTGATGATTTTCCCTCCTTAATAAGCCTAATAAACTCTGACCTAGCTAGTATTCGAGATTGGGCAGCTAACTACGGGCTAAAAATCAACGCGAGGAAATCGCAAGCAATTGTTGTCGGTAGTCCACATTTTATTGCAATGTTGTCTGACCTTGTGTGTCCGGATTTGGTATTCGACGGTACTATTATTCCTTTTTCTTCCACTGTCAAAAATTTGGGTCTCACAATGGATCAGACCCTTTCCTGGTCGGCTCAGGTTTCTGAAGTTAGTCGAAAGCTCTTTAGATCTCTCCACTCCCTTAGGCGCCTACAGAATTTTCTGCCCCTTCGCACCAAGATTACTCTTGCTCAATCTCTTCTACTCCCTTTATTCGACTATGGCGACATCGCATATATTGACGCAACTGAAGAGCTGCTCAATTAGCTGGAACGGCTTCAGAAAGTGTGCATTCGGTACATATTTGGCTTGCGGAAATTTTACCATGTGTCTGATTTCCGTACTCAGCTTAAATGGTTGCCCATTAGATCGCGTAGGAATGTTCATGTCCTGTCGTTGCTATTTAATATCCTTTTCAATCCTCAATCCCCTCCTTACCTTGCCGAACGGTTCTCTTTCTTGGCTACCGGGTCCCAGAACCGCTTACGCTCGAGTGCCAACCTACTCCTGGCTTTTCCTGGCCTGGCCTGGCAAATCCAAATCTTACTCTAAATCCTTCTCGGTACATTCTGTTCGTTTATGGAATAGCCTTCCAACTGATATCAGGCAATCACAATCTGTTGATTCACTTAAATCTAGGCTGAAGAGGTACTGGCTTGACTCTTGTTCCTGATCTAAGACTGTGTGTCCTTTCTTCCTTTCATACTTATATATATTATTTATATTATATGTATATATATATATATATATATTTATACATACAATGTATTTATTTATTTATTTATCCTATTTAATATATATATTTATTATACCTACATATTTATTTGCTATTATTATTTTAATCTTCTGTATCTTTAATACGTTGTACGTTTAGCCATCCATTGTTTTTATTCTTCTCTCAATCGCTCAAAGGTTAACTGGAAGAGATCCCTTATAGGGATAAGTTCGCCTTTGTACATACCTTTTTTGTTTCTGTTTATTTTTGATTTGTTATTTTCTGTTTGTACAATAAAGAGTTTACATACATACATACATAAATGTAAATTTCCATTTTCACATTTCTCGCTTCAAAAATAATCAAAATCCCGTACACATCTACTGCCAATTTACCACCGCCATTTACAGGGATATTTTTCCTAAAACTCCAAGATTATTATTTTTCCATTTATTGCGCCCTGACACCATTTTACACGCTTCTCACTTAGAAAATAACCGAACTCACTTAATAACTTCTACAACCCATTGTATCGCTTTAGTTTTTCTTGAATCGACAACAGTTTTACCTATTTTTTTATCAATAAACAATAATAAATATTGAAACTATCTAATGACACCTCAGTCGATGTTACAATGGGGAATGTAACCTTTGCTATACGTTATATCGGAGGTGGCCTTTTTTTTTAATAATTGGAATGTAAAATGTGTGTTGTGTGTTTGTTGAAATTACAACTTTGTAGTACCAAGAGTCTCAGAATTAAATCGCGGACAAACGGATAAGGGTTCCTTGTTGACTACGGAACCCTAAAAACCAACAAAATTATTTATGAATGTCACCATAAATAATTGGTTAATATGTATTATCACGTTTTGTAAATTGCCAATATCCCAATTGTGTTTGAGCCACGAGTCCGTTTGTTTACCTCCGAAGGTACGCCAAGAAACGATCAAAATACAAAATGAAATCCGCGTTCGGTCACGTCTCGCAATATTTATGTCGCGATCACAAATAAGTATTATCTTTATTGGATAAATAGGTCAGCCGGGGCACAGGAATTTCCTTATTCCGGGCCTCAGCTACGGTTGAGATAAGGACAATCAAAACAAAGGAGATTAACTAACTCGCTGTAAAGAATCTCTGATATTTTTCTTATCAAAAAAGTTATTTTGTTATGGTATCTCCAAATACCATCCTGGTGGTATCTACTGATCGATTTTTTAGGGTTCCGTAGTCAAACTAGGAACCCTTATAGTTCCGCCATGTCCGTCCGTCCGTCCGTCCGTCCGTCCGTCCGTCCGTCCGTCCCCAGTCTAGCTCAGAGACTCATAGTACTAGAAAGCTGTAATTTGGCATGAATATACATACTTATTAGTCACGCCAACAAAGTGGTAAAATAAAATTTTTAAAAATATTTTTTTTTAATGCACCTCCCCTACACGTAACGTGGGGATGCCTTTTTTTTTTCTTGCCTACCCCATAGTGTGGGGTGTCATTGGATAGGTCTTTCAAAAATATTGCGGGTTTATGAAAACAATTTTTCGATTAAGGGATTCGTTTATGAAATATTAAGCTTTAAAGCGCTATTTTTTGTTAGAGTCAAGTGTCCCCCCCCCCTACAGCCAAAACTACAAATACTAAAAATCTGTAAAATATCTTCAACGAAAGCGCATATAACGAATTTTAAAGGAAAACTATCACGGCTAAGTAGACATGATTAGTTCCTGAGATACAGGCGACTAAAGTGTTATCAAAATCGCCTATGATAACTTTGATAGAAAAATTGTTAACGGGGGGGGGGGGCCTGCACGCGCGGGGGGAGTCGAACTGTCCATGTAACAAATCGAGCGACAGCCGCGCTCATAAGCGCGAGCGCCTAGATGCTGTTCGGACGTGCCCCGAAATGCTACCTACAAGTTTGCGATTTGCGATCTGAAAGTTTACAAATACCTAATCGATTAGATTATTGATTTGAGTCGAGTATCGTTTGGAAAACTTAAATTCTATTTACTGGCCCTTGTTTTTTTTTCAATTTTTATTAATTACTTTATAAAAGATAAAACTTTTATTGTAATTTAAAGTCGGTTTGAAGCAGTTTAGACACTTAAAAGCTTGGCTCTTGTTTGAGATATTATATACGAATTTATAAGAAAAAGAATCATTACTTAGTAGACTTAATTAGTTCCTGAGATACAGGCGACTAACGGGTTTATACCTACTAAAAATCATCTAAGACAGCGCCAAATAACTTTAAATAGAAAATTGGTTCATTCATGTTGATTTTTGAGACAGTTTTTTGTGTTTGTCGTTACGGCTTCGGAACCCTACACTGAGCATGGTCCGACATGCTCTTGTCCGGTTTTTATTGATGTATTCAAACGGAGTGTTACGCCATTTCCCTAAAAAAACTGTTAGAGTTTTCGTGTTCAATGCGCCCTCTCCATTATCCGTTTTTTGTAGGCGACTGGCGGCGTGCGGTCGATGAATAATTCAGCGGTGCGAAATTTAGCTCAAATTAATTGTACAGTAACTGGAGCCGGCCGCAACACACGTTTTCCATCGGAGAGATGCGAGAAACTCTCAGGGGACTACAGCAGCGCCTCGATCCAAACCGATAGTAGATTATTCTTCGACGTGATTTAATAAATTGTGCGGTACCTATGTGGGCTATATTATAATTATGTTCAGCTTGACGAGTTGCATAAAGAGCCTCGCCATAATTCGGAGTTTCAGTGGCACCTATTCATATACTTACTGGCAACGGTTAGGTACGTGTTATTGTCACACGTTAAGAGTATGTCGACAAGAGTAAACACCGCTGCGTATTTCGTAATTTTGTATGTTTTCTACCTTATAACTTCTAAATAATTTACAACAATCCAAGAAAAGGTGTATATAATACGGTGCAATAGGTACTTACGTTTTTCAGAAAAATAAGAATGTATTTAATAGAACTTTGTAAAACAGTATTTTGAAATTTGTTAACAATGCAGGCCCATGACACCGAAACATTTACTGTTAAAGTCGGTGGTCGTGAAAGTAATAAATCGAGAGTCTTCTGAGTCGATCTAGTGTTGAATATTATAAATATTACTCGCAAATATTTGGAATCAGATATAGATATTTGGTGAAGATTATGGTTATTGTAGTGTTTTTTTTTTATTTGGAAAATGAAGTGCTATATACGATTGATGAGCCGTTGGAATTATTTATAATTTTATCAAAGCAATTAGTGTCTACTTTTGGCGAAAGTTTTCCAGGATCTGCATGCCACTTGTCAGACTATACCTACATTGTACACTCGTACGTAAGTCCCTAGAGCCATGAACACAAAGTGCTCAAGATGAAGAATCTGGGCCATACTCTCGCCGGCTCAGTGGGGCTCGAGGGCTTCAAACATATCATGGAACTGTTCCACAGTTATCCGCTTTTCATGGTAAATTACTGTACTAGGTAAGTGTATTTGTGTCATGCAAATTAGACCGATAAAATTAAACGGTGAAAGAGTTGAAGTTTGTCACGAGCGGAATTGGATGATCAAATAAAACACAAAAGAATATCGCCGGGTCGCGTGCACGTGACACTTGAGCAGAAAATTGTTCACGAGAGCGATTAAACACTGCGCAGCGTTCAAAAACAATGATAAAAACACCTACCCACGTTTACTTGCCAGGGCCGCCGTTAAAATACTAAAATATAACAAATTGCTCGGACACGCCCACGAGGGGTTATTTAAATATCGGAAGATTGTGCTACTAGGGCAACCTGCCGAGGTTTTTACAAGTGCCGATGTAGTGAGGAGGATACAAAAAGCAGCCTCAGTCGCAAATTGGTAGGTACGTGCCTTACCTGAGGCCGTATTATGACCTGTTAAAACCTGTCAAGTTCCAGGCAGTGAACGGGTCAGAGACACACGCCACGACACCTGAGGGCCCAGACAAGATGCACTACGCTAACTAGCGTTTCTCTTCGTTTAGTTTCTTAACTAATCGCGTTAGTGGTAGATGACGTGATACGAAAAATTACGTGATGTGCCAGTGACGCGATTGGTTTAAAACTAAACGAATAGAAACGATAGTAGGTAACAGTAAGCGTAATGCATCTTGTCTGGGCCCTCTGAAGCTCTATACTTTTTACTGACTGGCACTTGGCAGGTTTTCACGGCTCGTATTACGACCTTTTTTTTATTCCGAGGAAAGAAAGAAGGTAAAAAACGATTGAAAATTCAGAACTTTAACAAATACATGCGACTATAATGCAAATTTTATAGCAGAAGCGTTGAAATCATTATATAATTAATTGGTAGCCCAGGTATAAATGTTAAGAAATCCCTAAATATGAAAGATTTTGGCAAATAAACGGTGTGCTCTTCCCGTGCAAAGTACTATTTAGATATGTGACTTGGGGTTATTGTTTTGTCACATAAATATTCTGGTCGCATAACAGGCTTTAGTTTGATCTCACGTTACTTGTTTTCGGTATCACAATAAGAAATCGAGTATAAAAATGTTACAACTTAAAATTGAAAGTTAATACTAAGTATTAAGAATTGAAAATTTTGTCGATATAAAACGATCACAAGTAGGTAGTTTATGACGGTTTAATTGCGGAACGGGTAGGTGTCACCGTATAGTGGTGCTCAGCCCGCTTGGAAGGTTCCGGTTCTATTAATTATTAACGGCTGTCGGCCCGTGTGAAACTCCATAATTACCTCGGGAGCTTAAAATAGACGACTTGCATTTTCACCCGGGAGGCAGGTTTACAAGAATAGTGGTTTTATTACTAGTAAAATACCTTTATCCATCCATACTTAAACAGCAGGCCAGCTTGTGGCGAGCTGCTGTCATCAGCGGCTCCCGAGACCTGAATTCGCTGGCCATCTCCGGAAAGTTGGAATGCACGACGTCGAACAACTGACCCTCATTTATTATACTTACTCTGAGTTAGATTTATATTTACTATTAAATGCTCATGCAAAAGTGCGAAACAATATTAAGAAAACCAATGTTGGTTATGCTTTCAGACCAAAACCGCTAATTTGTAAGAGATAGCTGGAGCCACGGGCAAGGAAATAGAAATACATTCCATCCCAGATTTGTTTAACAAGTTCTTTTGTTAAGATTAACTAGAGCTTAAGTTAGTTTTTAAAATACACACCTTTGATAATAACCTAATTCAATATACAGTGTTAAACCAGGGCCTCAGCTAAAGCTATCGCAAGTTTTCTGACGCCAATTAAGAAAAAGGTTGGTAAAAAGGTTTCCTGATTTACACGGACCCATCTGCAATTGAAATATTTGCAAAGGCGGGAAAAAACTTTTCCGATAAAAAGCTTGCTCTTGTAGCCGCTTTAAGAGGGGCAGCAAGTTAAGCATTCCATACGAAATGAGATCCATGTCAAAGAATAAGTACCTAAAAGTATGAGCAAAATTTTTCGGAGTAATGATGAGTATAGTCACAAGTCGTTCATTTTATATGAGCCAATATGGACCCCTTAAAAATATTTTTTCTCATACTATCTTTGGGACCCCTTTTCATCCCTCTAGGGGTTGAATTTTAGAAATCGCTGAATTACGTATTTCATTATTTGCACTGAAAAGCATATCTACCAATTTTCAAGTAAATTTGAACATAAAAATAATTTTCGCATATAAACTTTGTAACCCCCTTTCATCCCCCTAGGGGTTAAACTTTAGTAAAGACCATCATTGCGGAGAAGAAGCGCCGCAAGAAACTCCAGCTAAAGGTCATTTTTTCAAACATAAAATACAATAATACTTAAAAGTAAGTTACATTATAAGGTGATAAAGTAACAAATATTAAAATATTAGAACTAGAAAAAATATAATCATTGTAAATGTACGGTCAAATACATTAAACTAAAAATAATGACTAGGAGAACAACACGACGAGGTCTCAAGGATGAAAGGGGGTTGCAAAGTTTTTAACCGAAAAATATTTTTATGTTCAAATTTACTTGAAAATTGGTAGATATGCTTTTCAGTGCAAATAATGAGATACGTATTTCAGCGATTTCTAAAATTCAACCCCTAGAGGGATGAAAAGGGGTCCCAAAGATAGTATGAGAAAAAATATTTTTAAGGGGTCCATATTGGCTCATATACAATACAATACAATACAATCGTTTATTCATAACTCCATAGTTATAGGTCACATGATACAAAAATATCAATTATTAATACAAAATGTCAATAAAAATTAAGCAATCGTTGCGCACTTACTTACATAAATGAAAGACAGAGACGTAGTAGATTGCAATACAAAGTTTAAAATTACTTAATAATTTCACATAATATTTTAAACACATAAAATACAGGTAGATTAAAGAAATCACCTACTTTCAGTCAGCTGTAAGAGCCACTTGCGAAGGATGCGCTTAAAGATGGTGGTGGAAGTTGCATCTCTGACTTTTTCGGGCAGCCTATAAAATTAACGACTTGTGACTATACTCATCATTACTCCGAAAACTTTTGCTCATACTTTTTTAAGCCATAATTATCGCAACTCATAATGCATTTTTTCAAAAAACTGTTACTTTTTTAGATTTTTATAAATCTTACCTAACCTAACCTAATTTTATCTACACGTAAGATATTTAAGAAATTCTGAAAAGTGTACAGGTCCATGAATATTCGCGTTATAAGTTCAGATGATTATAAGTTCCGATCATTAGTATTAAAAAAAATATGAAGAGTATGAAGAGTGATCATTAGGATGTAAAATTATATGAGATACATTTTCGGAGTTCCAATAATCTAATTTGCAAATTTTATTTGAACTTTGGCGCACCCATTTTTAAGGTCAAATTTAGTCAGATTTGCAGGACCATTTAGAAAATAAACTACAACGAATAAAAATCAGAACAATAACTTAAATTAAAACACAGAGTTAAAAACGAAAACAATCAAGACTACGTAGACTTGATTGGTTCCTGAGAAACAGGCGAATAAAGTATTTATATCTACTTAATATCATCTAAGACTGCACGTAAAACTTTTGTAACTTTTAATACCAACTAGTTTATACCTACTTTATGTGTTTATTAAGATATGTTTTGTGCTTGCAGTGACCCTACACTGATAAAAAATATAACGATGTTTATTCAGTAAGTAGGGCACGGGCACTTTTTCACGTCAAAAAATTACCAGCACTTCGCAAGAGAGCACTGCTGAGAAGAAATTACTGGGTTCGAAATTCTACGCATCCGGCTATATTCGCGAGCCTATGCCCGCTACTTCATCCAAGTAAACACGTTACTCAACACCGTCAGCAAACTTCGTTTTATGATGAGTAGCCGCTATTCAACTCGGTAATACCAAGTCTTTGACGTATCACGGTATTGTTTTTAACTCGGCCGCCATAAGGTAGGTACTGTCAAGTAAATAAAAGCTAACAAAACCTTGACAATACGATAACACATCAAAGGCAAAATGGTTTTTACCCAGTAGAATAGAAGCCCTTGGGGGTTACCATTGCAGAGCTATGCAGTTCGTTTCCGGGCAAGCGTAAAGGACCGAGCTTTAGCAATTATATAGCTCTGTCCTTTTCTTTCAACGTAAATTGAACTGCATAGCTATGTTATGGTAACCCGCCCTCTATTTTAATTTGACACGTTATTAATAAGTATGTACATATTGTCAACGGTACGACACGAGTAGCTGTTATTTATTTAGACAGTAATGGCCCACTTTAAAACAATACGATAAACCGTCAAAGGTAATTATGGTTTTACCCAGGAGAATAAAGGGCCTATGAAGGATAATAAAACTGTATCTTTATTTGTTATACTCGCATTTTAACAAATCACAGTAGGTTTCTAAGTTCACTCAGTTTGAAGTTCTTGTTGTTTCTTTGAACGTACATGATTATTTTAGCAAAGTTAGCATTGGAAGAATTACTAAGGTCGGGCGAGGCTATTTAGATTAAGGGGTGTGTACCTAACTTGTTGTACCTAAGCATATATATAACATACCTAACGTATTACACGTACACTACTCTACTTTTTTTAGTATAAATAGGGAGTTAGGCGTTAGGCCGTTAGTCGGGATAGCTCCGTCCAACCTTATTCTTACATAAGAATCTCTCATTGGCTGTTGAGTTTATGTACAGATGTACTTAGTGAATAATCCTGTCGCATCGTTTTTCGTCGGATAAGTTCGTGTTTATCTTGCTTTCTCAGCTTCCCAATCAAAAATCCATACTACATCATTAAACAAAAAAAGGTATGCAATATTTATAAACTAACTTTGAGAGTTTCATTAATCTGTTCTCTATAGAAAATAAGCTTAAAGTAATGGACGTCATGGTAATGAGTAATGAGCTAGGAAAGTGACGCGTTATCTCAACAAGGCGCGCGTATTCCCCGACCACGCATGCGCAGAACTTAGCAAAATTAAATCGTATTCTTACTTGGTAATTAGTTAAACAAACCATGAGGCTTGTCTACAGAAATTAGAATTCCGATCACGCGTGCGACCGAGTATTATCATTCCATTACGGGGTCCCTCGCGATGGCGCGGATAGCTTAGCGGTAATTACCGAACAATAATCGCACGTGATCCTTCTGCATTTCTCATTTGCTTTACTTCTTAACTTTGATTACAATATAGGAACTATTGTAATGGGACTCGCGGGGATGCAAATATTTCGCCGGGTTCACTATATGGTTTTTACTTTAAAGTAGCTAAGTACGTTTTTTTACAGGATTCATGAGGAATCAGATCATAGATAGGTACTTACTTTCAAGAAGAACTAGAGTACCTATTCCGAGTATCAATCTCAAGACACAGCTTTTTGGTGGAATCCTGAACGTTTTAGCTTCAAAAACAGTGCAATCTAGTCTTTCGGATTCGGATAAAGCCGATTAGACTAAGATATAGCTAGAGAGCGGAAGGACTTTTACTATTTGCTGTGTAAATTTGGTGTTAGGTACAGTCAAGGTGACCAATATGTATACACCAAAAAGTCTCAAAAATATGTAGGTACACAAACCTTATTACTATAGCAATAAGGTCTATGTGTATATATTTTTGCAACTTGCTGCGGATATCTATTTTTAACCTTGACAGTACATGTATTTTTTTACCTCATCAGTTGTTCTACTACTACTAACTAGATCCAGATAAGTTTAAGTTAATAGATTTTTCATCTCACTAGCTCGGAAAGGCCATTTTGTTTGTTTGATATCTATTGAGAAAATCGCTTTTTATCCACATGTGAAAAAAGAGTTTTGACATTTGAAGGCAGCTTAAGTGATATTTGACAGCTAACAAAACGTAAAACGTTAAAGTGTTGAATTTTTAACATCACAATTAATGAGTTGCATCGAGTAAAAAACACTAAATACAGTCTTACAACTTTATTTTAATTCATAAACATCAGTATTCAACATGAACCTTCATTCTTGGTGTAAAAACGGATAAAATATTTTGACAGTCCAAGTAAGTCGATGTGCGAACAAAACGAATCCGAAATAATAAAGAAAAACTTAAGCTAAAACTTTTCAACTAAGCCGTCAGCGTTAAATATTCGCATGATTTTCTAGTTTGTTTTGTTATTAAAAATGAGTTATTCGTGTGATGAAGACGTATTAACACCTGTGGAAACGAAATTGATAGTACAAACCCTTTTTCTTATTTTCCTCGCTGTAGTGAGGTGAAAAGTTTTGTGTTATACACGGGTGAAAACTTGTTTTACGTCTCGTGTGTTGAAACACTCGCTACGCTCAGGATTCTATTTTTGAACCACTCGCTCGCTCGTGGTAAATCATAGGATCCTTTCACTAGCTCGTGTTTCAAATGAACACTCGCAGGTAAAATGAAACTTTCTCCCCTTGTAAGTATAACAAATAACTATTATCTACTGTAGTAGTCAATTTAAGAATATCGGCGACCCGTATATCCTATATGCTATATCCTTCACATGCACCCATAGGTACGCTCTTATGCAGTTTAGTCTTAATTAATGATTGTTCCAGAGCAGTGAACCTGCCCAGGCTTACAATTTAAATTAGGAATAAATAATCGCTTTTTACAGAGAAAATAATAATCGAATCAAGCCAAAATAAATCTACTTTACCGAACCTTTGTTAAAAATGCCTCATAAGTACACACACTCTCGTACACAACGAGGAACCAAAAACTAAAAATCCTTGTAAATACAGATTTATAAATTTTTTAACAAAAAGTTTCAATTATAGTAACATCACTTAAGTCCGTGAATCACCTAAAACGCTCTGTTTTTTAGTAGGTAGTCGTTCATGTAAGTAGGTAGTATGTGACGAGTTAACTCTATTTGGACGCGAATGAAACTCTCGTTAGAGTCGTATTCAGCGAACAAACAAGGCTGAAATTAGACCCAAATATAGGGTGTGAGCCGAGAGGTTACCTAAAAACTGTGATTAATCTCCGGCCGGCGCATGTGTGGAGTGATGGGCAAATGATCGCCCTGGACGATAATCGAGTCTCATTAACCATTTTTATGTCCTTATCGAGCGGGGACGAAAGCAAGGACATAGATAAAATACGGTTTATTTAAGTACGTAAATACAGTTCAAGACTGCAAACTGAATGAAGTGCGGGAAAGGAATAAAATAAATTACCTATCCATAAATCTAAGCAAAACTACCGCATGTAATAAGATTTACGGAAAAAGAGGGACCTGACTACCCAACTATATTGAGAAATGTGGAGCAGGTCAGGACGGCCCCGTATTGTCGTTTAACTATAATAATACGAAATGAAATATTTTCAGGCAGCACTTTAATTCCACCCGGTGTACAATAGAGCAGGATGATTGCAGGCTTTCGCAGTAATGCGGAGTGTTGCAGAATAAAGATTAATTTCTCTTTGCTCCGGCGGCGCCGCGGTGTTGTACAAAACGACTTTATTGCAACAAATCCTACCTCATTATTACCTTAAATCCTCATCTACGTAAGTACGGTTTCGGGCGTTTGTCGAGTTATACTAAAATGCTTTTTTTATGTAAATATATGTACGTTGAAAAGTGTTTTTATGATAGTAACAATGTACGTGTTATGATTTCTTTAACCGAGTGTATATTTTATTTTAATGTTTATAAAAGAAAAATACACTGTTAATTATCTGTATCACCTACTTAGGTACTATTACTTTTTACCTGGTGCATGATGGCATTCGATAGAGGCCAAACATTATTTCTAGTAGTGAGTATGTTGTTCGTTTCAACTGACCATTAGGTAATGGTTAATAAAATACTACTTAATTAAATACTGCAAGGGTCTGGAAATATGTTTTCTAGAGATCAATTTCATTTATGCTCCAGTAAATATTCATTATTTTACATAATGTACGTGTAGTTTCACGAAAATGGACGCATGTCTCATAACGCTGTTGGTAAAGTCTGGAACTCGCGTCCGAAATATTCAAATAATACCTCAAATGTCTTTTAGGGGTTATAATGGCTGTTATTACGACTAATGAGTGCTTAACTTGCTTTTACTGCACTTTTGAAAGTAATAATGGCTCTTGATGAAGTTTTTTTCGTAAAAACAGCCTTAACTACTTACAACTGAGATATACTTCAGTCACCACACCACAATAACATTATATTTCGTTTGTTCAACTATTTATTACCTAGCAATAGTACAGTACAATAGTCGCAAAACAAAATTGTTTTAATGTCACTTTATTTGCGTGTCATCAATTGTTACTCCAGTAGGTACAAATTGTAAAGAGATTACAGTTCACGAGCCGCAATATAATGTTGTCGTGGTTTCTAATTCTAAAAAAAACTGAAGTATAGGCGGGCGCTCGGATGCCTATATCATTCCGGATAGCCTATTGTTTCGCAGTTATTTGCTACAATTTGTCACATAGTGGCATTGCGGCTTACATAATTTAGGCGCGCTTAATTCATGACTTATCAATACGCGCAGTCGCGGGCGAGGCATTAGCATTGCTAATGTGTGTCGCTCGTCACCGACACGCGACCGACCTTTGGCCCCAGATCCCTCTGCGGCAGCTTCCGTCGTGCCGATATTTATTGCCTCCAACGCCTATCGCGTGCCCTATGTACGTAGGTAGGTATATACCGCATCCGAAACCAACGCCGCCAATAATTGTCAGGAATATCGACAACGACAACAGAGCCATCCGCTCTGTAACGTTATTATTATTACCCACGCTCTGGCGTAAATTGCTGCAAATTGAATATCAGCATGAACGATTTTATGTCGTAGATATAATGCTACGTAAGCACGAGTTAATTGCATTTCATATTGTAAACTTGTCGCAAATGGCAAGTAGGTAATAACATATCAACGGAAATGCGAAAAACAAGTTCTACAAATAATTTTGTTTCGAAAAAGGGGTGGGGAGAGGCTGCCCTTTGTTACCCGACTGCCCGAAGGAGGGTTATGTTTTTATGTACCTATGCATGTCTATTTCTGGGCTCGCTTTGCAGCCTAAACAGCTAGACTGGATTTGAACATTGCACAGTATATTGCCTTAGTTGCGGCCATCATTATTTTATTTTTTATTATGAAGCGTTTTGCCGTAATTAATCATGCTAAGAAACTCCCGTTGCGCTATCTTACTTGGTTTTTTAATTATATATTTTTTTCCGAGAGGTCAACGACCTTCACGAATAATGTTTCGATCAATATTTTAAAACAGACTCAAAATACAGCTTTTAATTAAATATCTAACGACTCCCTATTTAAAATACGTTAGTTGTGTAAGTTTCAGGCGTGATAGCAGCGTAAGGAAACGTTTTATACATACATTTCCGAATATCAAAGAAATATGGATAAATAGTTAACTATATAAGGGTCGCATTTATTTTCACTCATAAAACTAACTACATATATGTACCTTTTTACTGTGAAAATTGTATTCTATTAGCTCTCAGGAACTCGGAGAAATTGCAGTTCTAAGTTTTTTCTCGATTTCTATGGAAATAGGGTTGACACAATAAATTTAAGAAAAAATATTATTTTTATTTGTTTTAAAATTTTTGTTGATCTCTATTTTTTACATATTGGATTATGATACAATTTCATCTTGTCTTGTTAAGTTAATGGTTTCAAAAACATTGGTTTCAATGTTCAGTGGGTTGTAATGAACATTATCTGACGTTACTTTTAGAAGAAGAAGTACTTTTTTGGTATAGGTATACGGGTTTGTTTTTTGTTTCGTGAACTGAGCAGAGATAGGTAAGGGTCGGACGATTTTAGTGCTCTGTGAAACAAGTCTAAGTTAGTCGTTTTACGATCTATTTTCCTGGTATGATGTTCCCGATCATAACGCCAGTATTTGTTTCTCGACTCGCCCGCCTGCTCAGATAACATACCTATCGGTAGTGAACTGGATTCTATAATGTTCCGGCCATGGATCAATATTTTATGTAAAGTGACGGTCATATAAAACCAGTTATATGTCTGAACGTACTTTACTGCAACTGATCTACAAAATTCTCCGAATTTTTCAGCGTCAGCGAATTGGGTTTTAACAATTGTCTTACGAGGGCGGACCCCTTCCCAATTCCACATAATATCCTTCATCGAAGATTAATCTTAATAAATAACATGATTGACAAGCAAATTTGGTTTATTAAAACAATTACCAGGCGGCTCCAAAAACGAATGTAACGGTAAAATGAAGATAAAACTTACGATTATACTAATGGTATTGAAAAAACGAGTTTAGCCAGACTAGCAATTACTTCGAAATAAAAAATGTTAATTATAGTAGACTTTATGTGACAACCCTAACCTAACGTAACCTAAAACTTTAAAAAATGATATCTCCTTGTTCCTGGGTCGGTTGCGTTTGATTTTTGTTATGCTAATAGGGATTTACATACTTACTTAACATTTGTGCATTAAAAAAAATGCGACCGTGCAAAGATACGCCGGAAAAAAATATAATACCAAATCATAGAAATAAATTAATTGACGGCTACAGAATAATAATTTATTATTTTTAAATACAGACATTGGTGCTATTATACAGGGTGGAAAGAGACGAGGGCCGTTCCCGAAAATATAGTATCACATAAGTGATGTACATTCGATGTGCAATGGTTAGAAACAACTATTATAAAGAAAACAAAAAAGTTAAAATGAGTCATGTTTAATATTGGTGACAACCCTATTTACCTAACTACCTAAATATGCCAACATTTGTAAGGCTAACGAGAAAAGGATACCTGTTATCTTAGGGATCTACAACCGATGTTCCAATATTCCACCACGTCTAATAATACAGGCAGCTGCTCGTGCCCGAGTATGGCGATGCACCTTCGATAATGTATTTTCTTCAGGATTTTTTCGACGCAGTTGTTCGAAGGCAGCAATTAGTCTTTCTTTCATTTCCTCGGCAGTTTCACCTTCAGTCCTGTACACTTTGTCTTTAATCGTGCCCCACAGAAAAAAGTCCAGTGCCGTGAGGTCCGGGCTCCTTGGGGGCCAACAGTGTGGCCCAAATCGCCCTATCCATCTGTCCCCAAACTCAGTGTTTAATTTCTCACGCACTTCTATCACGGAATGAGCTGGTGCTCCGTCTTGTTGGTACCAAGTGCCTGGAACTTGCTTTTGGATTGCGGTCAAAATAACGCAGTACTCTTTCTTCGAGCCCCGCAGCAAGTCGTACGACACCTCCTCCGCGTTGGTCGTCTTGAGATGTTCGGGGGACTATGGGACGATTGCTAGCAACTGTCTGATGGATACGGTGGAAGATATCGCTTTATCGCTGTCTGTATTGACGCAAAGTCTCAGAGATAATTGTAGTTGCACTCTGCTTATAACAGTAACAAATTGAGATAATCTCTAGCCTCAAATAATGGCATTATTAAGGAAGCAGCATTAGTTTAAGAGTGTGACATAATTGTGACGTGCTTATTGTCATTGTAATAATTGTCTATGAAACAAATAGGTTGCAAAACAAAAATATTGTCAATGCACCTGCTAAATGTCATCCATCAATTACATCTCAAAGTTATTGTTTACTAGTTAGGTCAAGGGTAGGATCATTGACCTTATCAGCTGTTAGGGTTGAAAAAACACGTTTTTTGTATTAAACTTTAACGAGCTGTAACTTGAAAACGGCTAAAAATATTAGCATAGTTTCTTGGAGAAAAATATAGTACTAAAGATGCATAATCTCGAATTTACCGGAAGGGCCGTCGTCCCTTTCCACCCTGTATAATGTCTAGAATACCATCGAGCACTCATTGATTAATCTGCACGGATAAAGAAATAAATGCATTTGGTTTCTCAAAACGTTTCTAGATTTTTTAAATATCTCTAAAAATATCATATTAAAAGCCACCGGAGTCTTAATAGAAGCTTTTTTTGGTGATCATGCATCGATAAACCATATAAAAAGGCATGGCCGCAACTAAGGCAATATCCCACACTGTGCATTGGTGTCATTCCATTCGTCTTAATAGAGTACTTGCCTCATATTAAATTTGGCTTAATAAATTAATATTTTCTGTAGTATTAGACTAAAGAAACCAATATTTATCGATTTTAGATATTAAAAGTGTAAGATGGCTACATATTTTCTATTTAAAATTGTTCATTTTTTATTTTTTATTTTGATCTCCGAAAACGCTGTCGGACATGGTGTGACGTCATAGGAATCTAAGCAAACTTCATGTCGGACCTTATACGAGTGAAATTCGCTATGTAATCTGCAAGTATTCTGTGCTGTGACATGACATTGACATTTGTGACCCGTGGACTTTTGAGGTTGTGTTGTGATCGTAATCGGTTTAATATTAGTAAAAACCTATTCTGCGTGTTACTGTTACTGCTTTCTCGTTTTATTGATAAGAGCAATCATGGATGTTGGATTCGTGAAGGCAGATAGCACAAACTTACCAAGAATCGACACGTTGATGGTCGGTGATTTTTTTTCCCTTGAATCCAGATTTCTGCTCTGCCGAGCTGAGGAATGTCAAGACTTCTATGTAAGTACAGTGCAGTTGGTATATTAATATAATGCAAACTGGTGGAAATCATGGTTTTTATTAAAAAATTATCGAGGTTTTCACAATGATAAACGTTTATTTATATGTCAAATGCACTAGTCAAATGTCAATGTTTGTTTTCGGCTCGGATGACGTCACAGCACAGAGATAATCTATAGACTAATAATTATGGCTATAAGCGATTTCGCCTGTTAACGAAAACTAAACTTTTAAAATAAAGTTTTGCGGTTTTCTAGGTCCTAAAAAAATATGGCAATATTTTTTTTAAAGCTAATCTGACAATAATTAATAATTTGAGACCTACTTTAAAAAAGAGTCAACTAGCCTATTACTAAAGTACTTAACGAAAAAAAGGTGTTTTATTATTTTAACAATGTGGGTCTCAAATAAAAGCTAATAAATAGCCCATTCCAAATATATAAATATACTCCAAAAACATTAAATAAATATCTGGATTATATTAAAATTCTTTATTTTCCATGAAAATACTAATTAGGTGCATTAGCCAGAAACAATTCGCTAATATTTTAGCCACAGCTGCCAAACTAGATGGGGACTTGTAATTCCGCAGTCAGCGCTGAACCCCAAAAAATTACTACAGTCACCTAACCAACAAATTATACTTGACGACGCGCTGGCCTAGTGGGTAGTGACCCTGCCTACGAAGCTAGTGGTCCTGGGTTCGAATCCCGGTAAGGGCAGATATTTGTGTGATGAGCGCGAATATTTGTTCCTGAGTCATGGATGTTTTCTATGTATTTAAGTATATATTTCTCTATATAAGTGTTTATATCGTTGTCTAGTACCCATAGTACAAGCCTAGAGCTTAGTTTGGGACTAGTTCAATTGGTGTGAGATTGTCCCCTTATATTTATTATTTATTTACTTAAGTACTAAAGGTAAATAGCAACCAGAATTTAACGTAGTTAAATATTTTTTATTTACTTATCTAAATATATAAAAGGAGAAGCTGACTGACTGACATATCAACGCACAGCCTAAACGGCTAAACGCAGGCACTTGAAATTTGGAAGGGACGTAGCTTAGGTACCGTAGAGGTGCACTAAGAAAGGAATTCCCGAAATTCCAACGGGAACGGGAATGTTTTGCCCAACGAAGTGGACACGGGAACAGCTAGTTATACTATAAAAAGAACAGAAGTATGAGTTTGAATGAAGGTGTGTTTAATTGTGAACCGCTTCTTATATAAGCATGTGCGAGTGTGTACAGTACTCCCAGCATCAGAATAGAGTTCGGCCGGCTATCGTCATCACCCTTACACTCGTTACTGTCAGTATATCTGTTACTCGTGTTTCATAAAAAATCAAAGATTGCCGAACTACGTTAAGAAAATAGAAGTGTGTGTGTGTGTGTCTGTGTGTGTATGTGTGTGAGTTTGGAGAAGAGGCTGTGTAGATATACAATTGATTGGTTTAGGTATTTCAAAATTGTAAGAAGATCCTGTTTCCTCGTAGGTAAATTTTTGTAGCAGGTTTGTAATTTCCATAAACGTATCCTATTTAGCGGATAAAGAAATTTTAGCTTGTTAATTTTATTATATAAACATACTGGCCAGCAAAACTAAGTCTCACACTTTTAATGAAAATTTAATTAAAAGTGTGATACTTAGGGCCGTATTAATAAACTAATCTCAATTGTAATGCTCGTCTCGAGATGCGTCAAAAATGACAGTGTTCTATGGTTTGACGTTTACTTTGACGTATCTTGTGACGCATCTCAGGCAAGATGAGTTTATTAATACGAGCCTTAGTTATGCGTGTAGATGGACCAAGAAAACAAAAGAATCTTGTTCTGAATGCAGTGTGGAACGTTTTAGGCAGGTTAAAAAAATCAAAATATATATCAGTACATTGCTCTTACAATGTTATACTACCAACCCAATGTTGTCGTACCAACTCAGAAACCTTCGTAGACTCATGCACAACACTATGATCATCACTTGATCAAATGCATAGTTTACAATTCTATAAAGGACGTACAGAAAAACATTATATAAGTATAGATAGAGCTTGATTTTCGCTTTTATGTTAACGTTTTGACTGTTATAGTCGGGTTATATTTTATCATATAAGTATTTCAAAGACCAAAACAAACACATCTTGACAGCAAATTGACTAGATCATAACATCGGATCAAAATGATTGACAAAGGACGCCCGCGTCAATATCGGTGCACTTAACTATCAGTGTTACATGGGGGAACTCACGGAAATATTTTCCTCTAGCCGCCCCGCAACGGCAACGGTTCTCTCAATATTTTATATTAACATCCGCATTTATCCCCGCTCTGGCAGGGCAACAATCCTTTTCTTATCTCTATACTTTATCGTAATCACATCGGCTGTGGAAAGGGTGGGAAAGGAAATAAAATAAAATGTGAAAAAAGTTCCAGAACCTAGGTAACAACGATTCAATAGGTACTTTGTATTTTACCAATTTAGGATAGCTTATTTATAAAAATGTTAGCACGTGTTGCAACGTAATCGGTTGGTATATTGGAAACTATCACTCGGGTAGTTCGATTTTCAGATAGTGGAAGAATGGGAAAAGGTACGGGGCCCTCTAGGGGATTAAACGCGGGTGAAAATAGCTGGGAGCCATTTCCAAGTTGCAGAAATTTACCACGTCATAAAAATGGACGATTGACCGTAACAACAAATGAAGCTAGCCGCCGTATTGCTGCTTGCTGCGTCCCGGAGCTCGGGTTGCTTTGGGCGCCTTTACTTCTACGTGTACCTAGGTATTAAGGGTAAGAGCGAGAGAGGGAGACTTATCGTTTTAATAATTAGAAAAGACTTCAGAAAAATTTGATTTTATTGTATTTATCAATAATTTACAATTTACCTATAATATTAAGATAGATATTAAGAAGATTTTGAACACCGAGTTAGACAGTTATCTGGACGAATTACCACTGGCTGAAAGACGAGTCACTTGGTTCCAACAAGATGGTGCACCAGCTCATTCTGTACACGAAGTACGAATGAAATTAAACAATGAGTTTGGGGATCGCTGGATAGGCAGGTTTGTGCCGCACCGTTGGCCGCCAAGAAGCCCGGATCTCACGTGTCTAGATTTCTTCCTGTGGGGCTCTGTAAAAGATAGTGTGTACAAAACGGAATGTGACACTGCGGACGAGATGCGACGACGAATAACTGATGATTTTAACGATCTGCGGAGAAAAAATGATGAAGAGCATATTTAGTAAAGGGTGCACCGACATACTCGGGCACGGGCTGCAGCGTGTATTAATAAGCCGCAGAGGGACATTTGAACACCGAATGTGAGAGTAATTGAAGATTTTTGTAGACGTAGTGTTAGATTTTTATAGCAACATGATAATGTGTAAACTAATGGTTAATAAATTGTGTAAATAATAAAAATCATTTTCATTTCGTTTTGTTCATGGATTATTTGACGTCTATGAATCATAAGTTATCACCTTATCACTATGGCAACGTCAACATTCGGAAATAAGCGTAGTTTCGAGTTTTCATAGTCAAGTCGTAATGGGTAGGTGTAACAGGGGTTGTCACCGCAATGAAAAATGAGTCAATTTGTTTTTTTTTATTAGTTAGTTCATCATTATTACCATCACAAATCGACTGTGTACCTCTTAATTAACGCTATAGTTCCGGGAAGGTCCCCCGTCCCCTTCCACCCTGTATAAACGTAATAGTTTTCACTGTTATGCGTACCTTTGTCCGGAACCCTCGGTGTGCGAGTCCGACTCGAACTTGTCCAGTTTTTAATTTATTTCATCATTTTCTTCCGATCATATTTTACCCGGTTTAACTACTTTTATAATTATTGCAAATTGCAAACTTTACGAAAATTAGCATTTTCGATAACTGTCAATGATTTATTTAATAAGGTTATTCGTGTTAACTGTGGAGTAGGTAACCAGACTATCTCCTATTTTCGCAGTCTACGCCGCCAGGTATTTTTACATTATATGGACATAATTGTACATATAGACTGCGTACGTGTTATTTTTTCCGCTCGGGTAATACGAGTATTACTATAGTGTCCGGCCGCTATGAAGTCAATCCTGACACATTCTCTAGGGTTGTCTGTTACACGTTCGATCATTGTATCGATAAAATTTGAGTCAAGCGTGAGTCGAGTTGAATGCAATTCTCTACAGCTATAATAAAAAATATTAATCAGATGTAAGTATATGAAGGAAAAAAAAACATTAGAGATAATATTTATAGTCATTACTTTAATATGTACATAATACTGATACTTCACTTTCCGAACCACCATCACTATCACTACTGGAATCGTTTGTATTAATTATTAACTCAGTCATTATCTAAAATAGGTACTGTCAATTTTAATGTCTCTGTTGTAATCGTCCCTTATTTTGGCTTTAATCTTATTTACTACCATTTCCCAGTTATTTTTGGTTACGTGATTGCATGCCTCTTCTAATAATTTCATCATTATCGCTGTGGAAAATGAAGGTTCAGTATTGTGACTTGCCGCATATCCTTTAATTTGTGCCCATATCAATTCTATGGCGTTATACTCACAGTGGTAAGGCGGTATACGAATGACTCGGTGGCCATGTTGCAGTGCTAGTTCATCAATGACGTATCGTTTTTTCGGTCTGTGAATATCCATTAATCTAATTAAATCTCCTTTCAACATAGTCATACTTGCATCTACACCATTTTTTTGAAGCCATGCAACGAGATTGGCTTTTTTTTCTGAATTTGAAGGTGGCTTGTCAAGTGACATGGAGTGGTAAGGTGCATTATCCATTACAATAACTGATGGCTCAGAAATGCTAGTCAGCATATTAGTGAACCATTGCGTAAATTTTTCACCATCCATGTCTTCATGGTAGTCACCGGTGGTTTTAGACGCAAAGGCCAATAAGCTGTTGTCGATGAAACCTCTGGCATTGCCAGCATGACCTATTATTAGTCTGGCTCCTTTTCCGGTTGGGACTTTGGATGTCGATGCCGCCGTATCGTCCGTCCACGAGCGACTAACTGTGTGATTGGCATTTAGCCACGTTTCGTCCAAAAAAACGACATTATCCCAATCTTCTATGGTTTTTATCTCGCGTAAAAAATCAACCCTTTTCATGGCAATATCGGATCTTTCCATTAGCACCTTTCGTTTGTCACATTGTTTGTATCGGAATCCAATAATTTTTAATATCTTTGACAGCGATTTTTCTGATCCGGAAAATAAGCCAGCTTTTTTTAATGTCTGCACTAAATTCGATAAAGTTGGGTACTCTTTACGTGAGTAATATTTGTAAATATGACTACGGATAGCGTCAACGTCAAAATTATCTATGTCGGTAAGTTTCGCTCTTTTTTTCTTTTTGGGAGAATGTAGAACGTTATCTTCCATGCCAGTCTCACCCAATTTTTCTTTTGTGATTTTTATGATCGTTTTTTTGCTGATATCGAGAGCATCTGCAACTCGATCCAACACCGATGTCACGGGCAATATCGGTCCGCCGTTTTGAGCTTCTCGTTCAAAATAGTTACGAACACGTATGACAATCTCACGAGACTGACTGTTAAGAACGAATTTCTTCGATCGTTTCGGCATTTTAGCAAGTCCAAATACTTAGTAAGCGTTTTCGAATTCCAAGATAACAAGCAAGGGGTCAGGGGGTGAAGCAGTATCTATAGGCAAAACCAGTCACAAAATTATCAACCGTTGGAAGGAATCTCAAGGCAATACAAATCGTTTTATTATTTTGACGTTCTATAAATTGATTGACAGGAAGTATGAAAAACGAAAAATTAAATTTGCATTCAAATACAAAAAGTTTTAATTCTCTAGGTAGATAGACATCAACCTTGAAAAAAGTTATGTTCATAGAGGTTACTAATAAAGAAACATAGGTACGCATTTATTCAAATCCTACCTCTTTATAATATTGGTGTTACTAATGAAATAGAATATTACCTAGAATTAATGTTATAATAAAAAAAATTTTTTTATTATTGCATAATATCATAGACAATATTTTTGCTATACGAACTTTTTAACGCGAATCGATATACATATTGTGTGGTATTGTTGCGACACTATTCTGTCACACGCAACAAGCAAGTCTAACATTTTTCTCCTGAGGTTCACATTGACAATAATCAGGAACTTCATAGTTGTGCAATGTGTCAGGATTGACTTCATAACGGCCGGGCACTATAGTACCTACATGTACATGTTTAAACAAGCGTCTAAATAAAAAACAATAGTCCATCTCAAAAGGGATTTCACTACGCAAGTATGTAATATAGTGAAAAGACGCTTTTATTTGAGTGCGTCTCATGCCATAATAATATTAGAATTTTCTAATATTATTGTCGTTTGTGTATTTACACAAACGACAATTTTTATAATTTATCTGTCCAGTGTTTTATTTATTTCGGTTGGTTTGAGCCTTGGAATAGGATCGAAATTAGATACATTTAGTTAGTTTTTTAAGCATTTATTATTTTAGTTACAGTTATTTAATTGACAGTAATAGAAGAGTTGTATAGAACCCGTAATCTCATAATTATGGTCGGAAGGCGGCAACAGGAACTCCACTGTTTTTAACAGAGACCTACTGAGTTTGGACCTGACCAATTGGTCTCCACCAATCCAATTGGTCTGGTATAATCTGCAAATAAAGTATAAAAATATGTCAGGACCTGACTAATCCGAAAAACTTCACATTTATGTTATGAATTGTCCAAGTTTTTGACGTTTACGTAACAAAACCGCATCTAGGTATCAATGTAGGTATGTGTATCAATCGATTATTTTATTACATTGCATTGTCTCATAAATTATGATCCAAAATTCAATTATTAAGTCACGTTTTGGGCCTCTACCCATTTGGGTTTGCTATGTGAGGTAGGTGCTGGCGGGGCGAGTTACAAACCTTCGGCTCGCGACCTCGGCGATAAGTCGCCCGGGCGATGCTTGCTACACAAATCGAAAAGAGAATTAATATTGATGCGGTTTGGGTACGGGAAAAAGCTTTTATAAGTGGCAAGCGCTAAGTTCAAACAGCGTTCAAAATAAATATGAAGGGATGCTTTTGCTTATAGAATACGTACTCTTGGGCGGGTTCTTAACAATCACCGCCTAGATTGTGTACGAAAAATACTTAGAATGTATTTGCGTTTGCTTTTACCTTTTCACGTGGTTTCATTCACATTCAAAGTGAAAAGTTATTTTAAGAAAATCATGGCGTTGTTAAAAAGGGGACAATGTCTACGAATCACATAAAGACGGAATTACGTTGATAACTCCAATAAAAAGCAGCAGTCAGTGTCATATTTTACGTAGCAGTCAAGATTACCAAATAGTTGGAAGCATCCAGAATGCTGATTAACTTCGAAAAGTGATCAAATTGTTCAGGTTACTTCGGATGCTAAGCTACCTGCGGCGGTGTGGTTGTAACGGTACGAGCGGCGGCGTCTTGAATGTAATCAAGTATTTGCCGTTGTGTGTGCTCCGGTATATTTGAGCACTGTGGATGACATATCATTTCCAGTTGTTCACATTTGGCCAACAAGCAACTTGCTTTTCAATATAGTCTTGTGGAGTCTGAAGTGCCGTACTATAAGTAGGTACACACCGACGCTAGTTCTCGAAAATGGTCATGCTATGCTCTATTGGGATCGATCTGTCATCAAGGACGGGACTATTGTGGCCAATAAGCCTGATATCGTGTTGACAGATTGATCCCAACGCCGGGCAGTGCTCGTTGACGTTACCGTTCCGCATGACGAGAACCTCGCGAAGGCCGAGAAGGACAAGCTCAGCAAGTACCTTGACTTCGCTCACGAGGTGACCGCCATTGTGGGATGTTGACTCGACGACCATGTCCCGATAGTTGTTTTGGCAAACGGACTTATAGCGAAGAGTCACGACCAACACATCGAGAGACTCTCGCTTGATGGCTGGATCAAGGGCCAGATAGAGAAATCAGTACTCCTCGACACGGCACGCATTGTGAGGAGGTTACTCTCTCTGCAGCCCTAACCACCGGTAGCTTGAGTCCTGCCCGGCTGCCGGCGGTACTCGTAAGTCAGGTTTCTTATAATGTTTACTTTTTGTATTAGTATTGTTATTGACTTTTATATTTGAATACTTATTGTAAAAAACCTAATTTACGGAAAATTAAATAAATAAGTGAATAATAATAGTATTTAAAACAAATTTTGGAATCAATAGAGCACCTCCACCAACTTAATTAACTTAAACATAAGAAATCTAACATAACATAAGCGTTGGTGGTGCTGCACTCTGACGCCAAATGGGGTCCACATAGCATGTGTCGCGGCACGGTGCTGCAACGGTGATTTTCAGTGGATCCTGAGGTTGCGTGCGACGGTAAACAACATCTTAAAAAAATGTTATTATATACTTGCTGTCCGGTTGAGTGCGCTCGTATTGTCTTAATAGCTGATTGTGTGAGACTGTGAGTGTAGTGTATGGAAATAAATGGGTAAACAAAATAATGTACTTAACTATTAACTTACTACTACATATATATCCAAACGATTGTGGCATTAATCGTAGAAAATGTGAACTGTAGTCGTAACAAAAAGTGTTTTAATTAGTGTTACTTATTATTGGTTTTAACATCGACTGATAACGATGCCCAACGAACCTCATATGGTCATCATACTCTCGCCTACCCATACCCGAGGGTCTTTGAGCCAATGTTAATTGCAACAGTTAATCGTGTGAAATTGGTGTTAAATTAAAACAATGTAACGTATTTCAATTCCCTAGTCATTTTCGATTATTCATTATTTTATTTCTAAAAGGAACGTGTGGGTCAACATAATTTGAAACGGGCAGTACGGGCATCTGTGGGGATTCGGAACCCCAAGAGGACCGTGTAGTGTACTTAACATAAAATCCTTTCAGATTATGCCCTTTGAAAACTAAAGCGCATAAAGAATTCGGTTTGAATTGAGCGGTAAGCTAGCCTGGTGACGGATTTGCTGTAGTGCCCACTCGCGGCTCTTGCTGTTTGTAAAACAAAACAACATTGAATGGTTTTCACGCGTCGTTGCTGTTAAATTGACAAAGGCGCTCACTAGTTTAAAAAAGATCACTTTAAGTGGCGAGGTAATAAAGAATTGACTACCTATAGTCGGGTCGTAATCGAACTGCCAATGATAATAATATTAAGTATACATGAATGTAAAATGAAACGATTTTCTGACAATAACAATATTGATCGATTATGTGATGAGTGGCAAGGTTAAGAGTAGGTAAGAGGGGGATTAGACTAGCAATCCACATTGTAGAAGTGGACGGCTGTTTTACTTAAACTTGACCGTGTAGGTAAAATCCTCAAATATACCCTCACTTACGGAGCTAATATCTCGTAAAAGGCCTAATCAATTTTCATGAATACCGATGAAAAATAAAATATTTAATCGACATTTTAATATTTATTCCGTAGATTGTAATCTACATCATGCATATAAGGTTTAAAACTCTATTTATAGAAGTCGCTTCGATCGAACATCCAAATCGATAACATTACGTTTTTAAGTCAATGAACAAATTAATGAGGGTATTGGTGGTGTAATCAAAATGTACAGTGTACACATATGTAGGAATAATTATTTAGTTTTATCAAAGTAGTACCTAAGTACTCGTCCTCGTTATCATTTACCTATCGAAATATCTCCACCTGGTTGTCTACATGCTCTGCGCTCTATACCAGGGGCGTGGCATACTATGATTGTAGTAAAGTGATAAATGCCTAGTTTTTAGTTTATTGATCCCTGACTGTGCTAATGCTGTTGCACACCTGTAATTGGTGCACAAACAGGACTATTTTCTTTTAAATCTTCTGTACACGCATTTGTTTGTGCTACTGTTGGTGTGTCTAATTAAATAAATAAATAAATAAAATAAATAAAAAGGGGAGCCATGCGCACGACTACACCACTTGGTAGCTAATTACGATTAAGATTTCAATATACAATATATGCTGGTTCTGGAAGAAATTTTCGATGCCGTTTTTATTTACTCCGTGGCTGTGACTCAGTTAGGTGCAGACCCATTAAACCCCTAGCATACCTCTGGGGGCAGGGTGGGACTGAACCATACCGCCACAGAAGTGATGGGATTTGATATTAGTATTTATACTTTGTCGTATGGGTTGCTATTAACGGGTACTTTCACTCAGACCAACTAAACTGATCAAACTTTCTATCATAAATATGAGGTAGGTGTAGGGCAGGTTAGATTTTCAACCGGCCCAAAGGGCCAAAACATTCAGGTATAGGAGCTCCGTCGACTCTGTTAAATTGGATTTTGAAATATAAAATTTGGTCAGTTGATCCGTTTAGTTGGTCGATGTGGAAAAACGAAACCTGAAAGCATAATATGAGTTGATAAATATCTAACTTCAATATGTCGTTGAAATATGGTACATGAATTTAAAACTTAATACGAACAAATTAAGTTTTAAATTCGTATACCCAAGGACATAGTGAAGTTTGATATTTATAAACTCATATAGTGCACAGCACTGCGGTGGTATGGTGCGGTGGTGCACAGCCCCGCCCTACCGCCACGGGTACACGCGTTCAACCAAGATCGAGATGCGAATTGGAAGCGTAGTGTGCCCGGGTAGGGCACGTATCTTCGTTAACAATGCTCGCTAGCAAGTTATCTGTAAGACTAGGTGCGAGGTGGTACTTAATGTTTGAATCTCTCAGCTTCACTCTGCCGCAATTCTATATAATAACAATTTGTAATGTTTCTTGCGCTCGATCAAGTTTTTACCTATGTACATACTTACTTAAAACATATATTACCCAGTCTTTGACCCGGTCCAGTAGTTGACTGACAGGATTTTGTAGAATAAATAAATGAGAACCACAGAACCATTTCATATTTCTTTATTCTATATACTCAGGGTCTTAAAGGTCAAATTTGTATCTAATACTAAAATAACTAAATTAAAACTCTACATGTACAAAAATGGTTTATATATACAACAATTTCATTTTCATGCAGGTGCGAAATCAACGTTTTAAAATATAATACCTAATAATAATTATGGAATTTACAATAAACATTTAGGATGAATTTTAACATTGAGACACTCAATATGAAGAAATCCTTAATATTTAAATATTGTTATGAATATTGATAAGTTATTTATGAATAACAAATATTTACTATAACATTAAGGTAGTTACATAATAAATGTATGAATATGAATAATATCATAAATCTCTTTGATAATCAGTAATATTTATATTGATTGTTATCAAAGTACGCTATGACCTATGTTAATAGAAATACGAATTCCGTTACGTTGGCGCGAGACAGTGCCGACCTTTACTTAACTGAAGCTGGCGCGTTCTGCGTGAGTGCGCGCGCTTGTGTCGCGCGGTGAACGAGCGCAGCCTCGGCGGGGCCGGCCCGGGAGCCGCAGCCCAGCCGCGGCGCCCGCAGCGCGCGCGCTGTCTCCGGCGCCGGCGCCCTGGCTCGGCCCGTTCGGCGCCACAACAGAAGCTGGCGCGCCGCACGCCCGCTTTCCACGAACATTTGGCACAAAAACTAGTCGCTTCGCGCTCACTTTCGGCGCTTCACTACGGGTCTGAGCAAATATAGGTATGCATAGATATATCTACAGAAAATATTTCCTAACTCCACTTACTACTCCGTAATTACAATATTGGTGATTACTTACATTCTACTTATTTACATTTCACAATCAGTCGTACGTTATACACAGTTACGAAAAATTTGGCAGCTAATATTTATGTATTTCGATTAAATACGTTAGGTAGGTAGTTCAAAAAAGAGATTCAATAATATAATTGTGGCACTGTTCTGAGTTTCTTTTCTGTCATAGGCCGGTCTAAAAGCTTAAGTATTTCAATCTCTATATCTATCGTCTTGGAGCGAAAAGTCTTAATACGATTAAAATATTATTCAGAGGTTAGAGATATGTTTTAGGAACCGAAACTGATGTCGGAGCTCCGCCGACTCATCCAGATCGATTGACATAATAACTGTGAGTTTGAAGTCGTCTCTAACTCTCACTTGTAGCGGAGGCGATCTACAGGGGCTACGTAATGAATTAGAGAGAGGATATAGATAAATTGATCGGGTATTGTCAAGATTGAGTCAAAATAGGTTACGTTTAAATTTGAGGTCATTTCTAGAGATGTTGGTGAGTCTAGAAGTTGCTGTCATAGTCGGAGCGGCGGCGCGAGTAGTGGGAGCGCGGCGGGTGCTCGCCGGTGTAGCCGTAGGCCTGCGAGCCGCCGCCCGTCTGCCCGTAGATCTGCGACCCACCGCTGTAGCTGCCGACAAAACGGTTCACTGTATTTTTCAACGGAGCTGCCAAGTACGGAACCAACTCGCAAAAAAAGCCTTAGGCCGCAGCGAGTCGCAGCGGAAACACCCCTTTTACCTTATGCAACTATAGCTTGTGTCTCTTGCCTCGATTAACGGTTTAATATAAACAGGGTTTTTCCTCATCGTATACCTGCGTACTGTTGTAGCCGTTGGCACCGGCGCAGTGCTGAAGTTAGTCAGAGTCGGATAAGTATGGGTGGCGTTAAACCAGCCTTTAATATTATCATGGCGATCTTTAGGGGAGGTTTTTTTGATTAATACCAAGTCAAAACATGTTACGTAACCATAATTATACTCAGTCGTTGCCACCGGTGCAACACAAGTTTCGGCAATTACTGCTTTAGTGGTGGTAGCACCTTCTGCAGGACCCGGACAATGGGCATAAAGGCATTCCATCTCAGTCCTTATGGTTGCCAAAACATTTGCAATCCTAAGAGATTGCTGTGTTAAAATTTTGGTCCTGAATGCAAATCCTATGCAAATCTATGGGTCACATATCCACTTACCATCAGGTGGCCCGTGTGCTCGTTAACGATCATAACGGCGATCTTTGTGAACGGTTGATGATAATAATTCGCAAGTGACTCCAAGTACGTACCCGTAGCCGTTGCCGGCGGCGCCGTAGGTCTGCGAGCCGCGCCCGGAGTCCGGCGTGTAGTGCTGCATGTACTTTTGCAGCTGCGGCGTCCACTCCGAGCGCCACGAGTCGCCCGGCGCCGGGTACGCCAGCTGCTCGATGAACGCCGTCGACAGCCGCTGCCCAATAAATACACTTTAGGTGACCACCTTACACCGGCTGACCTACTCCTAACAGCTCTAGCATCGTCTTATGGGTGCTCCACGATGATATACAAACATTAATAAATAAAAAAGAAATATGACTCAAAAATATACTTCTATTTGAGACATTGTAAACTATCCTAAATAAATAATTTTGGACATTGAAGGCAGTGATATTGGGCAAGTAACTAGCCGCTAACTAGGCATCCTTGTGCATGGGTGGGTAACAAGGTACCAACATATATAAGCAAACTCATTTCCTTATTATTCTAATCAGTGGTAATTTCGTCATGATAATAAAATAATTCTAAACATTAACAAAGCTACAAAAATACCCCATCTCAGCAATCCCAATCCGAAAATAACTACTTAATGTGATTACATTTTTTGTTAAAAATTCATAAGTAGTCAAATACTTCACCCGACATCAAACTTCGGCTTCTAACCGACTTTACCCGAGCCGGGGCAACTTTTTAGCAGGTGTAACTATCGAAATGTACTCAAATGAGCTAAACTTAAATACGTAATTGCTAGGATTTAAAGTCCGTGACTAATTTAACCTAACCTTTAATTTATCTTAGCCTGTTGTGCAAAATTTGGTTGTTATAGGATTAACAACAAGTTGTTAGATTTTTTTTCAGGGATGAAGGCGTGACGATATGTATGTATATATGTAATATTAATATATTTAAGTACTACAGGACGCCCGCGACTTCGTTCGCGTAGAATTAGTATACCGCTACACCCCCCATTTAACCCTCTTATGGGATAAATTTCTAAAAATCCCTTCTTAATGCACCTCATAAGGAATCTACGTGCCCAAGGTGGAATCTCTAGACCAAGCGGGTTGGGCTGTGCGTTGATATGTCAGTCAGTTTCTTCTTTTGTATATTTAGATTTAGATTAACTTCTCGGAAACCGACTATGGTTAGCGTAGTCGGTTTCTCTAGGCAAGAAATCGTTGCATTAATAAAAATCTGGTAGGCTAGAATTAATTTCTGAGTACCTTTTATTCCGCCACATTCGTCATTTTCTTCTTAGCATGGTATGATATATTTAATTCTACTAACGGGTCGTATGCCAGTTAAGATCATTTGGCTTTTTTTATGTACTGCCAAGGGTAAAAATAAATACCCGCACATAGGTACAAAAATATGTACACATAGACCTAATTGCGACAGTAATAAGTGTACATATCTTTGAGCTTTTGTGGTGTATACATATTGGTGCTCGTGACTGTACGTGATCGAAATTACTTTCGAGTTGTGTGAACAAGATTAGAACCGTTTACTGAACAGGCAATCATTTTATTTGGTATTTCTAAGTTTATTATTTGGCATAAAATCCTACAGGAATTTATGTAATAATGTGGTAAGCCTACGATTTAGAAATAACTTTAAAATTAACCTTTCCTGAGGGCAGAAATGGTAAATCTCGCTCCTTCATTTGGTGCATGTCGTCGTAACCGCCCATGTGGCTTTTATCCAGTTCGCGGAGCATGTCCTCACTGAGCGGGATGGGCTGCTTTGCTTTGGCGCTTTTCTGTCGATTCACGAGCTAAAGTACAAAGTAATTATATTTTAATTACCAATCACCTATTGAAGCACAATGGGTTTTTAAAAACAAAGAGAGCAAAACTTTACCACTGTTACACCAAATATAATAACGAAGAGCAATGACGCCATCGCTATGACGATCACGGCAATCCCCCACTGGGGTAGGATCGATTCTTCATCGTGTGGAACTAGTGTCGGTTGCTCTCGTTTTGGGAGTACTGAAAATACATAAAATCGTTTAGGTACGAGTATAATGGTAGACATTTATTTAACAAACAAATACAATCCTATTTCGGTACCAACCTATAAATTCAGTATACGCGGGGTCCATAACAAATTTTCCGATTTCTAGTTTGCCTGCAGATTTTTCAATTGTTTTTGTCATTTTTTCGTTGCTTTTTTTCATTCTTTCTTCATCTGGTTGATCCCCGAGCATCGTGTCCGCGTCGAACGGTACCGTTTCCTCTGTAACCGTCTCCACGACGGACCCAGGGCCGGCTTCATGAAGGGATTTGTGGAATAGTTTTTTTAATTCCAATGTATCCACTCTCTTTTCGACGTCATTGAGTTCGATGAAGTAGTCTACCAGCACGGATCCCTTACTGAAGCCATCAATGCGAATTCCCTTGTACCATTTCTTCAAAAGGTTAGATTTTGAATACACGGAATTGAGCTGAAAGCAGTTTATCCTCATTTATAATCTATTTTCTTTACAATTACAAATATGGACTAAGCCACGGACCGGAAAAACATACGGACATAACTTTGCACTAAAAAGGTGTAAAGCACGCAAGGTCGGCAATTTCGTTAGTTATGTTATGTAAACATGACCTACCGTCATACACATACTGTAGCTCTATGCGTTTTCATTGATTTCGGTGGTCATTAACGTTTGCCAAATGCATCTTGCCTAGGCCCGCGGTTGGCCGGCGGCGGGGTTGTGTTTAGAAGTACAAACATTTTGTAACGCAAAACCAAGCGTGAAAAATCTACGTAAATTATTATAGTAGATTGTTCTATTATGTAATAAAGTCTTATGCAAGCATAAAAAATAATTTCAGTCAAGGTTGATATTTATATAAAGTAAGTGGAGCGAAAAAAAATTTATTTTGTAGCGTACCTCTTCTTTCACGTCTTCTGCCAATCTTTGCCATTCCTCCGTATGGTGATCCAACAGTTCAGGTACCCACTTTACTCCTAAAGCCGGAACAAATGGTTATTCAAATATAATAATAAAGGTACCTATATAATTCATGACATCATTATTTCGACAACGTACCGGAAACGATTTTAATAGTGGCAGCCATGTCGCATTCATGTTGACAGACGCCAGGGGTGGTAGGAGGAGGCGGTGCAGGTGTAGTGGTGGTGGTGGTGGGGGCGCGGCGTGTCGAGGCCTCTGTACTCAACTCCGGCGCAGGACTAGTGGCTGTTGCGTTCCTTTGAGCCTCCAAAAGTTTCTCGATCGAAAACGGTGTAGTAGATGGTGTAGGCCAGCCGGTGAATTCAGTGGATGCTCTACAACAAGATACATGACAAAAACATTCATTTAAAAGGAAAATAAATTGATTGTTCAATAATAATTGTGAATGCCCTTATTTTCGCGGCGGCGTTTCTTCTCGGCAGTGGTCTCCTCTTGGGAAGCGCTGGTAGATTCATGACATGTAAAAGTGCCCGTGCGGCCTACTTACTGAATAAATATCTTTTATCTTTTTTTTTTTTTTGCAATTTTGCTTTATTCGAGGATACTGGATGGAAAGTATTCAGGCGCAAATGCTTTTTTTCTTATCGTGGCTCGATGGCCTCGTTTATTTATTATGGTGTGAAGAAAACGATTAGCTGGAGGAATATGCTTTATTGGGATATATTACTCCCTTTTTAATGTTTTTGGTACACGTATTTTTTTAATTGTGGTGTTTATCATAAAATTCACTATAAATGTAAACTAGTTCCATAATAATGAATGGTAAGCAAATAGTTATTAATAAGAAAAAAGTTTTTTAATTTGCTTTATATCACTATCACTACATAGTATAAAACAAAGTCGCTTCCCGCTGTCTGTCCCTATGTATGCTTAGATCTTTAAAACTACGCAACGGATTTTGATGCGATTTTTTTTAGTAGATAGAGTGATTCAAGAGGAAGGTTTTTATCTATAATACATTTTGTTTTATGTACGTGTGTTATAGAAAACTCAAATAAACCGAAGCGAAGCGAGGGCGGGTCGCTCTACTTACATCTACTTTATTGTGATGTCCCAGATTCATATTCTTACAAAATATATTTTTAATCTTTATTAGAAATTCTCACGTTGTTAATTTTGTGTTAATGGACAACTTTTTTAAGATAAATGAATTATCACCTCAGATTTTAATTAACTTCTAACTATTCAATTTAAATGAGCCTGCTATAAAAATATAATGGACTCCAAGGAAAAAAGTTACTGAAAATTGCTAACGGTAACCAATCGGTTAATAGAGTAAATCAATAAAGGAATCAAATATCTGTCTTGATATCTATACGGTCATATTGCTATAATGACAATAACTCTAAAATAAATCATTATGGGAAAAAATTTTTACGTCGTTTAGCATACATTGTAAAAAATGGTTTCTTCCAAATTAGTACAAAACAAAATAAAATCAGTTACCTTGTAGGCCAGCCTTTGTGGATTTTCGGAGTAATAGGACTGGGTCCGCTTTCGCCCGCTGGTCTAGGAGTAGTTTTTCTTATAGCCTTATTACCTGGTCTTGAGGGGAATACTAATTTGATTCCACCGGGAGCTTTAGTTGTTGAACTGGGTGCAGCAGTTTCATCCGTTTTGTTTAATTTGTGTCCAGGTGGTAGAAGTTTTAAAACATCAATTGTTTCAATTTTATGCGATGGATCATCTTTTCTATCTGCAGTGTCGTTGAGTTTGAAACCAGGTGGTAAGAATGATGATATATCTACTGGTTCAGGTTGGATAGGTAATTCGTTTTTCAAAGTGGCGTTTGGTGTGTTAAAATCTTTTGGTAAGAATGATGAAATGTCGACCTTATGAACTTTCTGTAATATATCGAGTAAACTGCCTTTACTGTCTATAGTCGCTTCAGTAGCAGGGAGCTTAAAATCTGTAGGTATATTGTGATCTGAATTATCCTTTAGAACTTTTCTCGACATGTCTTCTTGAGATTTCTCCTCTTTAGGCTTGTATTCCTTTGGAAGAAGAGACTTACTATCGAGAAGTATAACTTTATTCTTGGAACTTATACCTGACGAACGTCCTTGAGTGTTGTCAACGAATGGTTCCTCCGTATTAGAAAATGGAGCGAGCGTCGTTGTCGTTGTGGTCGTGGTAGTAGTACTGGTACGTTTATCTTTATACGACAGTCTTGGTTTATAGCCAGGGGGTAAAAGACCCGCTAAGTCATCCATAACAGTTACCAATGAAGGTTTTTTCTTAGGTTTTGGCGTAGTTGAAGTGGCTACACGTGGGGTAAATTTTTTTATCATTACTGGCAGCGGTTCTGGTGATGATTTTTCTGTTACTATCGGAACCACAGTACTTTTCAAGGTAAATATATTTAGTGGAGACGTAGTAGTAGTGGTAGTTGCTGGGGTAGACGTTATTAATTCAGTGGTGGCTTCTGTAATTAACTCAATATTTTTGTTTCCTTTGTCCAGTGATCCTGATAGAACAGCACTTGACAACTCTGACTGGATGCTATCGAGTTTATCATTAATATTTTCTGTCGATGAACTACTAGTAAGCCCACTAGTTTGTTTTCGTGGGTCTTGAGTAACAAGGTCATCCTCCTCATCTTCTACATCAGTCAAAACTTGTTTCTTCTCTTCCTGTTCAACTGTCGGGAATGGTAAGAAACGGGCGCCAGAAACACTACGACTTGTTTGTACAGAAGCTACAACAACCCAGTTTTCAGTAGTGACTGGAATTGAGGAGTCGGTGTCATTGTCCATAAATGAGTTTTCAGTGACTATTCCAAACTTTTTAGTACTTGGTGCAAATGTAACATCTGGTATAGAAATTGTACCATTCACAACGCTTTTTGTTGTCACTACAGAAACAACTTCTTGTCCTAGGATGGACGGTATTTCAATAGATGTGACATCTTCTTCGGAGCTCGTCATGTTATTGTTTAATCTAGCGGTGTCGTTATTTAATAAATCTTCGGTTTGATCAATAACAGTGGTATCAGTAAAATGTTTAAAATTATCATCTTTCACCGTTGTTTTATTATTTTGTTTCATTACCAGAATATCAAATGATTGGGTAACATTTGTACTTGTTTCATCGGTTGAGTTTTCTGGTTCTTCAGTGACATAATATTCATCATATAAATCAGTAGTGATTTTTATGGTCGTAGTAGGTGCTTTCGTTGCATAATTTTCTTCCCCGCTCTCTGGTTCGTCGTAATAAACGTCTTCGTATTCTGCATCATCTTGTACTTCTTCGCTGCCATTGTATTCGTGATTAGTATGACTTTGATCGGTTACCTGTGATGCTAAGCTAGTGGTAGGTAGATAAGGTGCCCTACTGTTTTTACTAGGTAATACCTTGGCTGGTATTTCTTTTTGCATATTGTCTGCATTCATCGATGAAGCGTCTGGTTCACTGTCATCTGCTGTATTGAGTTCTTTAGTGTAGTTAGATTTTATGACTTGGACATCAAATGAACCTTGTGAATTCTTCATCAATTCACGGAAGTTAACTTCACTAATGTCTCCTTCTAGTAATGGTTCTAAATCTAAAAGCTCCTTATATTCTGTGGAGGAACCGTGGTAGCGACTTGGTGTTTCGGAATTCTGCAAAGTAATCTTGTTATTTCTAGTAAAGGTTTTTTCTGGAGCATTACCAAACTCTGCATTCTCATTTGGCGATGTTTCGTAGTGAACAAAGCGAACAGCATTTGGTTTTGTATTTTGCCTAATTTTTGGGACCAGTTTATTCGGATTGTATGTGGTGACTCTATGATGGTCAAAGAGGTCTTGATTGTCACTATCCACATCCTCATCGTGGACGATGTGGCCACTTTGACCGTTACTTTTAAGGCTATTTCCGTCAAATGGTATAGTTTTAAAACGGGTGTTTTGTAAATAGTCAATATCTGGATTATTTATTGTTATCTGGCCCAAAAATGCTTCTGGTTTAGAAGGATCATTCTGATATGCTACAGAATGTATTTGTGAGGTGTTGGGCTTTTTGGTTGAAGCCGGGTGTACGATTTGGTAGTTATGAGGTAGAGATGGCCTGTACTTTTGTCGTTGCTGATGTGGAAAATCTGGCTGATTTACATAGTATTGTCCCCCAGATTGGGTCCGTCCGGTCGGCAGCTGGAACGGTGACGGGTTCTGGTTGTAGTTGGGGCTCGGGAACCTGACGAAGCCCTCGTTGTAGAGTGGCGGCTGCGCAGGAGGCGCCGCTCTGTACGAGTCCCCCTGTTCGTAGAACGACGGCGGGCGGCTCGGGAACAAGGGTGGCTGAACTTGAGCGAAGCTTCTTTCTACCGGTGTGTAGTAAAAGTCGTTTTCATCTAAAACAAGAATGATTAAGTTTAATTAGTTACCTATATGAATAAATAGGTACATAGGTAATCTTTATACACTTTAACTGCCACCAACACGCTAGGCGAGTCCATATTGTATGAAAATCAGAGCGTTATATAAAATAAGTACAAAAGTTTGTTAATAACTAAAAAGGCAGAAAGATGCAAATCCAGGAAGGAATACCAGTTTTAATTAGTATTGTGTAATTTGACTTTCGGTATTAATATATACATACAGTGTGTTACCAGCACCCTGGCTTTTTTTAAAGCAGGTTAAAATAACGTATATCTGTAACGTAACTATGACATTAATTTAATTAATAAACAATTTTTCAGGCTTTGTTAACTTTCTAACAAAATTTAAATTGCCAGCAATGTAAAGCACAGCAATTTGACAAGTGTAAATGACAGTCAACGGCTACTTTGATTATAATGACTTGCCCCCGTACCACGACATGCCTTGTATCAAGCAACAGCGATACTGATAGCGACGAACACGCAGCACATGCACTACATTAAAAATGGACATTAGCTAAGAAAATTAATTGTGAAGTTATTTTAATTATTTTTTTATTGATAGTACTTGCAAAAAATTGCTAAAGTAACATATTATCGGCAGTTTGAATAAATGCCCGCGTGCTGCCGGTAACACACTGTTATATGTTTGCCTAAAGAATAAAAAAAAAAAATAAACAAGAAAAATATAAGAACCCTAATAAAAAAATATTATCTTGGAGTATTTTATAAAAAGTGAATGCAAACATCCTGTACATGCGGTGTCCGGGTATGACGCCGCGTGATAGATCAGATAAGGAACCTGTTGCTGTGTAGCGTCGTATGCGCATCGCCATTCTCAAGTGGTTGAGAAGGTGCACATTGGCGCAGCACTATCCTTCTTGCTAATGTTTAAATAGGTTACACAAAATTAGTAATAAGATGTATTCGGCGTTCCAGGTGTACAGAAAAACCTTGCATGGTTTGTGTTACATTTGTTTTTATTGTTTGTAACTGTGTATATCAAATAAATAAATAAATAAATAAATAAATAATATGTACTTACACTAAAACCATCTCAAAAGTATAACGAACATGTTAGTTTTGCGTAGGTGCATAAACATTAATGTACTTAATTAATGTATAATTTCATCAAACAAGTTGAAAAAAGAAGATAAAAGTAGGTATAACAATAAATCCTTCATTATATTAGGTTCAAAAACGTTTTAATACGACTGCGTTTGAATAGTACCACATGGTACCAATGGACACATAAGTAAGAACGAAACTTGGAGTGTTTCAAACAAGAACCAATAAAATAATCGATGAGGCTACTACTCGTATTTCCCGCATCATTCACATTTTTACTGAATTTGTTTTCATGATTTACAGTAATACAATCTATATAATATAATCTGATTATTAAAAATGAGAAAAAACAGTTGCTCGTCTATTTATTAGACGCAAGCTCATCAAGGATTTTTATCAGCAAAATGGTTTTTACCAAAATACTGCTGATCATGTGAAATGCTGTAAAACTAAACTTTTTGACGTGTTCCGCCATAGCCAGACAAAAATGTTGTAAGAAATCCCAAATGACGAAAATCAATACCCCGCGTATTCGTATGCGATTGGCAAAAGCAGATCCTTTTAAAAGCTCTGAAAACATTATGGACGAGGGCTTTGTCGACGTCAACGAACCAAAAATATCAGCTCGTACTGTGCGCAGGCGGCTAGTACCTATCTGTGAAACTATTCGGAATTATTGCAGTGGGTGGGAACCTTCCACTCGTCATATAAACTCATAAAGTAGCATCGCCAGGCCAGGTTAGCTTTTGCTCGAAAAAACGCTTCATGGACGGTGACTGACAAAAATAATGTGTGGTTCTGAGACGAAGTAAAACAGATTGGGTGAATGTGGTAAAAGGTACGAGCGACATCACTTACATCCTAATTATACAAAAAACCGGGAAAGAGCATGTGGGACCATGATCGGTGTAGGGTTCCGAAGCCGTTACGACAAACACAAAAAACTATCTCGAAAAACAACATGTATGAACGAATTTTCTATTTAAAGTCACATGGTGCTGTCAATGCTGTCATAGATGATTTTTAGTAGGTATAAACACTTTAATCGCCTTTATCTTAGGAACTAATTAGGTACTTAAGTCTACTTAGTCGTGATAATTTTTCTTGTAAATTCGTTATATTCGCGCTTTCATTGAAGATATTTTTCAGATTTTTAGTACCTATTTGTAGATTTGGCTGTAGGACTCGACTCTAACAAAAATTAGCACTTTAATGCTTAATATTTCATTAACGGATCCCTTAATCAAAAAATGTTTTCACAAATCCGCAACATTTTTAAAAGACCCTATTCAATGAAATTCCGCGCTATGGGGTAAACGAGCAAAAAAAATACATCCCCACGTTAAGTTTAGGGGAGGAACAATTAAAAAAAAAATACAAGATTTTATTTTACCACTTTGTTAAAGTGACTAATATGTATATTCATGCCAAATTACAGATTTTTAGTACTAAGAGTCTGAGCTAGGCTGCGGACGGACGGACGGACATGGTGAAACTATATGGTCCCTAGTTTGACTACGGAACCCTAAAAAACCAAGGTTGAACATGGCGGCAGTAAAAAGTTCGGGGATATTATGTCTTCGAGCATCCTGTTAGGAAAATTTAGGGTTTTCTAAACCGGTGTGATCCAAGAATAGTTTAGAGGAACGATGCTTCCTACACTGAGCAGACGCCACCTGTGTTGTGGACGCCGACGTTCCAAAATAACAATGACACGAAGCACACTGCCAAGTCTGTCAAAAGGTCCTCTCAGATCAGCAGGTTACGAGCAACCGAAAGGTGAGTGTTGGTATGTTTCAAGCAGTGCAGTATTAAAGCAGTTGATTATTGTAACATTTCAGTAAAAAATATTTTTATAAGTATTTTGTTCATTGGTTTACTTTCGTTTCGCATTAATTAGTATTCAGTGAGGTACTGTTGTGAATTCTTCGTTATGCAGACATTTTGGTTATAGCTGCAAAGTCACATTGTTTCTAAACCAAAGCCAAACAAAGCTACACTTTGACACTAATACCTTAAAATATGCCTGACATCAGTGACCGTTCCTAATTATATGGCGACCAATGTACATACCCACAGGTCAAACCAAATCCCTCTCTTTTTGCGTTTAGTTCATAATTCCAAATCGACGTACAACGATACGCAGATCACGCGGCCTTGCTTTGCCTATCCTCGTACAGTTTCCTCAGTCATGGTCAGGTTAACTGGAAGAGATCCTTAAAAGGGATAAGTTCGCCATTGTACATATTAATCTTAAGTTTTTGTACGAATTTACTACTTTGTAACTGTATATTATTATTGTTTGTGCAAAAAGAGTTTACGTTTTTTTTTTTTTTTTTTTTTTGGGTGACCCTTCATTGTTTGTGTTGCCACAGTAACAATTTCGCCTCTGACGGCGGAGAGTTTACGTACATACATACAAAAGGTTTCAGAAGCTTGCCGCAAGCACATCCGCTTGAAAGTTATAGTGTAGGTATTATTTGTTTATAGTTATAGAGAAAGCATTTTAGAAATATAAGGATTACATTTTCCAGGGTAGTTTTTAAGAATAATAGCGAAGATACAAACAAGCCTACTTACACAGGCTGTCCCATTACATGACGCAAATATTATAGCATAAGAAAGCGCCTTCTTTAGTCAGAATATAGTTGTAACTTTTCTATTAAATATGTTAATTAGTTACTAATAGATACTAATCAAATGCAAAATGAGTACATGTATTTTTCATACTAATATTACATTACCTAAAGAGTAAATATTTTATTAAGTCAGTTGCAAAGACGTTTTTGTATAAAAAGACAAACGTTTTTCTCAAATAAATACTTAGGACTCTTTGTTTGAAACTGAAGTTGAAACCCCGTTATTCGCGCCGCAAACAACTTCCATATCTGGAGAACAACTCGGCGCGCGCAAAACAATAAAGTAGGTAATGGTTTTCAAGAATTCGCTTCCAGGGAAAAATTGTTTTTAGCAATTTTAGTGACATGAATAAACTGTAACTGTTTTTATAAACTGCTTATAATTAAGATTTAACCGCAGTTTGTAGAACATGCCGCACAGCGCAGTAGCGCAGCGAAACGTGACACGTCAGTCACAAAGGAATAAAAATTGATCATGTGGAATTGTATGAGGTACTAAGAGAGTGCAACCAAAACGTGTCGTTTCTGATCTATTTGAATGTTCTTTGACGTTTTGTTGTGATGCCCGTTTTAAATGTTTCGGTAAAATTGAAAATGTTAGGGTAAAACATGTCTTTATAATATTTATGACAGTCCTCTTGAGACAAAAACAGCGGCTGTCGAGCGCGCTCATCGCTTCCGCACCAGTGTGCTGGTCTGTGTGGAACAAACAGCAAGGTGGATGAAAACGTGCTCGTCGCTTGCGCACTAGAGTGCTGGTCTGTGTGGAACAAACAACAAGCAGGGTGAGAACTGAGAAACGCGCTCGTCACTTTCGCACCAGACTGAAAACGTTTTATTTCCAGCAGCGAAGCACTTGAAGCAGTTTGCGAGGAATTCGCGATGGGATAGTTCTACGAGTATTTGAGAAAAGTTTCCCCACCAAGTATTGACAGTTTAAACAAGAGCTGCTTACATGATAATACTCACATTGAGTTTCTACAGAACTTTATTATTAACTAGCGTTTGCCTCTGACTTCGTCTGCTCAAAACTCGTTTAGGTTTATTCATACGGGAACAGGAAAGGGTCATGGTGGTGGTGGAGTCACCTGCGGGTTTCGATGTGTCTTATGTTAACAACGGCGCGCCCCACAACTTAAATTGACGTTGCGCTGTTGGGTTAAAAACACTAAAGTATATAAGTATTTCAATTAAGTACATTTATTATTATTTAAAAATGTTTTATTTTATTAAAAATCTTTTTGTTTAAAGTGTAACTATTAAGTTTAAATAAATGTTTTTTGTTGTAAATTAAACTACATTTACCAAACTTTGAGTACTATCCGGTTTTGTTATAAAATCTACTCAAGCACGCACGAGTGCCTGTAACAAAAACAACAAGCCCTAAGTGCAAAGTCGAGTTTTGTGTTCCAGATAGGTATTTAAAAAAGTATTTTTGCAGCTTAAGAGGTGTAATTCATTGTTTTGTTTCTCAAATGCTATCTTCTGCGATGTGAATTCAATGTTGTTTTATTATTGTATACCTACGATCAATTTCAATACTACCCATTAGTATGAATTAAATCCATTAATAAGCCCGAAGGCATTCTGTCGTGTTATGGAGGAGGTCCTTTCCAGGTCCTGCACTCCTAGTTTTAGAGTGATGAACACTCTCATCTGAATGATAAGCCAAATTAGACCAGCTAAAACGTAATTGGAAGAACGTGATGCAAATGACACGAAGGGCTCCCTCGGAATACCTCTACTACACTACACACTAGGTACGGTCACGAGCGTTAATTTGGGACCCATTTCAAGAAAAATATGCTTCAAGTGTTCAATGTCATTAGAGATGTTAAGTCATTTGTAAGTTTAAGAAAACTCAACCTCAGGCTGCGTTTCCACCAGAGATGTGCGAGGATGTGTTGGGAGGGATGTGTTTGTCATGGACCAATAGGAACACTTTATTTACATATCCTCGCTTAGCTTAGCGCTCAGCGGAGCGAAGTTTTTGTACATACAAAAGAAGGGAAAGATGTGTGCAAGGAATGTGTTGCGAGGCGGCTTATGGCTCCGCTCCCGCCTCACCGCACCCCGCCCGCTTATTTAAAAAGCTACGCATCCTCGCAACGCTCAGCTACCTCGCACATCTTTGGTGATATGATAACATTCACACCGTTACACCTCGTCGTTACACAGCCTCGCACCGCTTAGCCACCTCGCACATCTCTGGTGGAAACGCAGCCTTATTGTTGTAGAATGTCAGATTGACTTTGGACCTGAGGTGGGTATAAAATTAAATCTCGTGACTGTATCTACACTTTAAAACCACCCTCTAAAGCGAACATCACGCCTGTGCTGTTTTTGACACTGTGTAATAAAATTACTATACCTACTAAAAAACTACAACTTTTAAAGCTTACAGTTAACAAGTATGAATTATGGGCGGGATCTAAAAAGTCTCCGTTTTCCATTTATTACTGAGACAATACAATAAGCAGTCGAGAAAAATAAGAGAGCACTGCAGGGATAACAAGCTGCCAACTTCAAATATTATTCGCTTCCTCCAGCCTGCTTTTTGTAGTCATTAAGTATAAGCTAACGACGATCGTCGTGCACAATAACATTTCGTAGGTCCTGTAAATACCTACAGGTAGATCGGCGTTTTTCGTTGTATTATGATAATGTCAAAGATTATTTGATCTGTAAGTAGTTCTTGATATTTGGTAAGCGTTGTGCACAATATGTACCTACCCAGTAGGAAAGTCGTAAAATTAGCCTCTGTCAAAAAAAAAATGCATTGTCATTGGGCTTACATAATAATATGTGGTCTAAATGGTCGTTCCATTCACGAGAACAATTTTAACTTGAATTAACTTGCATATTTTTAATTGGACAAACAGTGCAAGTTAAATAAAATCTTGTAATGACATTCAGTTTACAGATGAGCAATTATACGTATTTGGAACGAACCGTACCTTAAATCACGGGTTATTAGGGCGGCGACGTTCATGTAACGGGTCTCCCTCTGTACGTGATGTTTATGGAAAGGGTTTAAAAGCTCTTTATAATGTACAGAGCCACCCGTATTTTAAAGCCCCGTTTAGCTATAAACAAGGGTCATTAAATTTTTAAAATATCCTTCTATGTAGGTACTTAATTTTGTTAAAAGCAACGTTCTGCTGTGAGCGCGAGTGCTTTGTCTGCGTGGAAATACAATATTTGTATGCAAAACGCAGACGCCCTCGGTCTGCGCGGTCGAGGTTTAGAGCTGTTTTTTATGGGAATGTCCCGAGCCGCGTTTTTAAATTTTACCACAACACATTGTAGGTGCTTCTAAGCAGCAGGTTATTCAAGTCCGATAGCTAAAACCCTTTGTTAAAGCCGTACAACTAACGGGGCACGGGGGTTAATAAAACTGTCCATGATTGCTTAAGATGTTACCAGAAAGATCGTGTAATGCCCTAAGAGTTAGGCTTCTTACAGACGAGCGGCATGTTGTCAACGGCAGAAGCTACTGCAGCCGTCACCACCTGCGGGCGTCAGCCAACGACACTTGTCGGCGGCTGCAGTAGCCTCTGTAGTTGGCAAGATGCCGCTCGTCTGTAAGAAGCGTAAGGTATACGAGCCGAGCAAACAATCGTAATGAGGTCGGCGCATTGATCTCGCACAAGCCATACAACGTGCCTCACACGGCGGAATATAATCATCCATTGACTAGCTCTGATCCCCGAGAGTCTAGTTGAACAATTTTTTTGATAGATAGCGGTTGTCTTTTTTTATGGTATAGAGAAGGCAAACGAGCCTACCGGCCATCTCTGACTCTGATACACCGGTCGAGTCTGAACCCATAGACATTTCTCATGATTGCATTGCATTGCATTGCATTGCATTGCATTGCATTGTAATCTTGCGAAGACTATGTCAACTCTGCAAATATTTTGCCATGCTACAGTCATTTTGAGCAATGCGATCATTTAAAGTGGTCTTTCCACCACAACTGGTCTACTATTCTACTGTATTAAGAACGATGGCAAATAAACCAGTAGGTAAATTAAAACAGTTAATACAGGATTTAATTAACTTTGCTTGCCTTGCATCTTTGCAACTGACCCTTGGCATAACCCTTGGGAGATAGATATCTATTAAAAATGTACCTATAATAAAAAAATATTGTAAAGGCTAGGAGAAGGGACTACTATTTGCCTGGCTCATATTCTGATGTAGCGCATCCGTCGAGGAAACCATAACTGTAGAAAAAATTAATTGGATTTTAAATAACGTATGCAAAGTCTACCATTTAATTAGGTTTGCTTGTAGTGTAAGGGTTCAAATTAAGGTAATAGTAGCTTATCGTGGAAACATTAATTTACTTAAATACATATATATCATACTTCCCTGATACAAAATTTGGAAAGTGTGGTAGTATTAAATGCACATACATGTTTGTTTTCAAACAATGATATATTTATCGTCAATGTTGTACGGTAGTTTAGCTGCGAAGGAAATATGCTCATGCAAAGCTCTGCAGTTTGTGGAATGTGCGATGACGGGTCAACGCATTGGTGTAGGTATTTGCAGCATGTAAGTATGTATAGTGATGTCGATTGAATCCTGCATGGTTGTTGGATGCACTCGGCGCGCTGCACGGGCCTGTACGCAGGTTAGCGCCGGTCGCGGTCACTCGATCTGATACCAAACTTATTCGAATTCCACGCTTTGGTCTGCATTAGGGTACTAAATAAAACGTTTCCCGTGACTACAGTAGGTATATTTACTTATTTGAGTGTATGACGTTAGCTTATAAAAGCTTTACCCTACAAATATTCCACTGTTGACGTAGTTATTATCATTAGTGAAGATAAATCAATTTAATGGCTACATAGAAGGTATTGTGCGCACAGAGAATCCATCGCAAACCTCTGATCCGCGACCGGCAGAGCGCGTCACGTAGGCGCTCCAAACATTCGAGAGAGAGAGACTCGGTAATCACTGTCTATTGTGGGTGACACCTAATTATGATTATCCCCCATCGCTTCGTGTACAGTAGGTACGTGCTTTAAACGTATCGGGATCGAAAAATGTTGTGGCTAGATTACTTTAAAAAAACTGCGGTCTTTTCCTACCTTACATTTTATTTAGGTACTTACCCATAGTTTAAAGCGCGTTTCGAACTCAAGATATGTAAATGGTTAAGGCCGTTGCGGGAAATATATTATAATTAAAATCAAATGTTTAAACACAATATATGATTATTTTAAAACAGATATCAACGTTAAATCATAACCGCTTCAGGTGCTAATTAATATTTACAAAGGATAATATCCCGAAATGCTTAATTGAATTCAAAGTTTGAAACTATTTATCAAGTTCCGAGTCGGAGCTGCAGGAGCATGCGCTGGACGGCGCCGGAGCTGCAGGAGCATGCGCTGGACGGCGCCGGAGCTGCCGCCAGTGTGCTGGCTGATTGTTACAACAATCCCAATTGTCTACAACTAACTGTCGGCTTAAACTTCACGTTTTAAACGAAGATGAACGCAGAGTTTAGTTGAAAATACAAAAGCGCGAGTTGCTGACTGGCTATTATCTCTTGCCAACAACAATATACCGGTCGGCGAATAGGTATGTCTGAATAATATATGTAGCGCCGGCCGGCACGTGGGCGACACCCGGGCGCATTGTCCGCCCACGTAACCAGCCTCGGACTTTTGCACGCTTTTGTTCCCTATTATGCCTTTTTTCGCGACATGGATCCAAGTGACATAAATCGCAGTAACGTCTAACTTTCAAAATACCTGACAAGTGCGAGTCGGACTCGCACACCGAAGGTTCCGTACAAATTTGTAGGTAAAAAAACTTTTTAAGCTTGTGCCAATGAAGCCCTTTCATACTATACCCCTTATGACAAGGTTTAGGTACTCAATTCAAAATTTGGGCCGCCGTTCCTCGGAACCCTCGGCACACTAATTATATGAAAAAAACAGTTAGGCGACTGCAATAATTCAAATCTGTAACGTACCTACTTATTGAGATAATTTTCGCGAATCTCTAGGCAGTTTTACGCATGTCATAAAACTCATAAGCAACGCTGCGTATAAAGGCATAATACATATAAATATGTACTGTCTGAGTTCTTAACACAATCGCCAAAATTCAAACATACACAGAAACATACATACATACATAAACGGCTCAAACCTATCTTCTTTTAATTCCCTCCCTCAGGTTCCCCTTAAATAGAATACCAGTGTCACGGCTTGCCGCGGTACACTGCTGAGAGGGGCCCTTTTTACCATAATATATTATAATGTGCATGTCTATCTGTTTAATTTGTTTTTACTTTATATTTTTTGTATGTACCTAGGTACATGTTTAATAAATCTATCGTTATCTTCATCTTTTTTTAACTAAATCTCCGTTGTGTCATGTTAAATATTTACACTAACAAGGAAAACCATAGAGCTATATAAATGTTAAGAATATCTAGTCATGTTTCTGAACGTTATCATGAGTATCGTCAAAAATGGATATCTTCAATATCCGAACGAACCACTACGCCCATGAGTACGAGTTTAAATGTTATTGCAGTGCAACCAATTGCCAGAGTAAAATCTAGCTACGGATACTACCATAATAAGCTCGGTGAAGTTATTCGTTTTCCCAATCATATCGAAATCTTGATCTCTTAGGTCTGCGCCTATAAAAAACTTTCGTTTCACAATTTGTCGTATTTTTTTTAGTATGTTTGTGTGAACACGGGGGGGGGGCAGCATACTTTTAAATGTATAACACGCAGACATAGAAGATAGTTTAAAATGTAGGAGTCACGCCGCTATAAAAGTGAGCCGCAGGACGGCAGTTATTTCATTATTTTGAATACACATTCGAGGATTGCGCAGCCTCGTAAATTCCACATCAAATGTAAAGTAGGAAACAAACAAATTGCGCGAGTAATAAAGGAGTTAGGCGCTGTCCAATTCATTTTAAATGTGCGCCCAGCCATATTTAAAATGAATTTATGCTATACGAGGCTCCACATCATGAATTTATGTGTGAGTAACGAGTGGTCCCGCCGAGTTCTAAACTTTATTTGCACCACGAATAATTTAATTATTTTCCGATTCACATTATTTTATAGCCTCTTACCAATTAAGTTGACTATGTCAAGTTATGTGTACATACCTTGACACTGCGTGTCCTTCATTATGAAGAGCAGAAACGCTGCTATCGTAACAAATCTCCAGCGTCGCCGCACCATGTTTGATTTTTTTACCGTATCATTGAATGACCTACGGCATCAAAGTTATTTATAAAAGTTCGTGGAAACTCCCGCCAACTTTTGAGTCAGCCATGCTCGGCTGGGCTCCGCTACAGTGTGCCTACGGGCATCTCATCTGAAACAAAGGACACGACTTTTTAATTAATCTCATTATTCAACTCATTAGAAAGTTACATGTAATATAAATACACCGGATCTGTAAAATCACCAGCAAACGATGCCTGACAAAGCTGAGCAATAATTAAGTAAAAAAGATTTCCTAAAGTCAGATATTTGGTCTCTTTTTGTTCAATTTTCAATTTTATTGAAAGTATTTGATCCTAAAAGATCGTTTTCATCTTGCTTTATCACTTAGCTTATCGATAGGTACTTGTGTTTTCGTATCACAAATTTGCTTTGTTTAACTATTTGGTCCTTTCTTTCTTTACAATGTACAAATATAATACATATTTTGGAAGTAGTATAACATTTACTTAATTCACCTAAATTGTCAAACCCTCAATTTGATTGAAAATCGAGTAAAGTGGAGCAGTGACAAATCGTAATAAGTGTCAATGCTTCGAGAGATTGGAGCATTAACAACGCTGAGTTGTTACTTGCAAACCAATTTCGTTTTGAATAATTATTTTGTATATTGTGTCTTGGAACAGGGAGTTCCATTCCAAGTACACGTGATAGGAGTCCAAAGTTGCCCGCGGTAACAAAGGAAGCCACTGGCGGTGGCGTCCGGCAGCCATGTAGTTGACAGGGCCCAAACTTTGACGTCTCGGTTGACGCACTTTATTTTTATTTTTTGACTCTATCTTATGCTAGTTTTCAGTCCCGATTCTGTAGCACGAGTATATTTAACCCACAATAAGACCGGTATTAAAAAATACAAGATAATAATATATTTATTGGGAAACTGACCAAATAGTTACCACGTATGGGACCTGGATAACTTGGAAAATCGTCTTAATAATTCTTCTATGTAGACCAAATTTTAAAACAGTTCTAAATAACAAGGAAGTAAATTATTGTTCGTGGTCATATTAAATATTAACAAGGTTCTCAATTAATGCTTTTAACAATTACGAAGCCGTCGATGTTAAAGACTGGAATTGCACTTTTTTTTTAATGCGTTGTAAACCGGTAGAACCTGTAGCACTGGCTCGTTACAAGACGCCTTGCCTAATGTAGTTGGAATAACAGGTAAGGTACCTAAGAAATACCTAATAACTTGATGGTAGTTACGAATAACCTCTCGCTTGTTTTATTTACGGTGCCTACCCAGCAACTTCGCGGGAGGTGCTTCGAGAAAATATTAAGCAGTTTTAATAAATAGATAATAATTAGTTACTTAATTCGCTTATTACGACTGCCAACAGTTAAATACCTGGTATATATGTGTAGTTTGGGATTACTGCACCCACTCATTGATTTGCATTGTGATGTAACTTGCCTAATATAACTGTTATATTATCATGAAGTACCTGCCCCAGAAGATAGGAGCAAGGAGATGAAATAAGGAGTGGGGTGGTGGTACAAACTTTAGCGAATATGACAAACCGTTCTGAGGCTGGTCGCTGCGATATGAATTTAGATAGTTTTCACCTAAGTTTATTTATATGTACCTAATAGGATTTATTATTGGGTATGAGCTCGGCGGGTGGTGAAACGTGTCGTGACGTCGCGCCGCGTCACTTGGGATGCTGGCGGCGCGCGAGAAAGCGGCGCGTCACGGCCCGCCGAGCAATTTCTACGGCTCGAGCACGCATCGGCGTTCCGAAGGGACGGAGCGTTTGGCAATCGATTCGTTTATGGAGCCGAGTCAAAGGTGAGGTCAGCAACGCTAGAAAGTTCAGGCCATTTTTAAACATGAAAAAAAAAGGAAAAAATTATATGTCGGAAGATTATGGCGGATGGGTCCCAATCAGGTTACTTCTAATCAGGTTTTTAAGCAAGTTCTAGTAATCAGGTTTTTATTTTGTGCGATCTTATGACATATTTTTTAGTGGCTTTTATTATTAAATAAGAATCCAAAAATAAACGTCTTTCACACTAGTTTAAATAGTCCAACAAGAAAGCATGTTTTGAAAACCTAACAAAACCTGCGACATCAGGAATGGGAAGGTAGCTACTATAGCGTATGACACTACACTGATACATACGTGGGTATACTCGAAAACATTACTCTCCTTTTTAGGTAGTTGGGTATATAGTTCCATCACTAAACTCATCGTAGTGTAATTTAGTCGTATCAACACTTTAAGTACTGTTTGTGACTTTGATTTATGTTGCAAAATCGCTTTAAGTCGGACATAGGATTCCTAGTAGGCAACGCCAGGTCGAGGAAGGATCACCGAAGGGAACGTACTCGCAGTCGTAAGCTTGTGGTCGCCGTGGCTCAGGCGGGTAATACATATTCTCTCGGAGATGGCTGTGGTCCAGTTGTAACAGTAAAGCCAACACGTCAATTTGGGGGAACGGCGTTATCTATTGGGTGTGAATTGATAACTTCTGGGCCTGGCAAAAAAGGTTTTTATAATCCTTTTGATTTTTTACACATTCACCAAGAAGGTCAATGCACTTAGTCCACCACGCCTCCAACTTCATTATCACATCAATAATAAAAGAATCGCCAAGGTCATTAAAATAAGAGTCTACCTCTTTTTTGTACCTCCATATTCATTGAAAACCTTTGCTGTCCCTAAACTGTTTTTTGGGGTTTGAGAAGAGATGGTAATCGGCAGGAGCTAAATCCGAGTAAGGGGGATGCAAATCCTCAATCATGTATTTGTGCCATTGATTTTGCCGAAGTGTGAACGCGAAACAGTACTTATTTCGACCGCATTCAAGATTTTTTATTTTAATTTCCTCACGTAGACGACGTAAAGGAGCACAATAGTATTCCGAATTTATTGTTTTGTCAGCAAGATAGTCTTTTATGATTAATCCCCCCTGCAATCCCAGAAACCTGAGGCCATTACCTCATTTACTGACAAAATGATTTTGGATTTTTTGGGTGGTGGTGAGCCTGGATTTTTCCATTGCCTGGATTGTGCTTTCGATTCTGGTGTACCGTGGTGGACCCATGTCTCGTTCATAGTTATAAAACGATTGAGAAAATCTTTAGGGTCACGTTGAAATATGTCTAAACAATCTCGCAAAATTGTATCACGTAGGTAGGTACTAGTTTGTTCTCGACTGAAAGCAGTCTAAGCACCCACCTGACTGACACCTTGGAAAATACAAGAGCATCGGTGATGAATGTAATGATGTTGTGTGCTCGCTCATAAGAAACTTCTTCCACTACTTCCACAATTTTCAAACGCCAATCATTTACTATTGCATCTAATATTTTATTGATATTTTCATCCGTAGTAGCCGTCAACGGCCAACTCCTAGGCTCTTCTTATACAGTCTCCCGGCCACGTTTGAAATCAGCTACCCATCTTTTAATGGTAGCATTGGATGGAGCAGATTGTTAGATTCATGTCTTTAAATATTTCTTTTGGTGTTTACACTTTCTTTTGCAAATATTAAATGACAGAATGGTGCTCAATTTTATCCACTACTTAAAAGACTCAGTGACCTTATGTAGCATAAAATGCAAAATTGTGACAAAGACAAACAAAACATAGTATTTAACACCGCCAGTTTTTTTTTCAAATTATATTATACCTTGGGCTCAAAACTTTGCAATACAGCCTCGTAGATATTGAAAGTATAAGTTTTTTTTTTAAGAATACAATATTGTAAGTTATAGGTACGTAGCCAACGAGTTCTAGGCCCACAAAAGTCTTATTAATTACATTGGTAATCGGTCCGAAATGCACATTATACAATAGACTGTTACATGCAAGCGACGTAAGTACGAGCGTGTCTAAGGCAGATTTAAATTGCCTCTATTGTGGTATTAGTTACGAAACGCTCTCACGGTCGACGTGCTGTCGTGTGGTGCCCACTATTTGGGTCACGTTTGGTTAATAGATATATTTTTACCGAAGGAATTAACGACTATTAATTACGGTAGTATTTTTTTACTTTATCGTTAATTCCGCAAACTTATTTATTGACAATTAGGGGTTTTCATAATGTTTCGTCCAGTCTAGACCATCCATTATTTATTACATACATACATACATACATTAAATCACGCCTGTTTCCCAGAGGGGTAGGCAGAGACCACTTCTTTCCACTTGCTACGATCTTGACAAATTTCTTTCGCTTCTTCCACATTCATACATCGAGTCATGCACGCACGTCGGTTTCGGGTACTTAAGATTCGGCCCTTTTCCAGTATTTCACCGATTTGACTCGAAAAAGTACGCCTAGGGCGGCCCCTTCCGACCCGTCCACTCACTATCGATGTGTATATCTCTTTCGTCAAACTTCTTTCATCCATCCTTTCCAAATGACCGAACCATCGAAGCATGCCCTTTTCAATCTTAGTCAATACATCTTCTTTTATTCCACATTTCTCTCTGACTTTTTCATCCATTATTTATTATACTCGTATTTATGTCATGGAACTTTCCAAACAAACACGAATCACTCCTTCACGGTAAAATAAATAACACTAAGTGGGAGATTTGTGAGCATGCAGTCAGTTCCAGTTGCTGCATTTTGTATTTTTCTGCATTCCTCTCTAGATGAACCGATTATTAGTCCGAGAGAAAATTAATTACTTCATTAAGGACACGCCATTTCTGCCAGAGAGTCAGCTGCTCGTAGCATGTTTTGGGGAAGGGTTGATAGAAACGTGTAGGAAATTTACTTTAGGTCAATATTTGGTTCTGATTTTAATTGTAACTTAACTTAGTGTGTAATGTAACTTAATACCTGACATTTATTTAATATTGTATGGACTTAAAGTGTCAAAGATAAAGGTATATTATTATTATTATTATTTGTATGTCTTTACCAATCACGGGACTATGGGAGCCCCGGACCTTTGGAAGGCGAAGCCGAAAGCCAACACGCAGAGGCCCTTTAGACAAGTTTAATTTAGTAAAGCGATAGGACACCAACCGGTGATAGTCCCTGAGTTCAAGCTATAGAAGTATACTCCCACGGACAACCACCGATTAGTACAAGATTATTTAAGAAAGGTGGGAACATTAATAAAGGCTCTATGAATGAACTGATATGGATAAGTGATATAGGCTATTGATGAAACTATGGCGCCTGCCTGGCTAATGTTAATTACTTTGGTTGAAATGGCAGGCGGTGACTCGCCGACTCAATGGAATGGGTCTCCCGAAATAGCCGCAAATACCTACACATAGCAGCGGGAGGCAACAGTTCCAGAGGGGCTAACGGTGGAGAGGTGCTTTTGGACTTTTAACGACCATAAGGTGCCAACTCGCCACTTAAATATGCAACACATCCGCCCTTCGAGCATATAGCTCTTGCGACTCCACTCTGACCGGCCAATAAAGGCAAGCCAGAGGTGAGGGTCTGTTCCTCGTCATTGTACGCCGCAGCTGGCCGGTGAAGGCAAGTGTGAGGTGAGGAACAGGACCTACCCTCGGGAGCAATCAGGTCCGTGGGTCCGCCACTCACCAACACCTCGCCACTAGAATTTAACGAAAGATAAAAACGAAAGTTAATAGTTTGAAAGTTGTAGATAGGGTCGTTGTTGTCATTGACACAGTTCAAAATGACCAATAACAAAGAACGCGTAAGCTTATTTTATTACAGTTAGTAAAATTATAATTGTATGAGAAATGTCACCCAGAGTAACGCTACTTACACAAACCTGTTATTTAAATTTCTACTTTCACGGTTCAAAAAGAATAGTCATAAAACGTACTTGTTCAACCAATTTTAAATAAGATCGTACAATGTAAGTATACGCTTACGTACATTTAATAAGTGCTCTCGTCAAATAAGGCACATGAAACTTTCAGTAGGTATTATGAACGTTATAGTGGCTGATCGAATGCGGATGCAAAATTATGATTAAGTCGTCAGGCGCATGTGTGCCACTTTGCTTATTATTGCTAAACTACGATTATTTGTAGCGACCCTTGTTTTACAGTACATATCACAGCATCCCAAAACTTACCCTCTTACTTATAAACGTGGAATAAGCTTGGAATAGTTTATGCTTTGTCACTTTCTGTCAGATGCAAGTGTCACAATTACAGATAAGGACAAAGCATGGCATAAACTATTCCGAGCTTACGCCACGTTTATAAGTAAGGGGGTAAATCATAAGTAACAGTCGAGTACTCGAATATTCATAGTTTCTTGTTGTGTTTTTATAGTAAACTAGCGACCCGCCCTCGCTTCGCTTCCGTTAATATAAGTTAAATTAACTCAAGTTAATCTGAAATAGTACAGTTACTTTTTAGGATCCGTACCATAATAGTAAAAGAGGAACCCTTATAGTAAGACCTCGTGTGTCTGTCTGTCTGTATGTCACAGCTGCGGATCTAGTGCGGCTGCGTCTATATAGCGTGTCAAATGTGCATAAAGCATCCGTCATTCTCGTTCTTATTTACGTGTTAGAAGGTGACGGATGCCGTATCCAAACTTTGTCACGCGATTTTCTCAGCAACTACAAATGCTATCAACTTGAAATTTGGCATAGTTGTACAATTGTCTAAGCGTGTATGTTTTAAGTAAAAAAATACGAAATTGATTTGTATAAATAATTGAAAAACAGTCCAGAATGGAAATTAAAAAATGACAGTGGTTCGATTATAGCAAATGAGGTGTCATTTGAAAGAGCTGGGTTTATGTACAAATAGGGAGGTTTCTTACGACGGTTTTCGAAGACGTCCTGTCTGACACTTTTAGCGAAATTGAGGTTTTCATGCCGTTAGATTTAGAATTCAATTCATATAATTACTGCCAATTATCACAGAATCCTTACAGCTGACTTTTTATTACACAATACAAACAAATTTTGTCTGGAAGTGACGCGCGAAAGGCCTACCTACATACTGCTGTCCATGGGAAAAACACTCAACGCCCACGTGTGAGCCCGCAACTTTGAATGTTGGACCTTGTGACTTGGTAATTGTTATTGAAAATTATATTTTTTTCAGGGAATTGCAGTCGTTTATACTGGAATAGTAGATGCATTGGTATTAATGGAATCCGGGAAATTAAAACGACTTCTCCAGCCGAACACCCGGTCAGTATTGTGCACTCTATTATGAACGTTTTTAAAGATGTTACTTGTATACGTGTACCATTGCACAGTTTGGGTGGATTAACGTTCCATAGTAAAATAATAGGACACCCTACTTTCGAAACCAGTTTATGTGGGGGCAATCCAGACGGTTGCAAGGAATTGAGAAATTCCGTGGGAAATGGACAGCCTCTTCTACAGTACATAAAACCACAGTGGCACAGTATTCAAAAATATGAAGAGCAAAATTAAAATAACTTTGAATCAAAAACCTAACCTCAATCTAACTACCTACCCAGTTCCCGAATATAATGATCTGAAAAAAGTAACAGGAGAACTCCGGTGCACGTCTGATCGCTTAAAATTTTTTGCTACTGGCAGCAGCGGCCCGACCAACCGTTTCGATAATTCAGATTTAGGTTGCTCGTAATTTTGAATCTGCCATATCTTCTAAAGTATTTATTTAAATAGTATAGTGTAAAGGACAATTTTAATCTGCATCATATGCCCAAAAATAAAATATATATATTCGGTGAAAATAGCTTCGCAAAAAACCCAATATTGAATAATAAAATTGTAAAGATAAAAAATGGTTACTGTGAGTTAATCTTAGGAAATAGACATATGCCATCGCTGACTTTTTTGTAGAAATTATTAAGGTGTACAATACTGTAGTACATTATTTTGATTTATCTCGTAGGGTTCTGCCAGCGTTTGCAATGTAAGCGCAAAACATATGTTTATTTACGACATCACATTAGAAACCTCGGAAATTATCAGTGTTTCTCTATTATATTATGCATGCATGTATTGTACATTATAAACCCTCCTCTTAAATCTCTCTATCTATTAAAAAAAACGGCATCAAAATCCATTGCGTAGTTTTAAAGATCTAAGCATGCATAGGGACAGACAGCGGGAAGCGACTTTGTTTTATACTAAGTATGTAGTGGTATAAAGGCGCGCGCAAATTATCTCCATTTTAACCTTCTTAGCGCAAAAGCAGCACGTGTGTATCGCCCTCCCTTTGATTTTTGCGCTGGCGTGGCAGCATTGTGGCCTCGTAAGTTGTTAATATGCTTCTTAGTCTTAGGGTATACTCGTATGGTAACAAATTAATAAAATAGTGGTAGGTACCTATTCCTCAAAGCTGTGTCTAACAGCGAAGCGATGATCTTAATATTACAGAAATTTAATCAGGTGCATTTTGGAGGATTCTCGGAATGAATAATACTTTTTTAGCCTTCATTTTAATAAAAGTACGTTCGAAATGTACGAGTATTATTACAGTTGAGGGTATACAATATTAAAGAGTGCGTAAGGTATACGTTTTGTATGTTAGTTCTCTCTACGAAACGCCTCAACCGGTTTTCACGATTCACAGTGGGGTAATTAGCATTTCTAGCTAGCCAAAATGATTTTTATAGAAAACAGTTGCTTTTGCAATAAAATTATTTTATAATTAAACATTGACACATAATAATAAACACATTATTACTTTAAATACAAAATTAATTTAAATATCTTACAACTAATGCCAAGGATCTTCATCAGAGTTACTTAAGCCATCTTCAGCCGAATCCGATGCTTCCGAATTTTTTACGTTTAAATTTACTTCTAGCAGCATCTCAACTGTTTTTTGAAAATGGACGAAACGTTTTTGTTGATGTTGGCCTTAAGCTTGTTATCAACGGGTCAGATGATAGCAAATATAACAATAATCGATTGAAGACGTCAAGGTTACAGGCCTCTCTTGAATATTTTCTTCCAAATTGGTAACGGTACGCTCTGTAATGTTTATTGCGGGATTCGGCAGCTTCATCGGATAATAATCCGATCGGTAACAATGCTTTGTCCATAACTGTAGCACCATGCACTAAGATTTTGTGCAAGGTTGGAGTCATCGGCAGCCATGGATACAATGAAATATATAGTTTCGCTGTTTCCAAACAATACGTTCTATTATATTTACGTTAAATTTTTGATATGTTTTCTTGTATTTACCGACTCGCTTCGGTGATTTCATTGAGCATTTGCGATACATTTTTATTACCAGTAGTTTGCAAACTACTTTTCGTAGCATGTACCTACCCTTTTCCAACCGATTTCCGTAGTTCCTCTGTTTTGTTCCTCTTGCTTCTTTCAGATGATTCACAAAATGGTTTTAGCGGACGACCGCAAGCGGCACGGTTTATTGTATGTGTCGGTATTTCAAATGTTCCTTGATGCAACCATTGAGCATTATCCTTTAAGAACCTTTCTTGAACTCTAGATGCTTATAACCACCTTTTTTTAAGTTCGCTCTTTAAATGTGTAATTTTATGCTTTAAATCCTTTTTTTCAACTTTAGAATAATCTTCGTGACACAAGATGACAGTCTAAATAGTTCCAGTTTTTTTTCAAATTTGTTCAAAATCTGTTCTTGTATCTTATCAAACAGGCTTTTTCTAGTGACTACTCTGTAATTAGAACCACTAGGTGATCCTAAAACAAAATAAATATAGAATATAGACAAAAAAAAATGTAGTTTTTTTGACATTTCCGATGGTCACTGAATAACAGGTTGGCTTGAGAAAAGAAGCACGTATGCACCGGATGCACCCAATTACTTTAATATTACAATAAGGAAAAGGATTATTTATTATTAAAAAAATATATTACCGGGGAGGACCCGCAACTAAGCAGAACTAAAACCCTTAACTATGTTGTCAAATCGTAAAAAATATAATGAAAAGAGTCTTCTGTTTATAAGCACAATTTAAAACCATATCTAAGTTTAGAAAAAGTACGTAAAATTTACGAAAAAGTATGTCTTCTAACCTGAATCATCGTTTTCCATCATTACTTTCAATATAACACTTCACAAAAGAATAATATTCAAATGTTGTACGCGTTCAGAATAATGACAATAAGCGATTCGTGCAGTCTAAATGACAACCAACTTTCGACTGACGGAAACCGGGTGCAGATAAGATAACAGGGTGGGGGTGGTTATCCATTGTTCGGCAACTACCTGGCTTACGGTAGGTACTTGTTTTGAGTATCTATCAAAGTTGGATTTTAAGTTTCGGACTTTTGACCGGCTAAAAATGCAAATTACTCCAGTGTGCGATTGTGAGATCGTTAAAAGTTTTACGTTATATTATGTACTACAGCTACCTACGACTATCGACCTCCGTACAATGTTAGCTCGAATTAATAGTAGAACGATACTTAACCTTCATTATATAGCATTGCTTTAAACGTTACACAATTTTGCAGGGCCAAGTCAATTTTTGTTTGTCAAAATGGCGCTTACACGCAATGAAATAATCGAGACTTAAGTTAAGTTGTTTGTTGGTGTAATCCACATGGAGAAGATCTGGGGACGCGTACGTGGGCCGCAAATGGCCCGATCCTACTAAAACTAGTGGTCGCGGTCAGGCGTCCCACCTCGCGAAGTCGCGACATAGGAATTGATTTACTTAATAGGCATCACCATGACGATTCATTTTGAAATAACCTAAAACCTAGGTAAGTCGTAGTTTGCACACATTATCTTGAGAATTAACCATTAGTTAAGATTTTAGCAATTGGTTAGTTTACCTACTGATCAAACAACAGGCCCTGTCTCATAATATGAGATATTATCTAGTAGAGTTGGGTAAGGTTTAACCAGTTGAACGTGGCTGCAGGCCGGATTAGAAATAGCGCCCGCGTCAAAACATTTGCACACGAATGACATCATGAACTTTGTGGCCATTTGACTCGCCTTTAAACTGGACCGGGCCATTTCGCTACGGCACCCTGTCTACTAAATTTTTTCAAGGGTGCTTTTGATTTATTAGTTTATTACGCATAATAAAATGAGGTAAATTGGAGCTTAACCCAAATGGGTGAATTGCAAAAATTATTAATTAATTAATTATTGTACATAGTTTAGTTGGTTTCGTCCACTTTCACAACTAAGATTTCATAACTGGTTGTGAATAAGGATTTATTTTCACTGTTTCTTAACCAGTTATTAAACAAGACTTTTTTTCCATTCTCATAACCAGAAACTAGGTAGGTTTAGGTTATGTTAGTTTTGCAGCAGGCCCGGAGGGCCAAACCACCCAGAAATAGGAGCTCCGCGTGAGCGGAGCTCCGTCGACACTGTCCAATTGATTCGAAATAAGAGTGGTGTATCCTAGGGTACCTAGGTTCTGGTTATGAAAATGGAAAAAAAGTCTTGTTTAATAACTGGTTATGAAACAGTGAAAATAAATCCTAATTCATAACCAGTTATGAAACCTTGGTTATGAAAGTGGACAAAAGGAAGTTAAGGGCTTAATTAAAAAATCCTTAACTATCCTTAACTTTTTGCTTTGTGTAACGAAGATTAGTCATATAATCATATGGATAAATTTCGTTACACAAAGGAAAAACAATGGAAGAAAGTTAACGTTGTCTGAATTAAGCCCTTAACTATGTACAGTCAACAGCATAAATAAGTGATCATTTATGTACTTTGTCACTTTAACATCGTGTTTGAAATGTTATACAAAATTGTGAAACGCTTGAAAGCGACAAGGTATAGAAATGATCACTTATTTATGCTGTTGACTGTACAATATTTTTGCAATTCACCCAAATAGCAGCCACATAGGTGGACAATTTCTCGTGATTGCGTCATTTCGCTGCACTATGTAACTGCACTCATGCAGCCGACAACTTAATTAACTCCACTTTCACGAGCGTCACCAAATTCGCTGGAACTTTTTGATAATGAGGGCGGAAAACATAAATGATCTTAATATCACATGTTGGCACAGTAGGTAAACCTACGTTTTGTAGTGAAAATCAATGGTAAGTAATAAAAAGTTATTAAATTAAAACTTACGTGTCACCTAATAATAATAGTTGTTGTGGTTATAATTTAAGATACTGGATTAACTTTACGTGTTAGACCGATATGTGTTTTTTCCTCCAATCACAGCTATCAACCCTGCGTATCTACGTCAGACCAGCCTTTTCCCAAGTAGCCGGACAAACATTTTGTACCGCAGGTTAATTTAATGTTTTTCACATATTTTATTAAAAATTAACCAAAAAACACTACGTAAATAGTAAAGAAAAAGAGCATTATTCGACAAGTGTCACTTTCGAACAAAATACTACAGAAGCTTTCTAGCCTCTACTCAAAAGTGTAATTTTATTGTAATACTTACTAGATTGATCCAAACTTTTAAACAACTGTGACGCATTTTATAACATTCCATATTTTATTGAATGTACAAAACCTGTTCTCATACTAAAACGTACATACGAGTATATCTACTGCCGCAAATGCAAATGGGATTATTTCATAAAAAATATTGTAGGAACAGCCGTAGTATAAAAGTGACATGAGGAGCGTCTATCACGACAGGCAAAAAACTGCAGAGCGCCTCTTTACCACCATGTAGGTACTTTGGTTAGACTCCATTTATGCAATAAAGCAAAAATCTGCTTTTTTAACACACATATCACTACAAATGATTAAATCCATCATCTTAATATCACTTATAGGTAATAAATATAGGTCACAAGTAAGTTAACTCTCAATAATTTTAAATATTATTTAACTTGAATTTTAAGCGGAGTAGTCTAACAACTTACTTAATCTGAGATTTTAGCGATCCATCGCTGTTATAGACACCTAAAAATTTTGATGAAAAAAATCAGCAAATCTGAGGTAGTACGAGTAATATTGAAATTTACGTTACAACTTACGAAATTAAATTTCTTTAATTTGTTGAGTTTCAATTGGTCAAAAAACATTGCCTCGGCGGCGGACGAAATCATTTTAGAAATTACAAAAGAATGCTTTACCTACAAATAAATGTTGTTGTAAGTTGTGGCCGCAGCTCTCGATGTCCACAGGTATCTATCCGGCTGAGTGCACCCACACACACAAGTGGAGCGTGAACATTCTCTGAACGTTACAAGCACGTCATCATCGGCCAGACTAGACGGCTGAACGGAATCGGCGCAAATAAAAAAACATTCGGTTATTCAATAGATTTTTAACAAACCGTTTATTAATTATTTATCAATTAATTTCTTACTATTTATTAATTTTTTGAAGCGATTTTGCTATATTCTTGGTCCCAAGATACAGGCTCAGCTCAGCCTAGTTTGGTCTGCAAGATATCGTACCTTTTTGTAAACAGTAAATTTTTATTAATAAAATTATTCCTATACTTATTCTTATTGACCAATAATATAATATGGTAGAGCTTTTTTTACTGAGCTTCGTATAATTACTCATAAATCAAGTTAAAGTTCTGTTCTGAATCTAAATATGAATAATATAAAATGCAAAGTTAAAAAAAAGTTTGAATATCGACGTAAGCCAACAATGATAGTCTGTGGAAGATGGAGTAAGAATTAAGATTTCATTTCATATGTTTATCAAGCAACGGATTTGTCATGGAACTCTGGTTTTAAGTAAAATTAGCAGTGCTCTAAGGATTTCAAATATTATATAGTAAAATAATAAACTAGGGGCCCAACATTCTCGGGCACTCTACAACTACGGTTAGATTACATACTTACATATCTTCCGAAAATATACTGACTGAATACATTATACACTAGTCAACTTTGACCTTTAATATATTCGGGTACGTGTTGTGTCGTGTTCGTCGATTTAGCCGCTTTTACAACATATCATATAAGTCCGACAAGTTCTATACCAATAGTCGACCTTCGGACAATTGGCAGTGTTTGTGATTTATTTTGTAGACGATGACTTGGTAAGACGGTATCGCGAACCTGCTTAGGAAGCATTGTTCCTTCGTTTTATTCCTGGTAGAGGCAAGTATCCCAGTATTTGACCCTGATTATTTTATATGTATTTATTATTAATCTACTTATTTATCCATTCAAATAAGTAGGTACCTACTTGACCAGTGCCCTACCTGAAGTACATTAATTATTGTAAAACCGCGAAGGGACCTACGCTTTGCACTGATTACTCGTAAATATATTGGCGCTGCATGATGGCGTCAATGTTTGTAAAATTAGCTTGTGGAACGCGCCTTCGTGAATTCAATATATGACGCACCTGTATACAATGCCTAAAGTTTAGGTAAGTAAGTACAGTTTGTGCCAGAATACCTCTAATATTTATGTAGGTACATACATAAAGGGAAAAATAAGATTCTGAATCTTAAATTCTACAGAAGTCAAATGAAATGGGCACATGGACGAACGGCAGGAGAAACACATAAATAATTATTCCGTTCTGCGTCTTTATTATAGGCTGTGTCATCCAAATCGTACTTATTAATTTGACCAGTTACCTGGTACGAGTATGGTACTGTTTTTAACTTAGCCTCTATTACTGTCAAGTATATAAGATCTACCAAAAGGTTGGCAAACGATAACTTGGTCTCTATTCCAGGCGGTAAAAACCATATCGTCTTTGACCTGTTATCATATCATCAACGTTTTGATACGTCTTACGTACTTGACAGTACTTAATGGCGGCCGAGTTAGAAACAATACGATAACCTTCCGATAACAGAGGGCCCAGACTAGATGCACTACGCTAACTATCGTTTCTGTTCGTTTAGTTTTTAAACCAATCGCGTCACTGGCACATCACATCACTTGACTTTTCGTATCACGTCATCTACCAGTGACGCGATTGGTTTAAAATGTAAACGAAGAGAAACGCTAGCTAGCGTAGTGCATCTAGTCTGGGCCCTCTGGACTCGACCCGAACCCGGAAGGTTTTTTGGAGCTGTCATGTCGCCCTGGTAGGTGGGATATTTAGTATTAAGTTTCGGGATACAGTAGTTTTTATCGTTTTCTTTGGTTTGCTATCCTTAACGATCAGCTAGTCCATGACTTTACGTTTACCGATTATAGTTTACTATTATGCTCAAGTTTAGTCATCAAATCATTTTCCTAATTGAGCAATAATTGACGTCACCGTTGCTTTGTTTCCATCGACTAAGCCAATAAACATTAAAATGACGTCAGCTAAACTGGTTTATTGTAACACGTCATTACCATTCAGGAATTTGACTTTTAAATAGTGTTGTAACAAGTCAAGTTCTGAATGGCATTTAGGTAACGTTGTGTACCAAACCTGTGGAACGGAATATTCTAACTTAACGCACAATATGTGATGCAAGACAGTGACGTCATGTTTTCGAACTGTCCTTGCCTATCACCTTTGAAACGGCACTCACGGATTGAATAGAAGAAGATGGTAAAGCCACCCCATTAGCATACATCACCGAATTGTCTATTAAGCTAGCTAACGCAACGCTTATTGCTCGGCGCGGTTACTCAACGGTTTGGCACGTCTGGGCCGGTGCAGCCGGTTCGCAACCTTGCCCCCCCGCGGGCCCGCCCCGCCCCGCTACCGTCCTCGATTCACTTTCACTCGACTCGGCCTTCTCTGACTGTTTTCGGAAGCCGGCTACAGGCACTGTATCACTACATTATCAACGGAGTGCCTATATTCACATAACAGTCGCCCGATCCAGTTTTATTGCAGTTTCGATTATATCATAATTTATTTTTAACTAACTGAATCGAGAGGCAATCGGATAGAGTAGTTGAATATTCATCCATTATCGAATGTATAAAGTAGGATTTATTTTCATTACATGAAACATGATAGGTACCTACATAATAATATTTGAGAGGCATTTAGTAACAAACCTTTATTGTTAAGTAATATGCTATAATTATTATTAAAGAACAAGAGACATGTACACAAAATTCTACGCTATCTGGAGCTGATATTTTCTTTTTCAATAAATCTACTTAAGAGTTTTATAATGATAAATGATTCTTGACCTAGCATTACATAAATTACAAAAGAAGAATAATAATAAAAATATGAACTTAATGACAACAGAAGAAATATTGTGTAGTCGATGCAAATTAAATTATGTGATAGCAATAATAATGTAATAAAGTCTCATACAACCCTGAAAGTGGAAGTGGCAGCATCGCGATCGCCGCGCGTGCTTGAAGCACGCAGAGTTCAAGTCGGGCCTAGTCAAGGAGCATAACGCTAAGTTAACGATTTTCGAAAATCTACAAATTGTATAGAGTTGATGTAAGCTGATGACTGGCCGCTCGACCGCTTATGCCACCTCCACACATTTCTAGTGGATAGAAAATCCAAACGTTGGCAGCGATTGTATGTTGGCCACGCCCGCAGGTCAGGAAACGCCGGTTCAACGCAGGCCTCAGCGACGTGTGTTTTTTTTTATATAATTGTATTTAATTTTAATTTGACATCTGGAGACTCTTTACATCTACAAAATTGACCGTGGAGACTTTCTACATCTCCCTTGTTTTTGTGTGTTTTTTTTTTAAATTATATTTAATTCTTAATTTTAATTTGACATTTGGAGAATGTTTACATCTCCGAAATTGTATTATTTATTTTAATCCGACATTTTGATTTATTTAATTATTATTACTACTGGGACCTGTACATCCCTGTGACATTTAAATTATGTAGCTTAAGTTTAGTATTGTAATAAGTGATTTATTTTAAAAAAAATGGCTTACTGTTGAGTTTCTTGCGGCGCTTCTTCTCAACAGTGGTCTCTTTGGAAGCGCTGGTAGACTCAGACTTGTAAAAGTGCCTACAGGGCCTACTTACAGAATAAATGATTTGATTTGACGAAATCACATTTGCCGCGTATTTGAACACCACTGTGCATGAGCGACATAAGTAGATTACATAATGTGTTGACCTTCAGCAGCGGTGGAGTGAGGAGCCGTAAAAGTTTTTTAATAAATTGTTATAATCATTTTTTTTGAAATAAGGTTTTGTACGATTATATTGCAGAATAGATTTAAAAAAAAATTAAAGCTATTTTTAATCTTTGTTTATTTTAATGAGTACCTCTCTAGCTATATATTTGTATGCCTTATGGCGAAACATAGTGGACCAAATCTTATTAATTTAATTTAATTTAATTTTAATTATTATAAACTATGTTTTTACAAATATTTTTTTGATTTGTTTTAATTTAATTAAGTATATTACTGTTTTTTGTCAAATTATTTTTGAACCTATGTTATTGCCCGTGTACTATCAGCCCAATGGAACCGTGACCTACCATAGGACTGTGTCACAGTAACGTTATGATTCAAGTCGCAAGAAATATCAAACAAATTGTTTTATAATGTCACTGTGACACCATTCTATGGTGGGTCAGGGTTCCATTGGGCTGATAGTACATATTTTTAGACTCCTAAAGCCCTTTGTCAGTTATCTTTCATGATGGAGGTCTGAAGAAGAAGTAGTAGTTTTTTGGTCGTACGTGATTTCGTTTTATATCCGTCATTTTTCATTTTTATTTTTCCTAAACCTACCCATTTATCGCGCTACGCCATGACGAAACCATTCAGCGCCTGCGTTGGACCAAACAACTACGAGTATAAATACATACTGGTAGCTACAATCACGGTCAGAAACATGACCATCCTTCTTGGGCAGTCGCGTAATTAGAATTCCCAGTAACTAACAGGCCTAATTTTTAATAAATGGGCCTAAGCCCGGCTTTTCCCGCCGGTATTCGGCGGAGGCCGGGGCCCCACTTGCTCATTTAGCCCTCGCATCAAAGACAACCTTTTTATTTTGTAGACGCTTCAAGCCCCAAATTGAGTTCAGTAAATCTTAGTGGACTCTATATACATACTTTTTAATATCCCTTGTCTTTTCGCAGGACATGGGTCGGGCAGACGCGCCGGTAATGCAAACTGACATTCTCTTAACATCTTTCAAATTATGGGACCGTCGGAAATCCTTGGAGGCCTGCTGGCCTATTGCCAACGCACTCACAATCGCAGTAGACTTCGAATTGGCTTCGGACTGTCCAAATGAAAATGATTGCGGTTGCGAGTGCGTGACATGGATTGAAAAACAATTACCTATAGTAAGAATAAAGAGAATGACAAGCGTGTAGACAGTCAAACTGACGCAGTGGGAACAATGCCGGTAAGTATTGGGTTCTGTTACGCCTATTGAAAACAAATTCATAAGCAAGGATATGTTTATATGTACCTATACTTATTGATTATTATTTTATTTTTTATTTTTCTTTATTAAGGAAAACAAACAGCATACAATAGTACATAAAGTTATGACAAAAATGGGTAGCTCACTAGCCAACGAAGTTTTCACTAATGTACACATACACATTTGGAATCAGATTCACAAAGTCAGTCACACCTGCGCTTCGTGTCCAACGCAAGGTTCAAAACGAAGTAATTAAAAATTGAAAAACATGAATAAAAAACTTTATTCAACATAAACACGAACACAGGCTCTTAAATTAAACATATAAAGCATTCAAAATATAGTCTCTAGGACTTAAAATAGGTATACATTATATTACAAATACGGCGAGAGAGCCATGTTTTGTGCTGTGGTGGTTATGAATAGGAGGTTCCCGTAAATTTTATATATATTTTGTGCACAACTACATGCGAGAGACTTTACTTAAGTTCTTATCTATATACCTACGCATTGATATTTATCGTTCTTACGAGTAGCAAAGCATTATGATTTTTTTTAATTCGCTGAGATTTGAATAAGTAGCGTAGGTATAAAGAAGACAAACAAGCTTTAAAAATGACTTAATGATTTTGATTTTTCTGTGTGTTCTTTGTTAATACGCACGTTGTATTTTAGCATACCCACTAATTATTTTTTGATGCCTTACTGCCGTACTCAGAGACGTCAATTAAATTTAATGCTTGATAAAAGTTACTGCTGTCTCATTCTTCGCTATAGCAATAGAATAAGACAACACTGCTTGTTTAGTGACCTAAATAAGCATTAAATTTAATTGACGTCTCTGAGTGAGGCAGTACGAGGATTTTAGACTTAACGGATCTACACACATTCATAAAACCAAGAAAAATCCGCCATTTTGGCATTTTCCAGTGACATGCGATGCATAATGCGACGATTCTAACAACAGATAATTGTAAGGGTGAATGTTTCCATACAAAATGTGGTAACGTTTCGCTCCCCTTAAACCTAGTCCGATTTTTGAATAAGTCGTAGATATTATGAAAAACTAGGTCTGTACGATTTACTTTCGAAGGATTTTTTTCTTGGAAAGTAACAAACTTAAAACAAAATTTGACAGTGGACGATGGAATTTGGACTTGATTTAGGGGGTAAGAAACGTTACCGCCCGGAACAAAATTTGTACGGAAAAAAATTTACAGCTATATACGAGATTTAAGCGTCGCTTCACAATCCTAACCGAACCGAAATGACATTGAAGTAATTTTCCAGAGGTCATGTCGTAAACATACATATTTTTTTAGTCACGTTCTCGAAAACGGTTCTAACCATTTCGTTGAAATTTGCAATATAGGGCAAAAAATCGATCGTCTTCAAATCTAATCCTATGGTTTTACAAAAAGTAATATAAAAAAAAAACATGAAAAAACTTTTAAATTATAATTATGATTTATGAGTAAGTAATTCAATAATGATCCATTTTCAATGGCCAATCGGCGGCGCGTGGGGTCCACTAGACACTTGCATTCTCCAGACTACAATCACAAGAGTATCTTAGTAATATTTTTTTTGTATAGGTACGCGAGTGCGTGAGTGGAAATTATAACTTGGATGCACGCACGTTGATTCAAAGGACTTTGGGGAATTACCATGACGTCCATGACATGGCTAAGCAATTCAGTTTACACTGAAAGAAAGAGGCAGAGGCATGTAACTGATATAGCTTTGTCCCTTACACTCATCCTAACGAAATTGCCATGTCATGGTAACCCCCTAACCTGTTGTTACCCAAGAACAACCACCAAGATCCTACACAGTGTGACTCGAGCACTGACATTCATCAAGAGAAAATGTTGTCTCGGTATTATTAGATTCGAGTTGATTAATTATCTTGAGGCGGTGTAGGCTTGCCCGTTGATGTCTTATCCACAACCAGTATAAAAACTCAAGTTTTTTTTTATAGAAAATAGAAAAACGAATTAACGCAGCCGGAGAACTCCAAAACTTCAGTATATTAACGGTGGAATTTAAAGATTGGTCTCATAATAAAATAGCCACCAGGCGCGCTTCAGGAGGAGCACCACATTCCACGTAAATTCTTGTTTACCTTTTCCTTAACATATTAATGGCATGTCCCTCCATGTGGCCTGCAAAGTTTACACATAACATTCCTTATTTAAATTTGCCTAACTTATTCGGGTTATGGAAATTAGCCGTAGGCTGGGCAGGTTTACAGCGAGCGGAGGCTGACGAATAAATAATAATGACCGGGCCAGGGCTTCGGGGGAGCTGTTGACTCGATCACCGCGAGTGTCAAACGGCTTGAGTGTATCACCCAGGTGCAATAAATTATACACCCAATTTTTATACATAGAATTAAGAATTGAAACACGGTTGACAGCGAAGTAAAAATCCCGGCCAAGTCGATAAAAGTAATTGAGATAGTGCCGTAAAAGTTCACGTCGGTCATGCAGGGCGAGACGGAGTTTCCCCTCCACTGGTATTTAAATAAAATATATTTGTACCGAAATAAAGGTTTTCTTAATAGTTTATTTTACCTACGCAACAAGTTAATTTGCTAGATTTTCAAGCGGGTAAATTTGATGATATAGGATGATAGCAAAAATCATCTGGCGCCTTAATCGATCGACGAGCTTTTTAGTTAGAACATAGTTTACAGCCCGAATCTGGAAAAATACCTAATATCTTTTCTACGGGTAAACTACTTCTGCACGAACGGAGTAAAAGCTTGTATTTTAAGATGACAACATGAAATGTAAAAATAATAGATTAGTAAATTTGATGTTAGTGCGGGAAGTATGTCATTTTACGTAAGTCCCGAGGTGCATAGCCCAAGCTACAAACGAGAGACGAGACTCAGGATCGGGACGAGCGAAAATGACTATTCCGCACATTATCAAACGACGTTTTTTATACATTTGCGAAAAAATGACAATGAAATAAATATAAAACAGTAATTAAGAGATAGTTTTACTTATTTCTTAGTCGGATAAAAATTCAAAGTGCTATTTGAACAATTAAGGCTAAAAAAGGGAAAAGTAAAAATCCAACATTCCGCACGAGAGGTATGCAGCTACAAAAAGTACCACTTTTTGAGCAACTGTATTAAAACAGTTATTTATCAAATAATGCAAAAATAGCCTGCAAAAAATAATTGCCTACTATTTTTATGCATGCTTACTTTATCTTCTTCGCATTTTTAATATTCTTCACATTAAAATTGCTGTTTGAAACAAACAGTCGGCCATAATAGTTTATCAATGAGTAAATCTTGAAAAAAAGAATCGAGTTAGCGAAGCAAAAGAAAATCATTGATGGACGCCTTAATATTTAGGTGTCAAAATAGAAGCAAGGGCGAGGCAGTTGATGAGATCCGGGCGGATGACCGCACGCTCTAGCCTCGCGGCGCACCAAAATGGCTGCCCTGCCGCGACCGGTTTATGCAAATCCCTCCGTGCGCTTCACTCCACGGAAGAGCAGCCAAATGTCACTTGATCACCTTCTCGAGAACACACGGCATAAATAGTTCGACTCTCAAGTAGACGGCAAAAGGAAACTCCAGCCCTTTATTCTATGTTGTCCACTACATTGTTTTATGTTTTGCCTCTGCCGAGAAGAAACCGACGGGATAAAGGGTTTTAAGGCTGCGGCTCCACTGAGGCGGAGATGAGCGGAGCGGAGCGGAGCTGTGCCAATATTAACCAATAGAATCTAAACTAACGTGCGCAAGGCGCGCTCGACGTGACCGCATGCGCCTTCTATTGGTTAATATTGGCACAGCTCCGCTCCGCTCCGCTCATCTCCGCCTCAGTGGAGCCGCACCCTTAAGGCGGCACTTGCGCAAAGTTTATGAATGTGTACGTACTCGTACATGCGCGCAGGTACTTTAAACTTATTCGTTATGTTATTACTTATTAATAACAATTTAATTGGTTTCGTTTGTTTTGGTTTGATATACACCGAATTGGTTTAATTATTTAAATTGAATTTAGTTACGTTCTCGATTTTTTTGTCAATGTCGAGGGTATTTACGAGCCATCCGGCCAGAGTGCCAGATTTAATAGAAGTTTAAAATTGCAGGTGGAAACTTACCAGCACTCTTTGAAACCTGTTTTAATCCGGTTTGAAGCAGTTGATAATGCCACGCATGAAATACAACATCGATAGAGTAGATACTTAAATACTTAAATAAAACTAGTACCTATTCAAAATATTTAAGTTATAAAATACAAAAACAGGGGAAGAGCATGTCGGACCATGCTCAGGGTAGGGTTCCAAAGCCGTTACGACAAACACAATAACATAAATCTCAAAAAACAACATGTAAGAACTAATTTTCTATATAAACTTATTTGGTGGTGTCTTATATGATTTTTGGTAGGTACTAACTGATTAAGCCTTCTTAGTTGTGATACTTTTTCTTTTAATAAAATCGTTCATGCGCTTTCATTGAAGATGTTTTTCAGATTTTTAGTATTTGTAGTTTTGTAGGGTGGGGGACACTTGACTCATCTGCTTTAAAGCTTAATATTTCATAAACGGATCTTGAAATCGGTCCCAAATTAACGCTTGTGACCGTACACAAAAAAAAATTCAAGATTTTATTCTACCACTTTGTTGGCGTGACTAATATGTATATGTATGCCAAATTAGAGCTTTCTAGTATTAAGTCTCTGTACTAGGCTGCGGACGGACGGACGGATGGACATGGCGAAACTATAAGGGTTCCTAGTTTGACTACGGAACCCTAAAAAGCTTTATTTCCTTAGGGCCACTTGCACAGAAAATTTAACACAGCGTTAAGACCACTAACTCAAGTTAAAATATGTCAGTTTTCGTATGAATCTGACGTTTACTAACTTGATTTACGCCCACTTGCGTGGACCAGAGTTAGCGTCTTAACCCGAGGTTAGGCGGCAAACCACGTACAAAAGTAGACGCTTAACTCTGGGTTAAGGGCTAACTCTGGTCCGCGCAAGTCCGCCTTAGTGTCGTAACCAAGTGTTAAAATATTCTGTGCAAGTGACCTTTAATAACACACGGGTATACATAAAAAGATGTATCCGGCGGATCCCAAACTAGGCTGAGCGTGTATTTTATGCAAGTGCAATGTATGAAATAGGTTCAGAAATATTCAAAATATACCTAGTTTTAACTTTCCAATATGTAAATTAGTGTAGTTGTTAAAGTGATGTGAAATGATACTGGTAAATGGCGAAACCATTCCGTACAACTTTGGCTGTCTTGAAAAAAATAGCCATAGATTGTAATTCCAAAATGTGTTATCTAATCCTTAATAACGTAGCAATGTATTGAATTTCACGAGAATTCCAAAAAATGACTGCATTTGAAATAAATCCATACTTTCTAAGCAACTACAACACCTTTCGTTTTTCCTTCAATAAGTTTGATACTTCGTACGAAAGCAAACTCGGTTTTGGTCGTTTGGTGGTGCCCCGAGTGACCGGCTTTTGCACGCATTTTGCATTGCATGTGCTACGGACTTATAACGATGTTTGCCAGTTAGGAAACGTCACACCATACAGGTCATATCAATGACGCTGATTTAATTTTGAAGCTAATGATGGCCACAGTTTTAGATTCCTACCTACATTGGAGAAATCTAATGAAGTTCCAGTAGAGTTATGGTGTCGAACTTTAATTAGCCCATTACGATCTAGTAAAAGCGACTTAGCCTTCCTGCAGTGGTCACTGCCGCATACCAAAGACAACCTGTTTTTTTTTCACTTTTACAGTAAGGCCTAGTCATTCCGATTTTTACTTAGCACACCGCAACACTTCCGTATCATTTCTATTCAAGTAAAATAACACCGGTATAATGTTGCTGGGCTTGTATTGAACTGTATTTTATACATTGATTTGTCAGTTACAAATAGAGCCTACAACATTCCCGACTTAAATAAGAGCTTTTCTTTTTTATCTCCACGAGTACCCGTACTGTCGAGTAAACTAGAGCTATCATAACGTGGCCAATACGATCCCATGTCATGATCAACAAGTATAGCCCGAGTAGGATCAGAGCCCTTGAAATGTGGCTAATTAAGAGAATATTTTTTAACTTTTAATATGTACATTGATATTGATATTTATATACTTCATCGCAAACAAAACAATAAAATCGAACCTTACCTAAAGTTTAGCGAAACTGTATTTTATTTATCGCTATAAAGCCAGTTAAACGCTATCGGCTGGATTGGTCAATTAGATTAAATTGAACTAACCACGCTGTATCAGTGAAGTTGTTAATTCCTTATCGGCGAACTAAAACTTCGGCGGCCGTTATGAAATTAACCTATTAATTTTACTTAAACAAACCCTGCCTGTACAAACTCTACAACGTTTAAAATATTGATTTTAACGTGTTATTGAATTGTTTTTAACTCGGACACCATTACTGTCTAGTAAATACAAGCTATTAAAACGTTGACTATACCAAACCAGAGCAAAAGCAATATTATTTACGTAGCAGAATCTTAGCCCAGGTAATACTCGTATACCTTATAGTGAACGTTTAGTCTAATAAAGCTTAGTTTGGTATTGCGGTGAGCTTGAGGTAATTCGTTAAATTATAATATTTAATGACGCCGTCCAAAGGTTCGCACGGATGGAACAAACAGCATGGTCGTTAATTTGACACTCGCGGTACTAAACAGCTGTTCACAGTTCAAAATAGACCAGAGATCCTGGCACTGAATGCGTTAACAAACATTTATGACCATGAGAGGTTAATTTTGTAGTTCTTTATGTTAGGGTACCTACTCGAACACTTTTGAAAAAGCATATGAAATACACGCAACAAACATAATTAAAGGTACCTACACAAATGAACAAACATGACAACTTACTTTTTTGGTCAGTTAAAAAGACATCTATGCTAAACCGCTTTTCCAATCGATTGAGTTATATTTACCGATTCTTCACGACCGAATGAATATGCATAAACATGCCAACGGGCTTAGACCGCACCTTTTTAACGCCAGCCCTTCATACCCAAAGGGTTTTATAAGGAAATAATACCATTTTAAATAGGTTCGGACTGGCTGCAAGCTAGAGGATGATACATTTGAGAAAGGTAAAACCTACAATAAATTTCAGTCATCAGTTGTAAGAAAATAAAATAGCTTGTTTGCAGGCTGTAATTGAAGCTTCAACAACCAATCACCAGGGAAGAAAGGTAAATGAAGAAATAGGCAAGACAGCAATATTTGAAATGAATCAGGAACGATATTGTTCCAGCAACGGTGATTAAAGGCCGGGCTAGTTGATTGCGTGATTGGACCGCGGCGCGCGGCGAGAACGAGACAAAGCCCTTCGACTGACCACGGTGATAACTAGTTCACCTCTTAGTTGTGCGACTTTCGTTACCAGACGGCCTCGAGTCACCGCGCCTAGACCGTTTTACATACCGCACTCGATAGAAACTTGTATGTCGGATATCTAATAAAACTACCTTTGAGTTATTGTCTTGACACGCTGTTAATATTACTTGTTTAATGTTATTTACACGCCAGGGGGCTTATTATGACATAGTTATGCAATTATTTTTACGCTGAGAGAAAAGGACAGAACTATATAACTGCCATAGCTCTGTCCCTTACACTCACCGTAAAATAAACTGCATAGTTATGTCATAATAACCCCCCAGATCTCGTTTATAATACATCTATAGTAAGCAGATAACCCTTTGCAATAAAGTAACGTTTCGATAAAGATGAAGATGACACAAAAAAATAATATCAAAATTGTTATTGACTTTCTGTAACAAGACTTTACTTCCTTTGTAGTGGCGCTGTAATTCACTACAAACTCCGCGGCCGCATGTATATTGAACATGACATGACGGAAACTTTGCGTGACCTCATGGAATAGAAAATCATTCGCTACAAATGGGACAATGCAATAATCAATAGAGCATAATGCTTAATTATGCAATGATTAATCAAACTATGTGGTTACAACTAAGGGTACTAATCATTTAATTGCATAAATAAGTAATTATAATCAAACCCGTATGGTTTGTGTTCCTTTCACTGTATAGTGGCTATTAAACTAGTGATGTACTCACATGGCTGATGGCATAGGCTCTAGTAATATAATTATATACATAACAAAATGTGACGCGATAGTAAGATGATTAATTTCTTTAAATTTATCTCTCACACAGAGATAAAACCAAATACATTCTAGCCACCTTACTTATAAACGAGGAATAACCGTGGGGTAGCTAAACCATGCTTTGTCCTTATCTGTCATTGTGACATTTGAACTTGACAGATACTGGCAAAGTATGATTTAGCTACCCCACGGTTATCCCACGTTTATAAGTAAGGCGGTTACTATCGCGTCGCAGTATATACAGGGTGTCCAAGATAATATAGTGGACTACCTTACAGGGCTGTGGGACTAGACAAGTTGCCATTGTTCACGAACGCTAGCGTTATGTGATCACTGTCGACCTGTGTTGTCATTGAAAAAATTATGAGATTGACGTAAGTCACGTGGTATATCACTCGTTACAACTTACACGCTGAAAATTGATCACTATCACTCGCGCTAGTGGTTCGTTTGACGACTACGGTCGTTACGCGGTACTATAGCATAAAGCAAGCATAAGCAAAAGCATAGCATAGACAAAGCATTACCCAATGCGGGTAAATTTGTTTGAAGAATTATTGTAATTTTTTTATAGCGGCTACGTACGATTTTTACGTAGTTATTTAGAGGACCTCGGAATACACATAGGTATATATATTATGGCGCTTAATAATATCGGAGCCGAGATATTAGAGATTTAAGTGTTCAGTTTTTGGTACTAAAAGTACGCCCAGGTAAGAATATTAAATATCTAGGCTCCGATGCACTTAAGAGTATTACATTAAGTACATAACAAAACATGTTCATTTTGAATTATTCTATTATAATTTACCACTTTTACTAATGGCCACCTCGCCTTGAAAATGTATGACTTTTACAAATGACAAAAGTTTTACCCAAACCCCTTTATCATTAAAAAAAGAAAACTAGACAGTCGAGCGAGGTCGTATTCATCGTATAAATGCAACTTGGCTAGCTTTATCATTTTTGACAACGCATGTCGACAGTGATCGCCTAACGCTAGCGTTACATTCGATGGCAACTTGTCTAGCCTATTTAACTTTGACAGCGCCAAGTGACAGGTGATCACCAAAGTGATCACCTAACGCTAGCGTTCGTGAACGATGACAACTTGTCTAGCCCCACTGGATAGCTCAGCTCGGAGTGTGGAAGATATGATAATTCATGTTTAGTAAAAGTCGCACGGAATACGGAAAGGAAACGGAAGCAAAAGTTGTTTCTTAAATTCGATACTTAGACTTCAGTCTTTCTTAGACAAACTTAATAATAACTTCGGTTTTATAATCAGTAATTCTTCAATTGTAATGTAATATCATTTTGGAATCTCCATTGAACAGGCAATTTTATAAGAATTATACGAATGCAGCACAACAGGTTTAGATAATTTTTTTACACCGTGCGACGTCAAACTTGGCGGAATATAAAATCAGATTTCTATACTGAAATTTGACTTGGAATTCAAATTATTGATTTCGTAACTAGGGTCTTAAAGATTACTTAATCAGCTTTCAAAGCAAACGAAACTGAGAAAATCTTATAACTCTGGTCGTAGCATCGAAAATGGTGAACCACATTTCAAAAAAAAAAAGTTGAGATACGAGTATCTCGTTTTCCGTGCGACTTTTACTAAACATGAAATTTCATATTTTCAACACTCCTGTTTTCAACCTCCCTTCCGTACATTACAATTTTAAAATTTTAGTTTATTTTACTTGAACTTACTTTACTCCAAACGTACATCAGACAATTCGTTAGTTATCTACTTTTTATGACAAATATTGACCCAGTAACTTAATTTTACTGTCATTAAAAATATACTTACATTTAATAAATAAAATGCAGCCAAAGCAAAGTATAGCTGGCCAATAACACACTCCGAAAATAGGATACCAGGAAGGCCTCAATACAGTCGTGACCCTCTTTTATGTAGCAACTTTCCCTATTACCACACGTATCCCTCATTTGTCCGGCGTTAATTGTTGGTTCGGCTACAAACCACGCATTGAATATTTATACTTCTAACCAAGTAATTAACATTATAAATGCGCAGTATGTTTGTTTTTAACTTAACAATTTCGCTGTCATGATTTTACGCAAAAGTAGACTCTCACATAAGTAGCAGTAAAAAAACTATTTCAGTTTCTGGAATATTCATTCCAGATCATTAGGCCTTCAATGAATAGAGGTATATTTTGAAGTTCGAGGTAACATAGCGCCTTGTACAAAGCCTCGACACCCAATTCTAGGATATTGAAGCAAACGAATGCGCAGATTGATTGCAAAAAACCGCTCCGTCACCCTCCTCCCAATGTCATTAACAGCGTTGAAGAGCCCTGTCGTTGGGGCAGTCCAGTGAACAGCCTCTTTGAAGCTTGATTCGTCATGGGCGACATTGTGAGTCGCTTGGCAGGAAATAGCGGACAATGACGAGGAAATTCCGCCGGGAGGTTTCTTTCTAATTATTTTGACCATCCTCTTAGTTTTTATGAACGTTTTTTTATACCGTTGAACAAAATATTCAATATTTTAAGGATGATTTAAAAGGTAAAACTAAGAGACTTAATATTTTGAGGTTGTAACTTTTTTGTATTTGTAAATTTAGACAAATTGAAAATTAGGTAATTTATAAATTTACCTTCTAATTCATAAACGCGTTGTCCTTTTCTGTCATTGTGACATTTCTATTTGACAGCATACTTCAACTAGAATAGGGTTATAGTGCGTTTATAATAAATAAGTTAGTTAACATTTACACAAGGCATTCTGTTGATACAATTTGCTGGTAAAAATAATTAATTCCTCACAATATCAAGCGCTTTTAAAGCTTTCCTTCATAGTCACCTCTTCCCCACTGATATATTTTTTTAGCATAAATGTTAAAAATGTGATTGCACTCGAGCGCGCTCTTAGCGGGGCGCGATATTTGCTTCACTTACTTTATTCTTTCGCTCTCCTCTTACATCAAGTATTTAATTTTCGGTTATTGTGAATCACGGAGCCACTTTTCTACTCTAACAAACTCCACTTACCTTTAGCGTTAAGCTTGATTAAAAACAAAAGTATTTAGTAGTGATTTATTTCTTGCTAAGATTTCAACAGATTAGATTACACCCAATCGTTTTATAGTTAAGAGAATTTTAGATACGAAATAAAGTTTAAAAAAGAATAATTTACTGTTGAGTGATTTATACATTTTTGTGTTATTTATAGAAACTGATTTCCGGAATAAAACTATTTTATTAATTACATTTTCAAATGACTGACCTGTAAAATGAATGTAGTTTTTATTCGTTAGGTTACCTAAATCTGCAATTCTCATAGTCATTCAATCATACTAAAATCCTAGCTTATAATATAACACTCGCTTCCACCAGGAGCAAAATACATAAACGCGTTGTCCTTTTCTGTTTAACTTTAAACCCCTTTATACTCTTGTTTCGAAAAATCAGCATAAGAATTTCAATAACGTCTCGGTCGTTTTCTGCCGACGTGGACCGAAGCAAAGAGTAAAAAGATTCCTCATATATCAAGAACAGCGCTGCGGAGCTAGGGAGCGAGACGCGCAATAATATCAAGTATTTACGTTCACTTTGAACACGCAAGAAGCCTTTTTATTACTTAAGCGTTTAAACCTACTTATTAGTTATTCAATAAATTTTCGGCGGAAGGAAAATATTTTTATAAACAGTTAAAGGGTTATTGTCACAAATCATGACAGTAGAGGAAAGTTACCTTTATTTGCAATCTATGTATCTTCTATCTATAATCATTGAAGGAGATGTCCCGACTGACCGCCTCATCAACGCCCAGCCCAGCTTAAGGTAAAGATTAGGGGTTTTGAGGGAAACTTGATTTTATAACGTAGACGTCATTTAAAAAGGATTTTTTCGAAATTCTACCCCTAAAGAGATAAAGGGGGTTGCCAAGTTTGTATGGGAAAAAATATTTTTATGCTCTAATTTACTTGAAACTACTTTAATGCTTTACAAAGCAAATAATGAGACACATATTTCTGCATTAAATAAAATTCAACCCTTTGAGGGATTAAAGGGGGTTGTAAAGTTTGTATAGAAATAATAATTCTATGATCAAATTTACTTAAAACTTGGTAGAAGTGCTCTGTAATGCCAATAATGAGACACGTGTTTCATCGATTACTAAACTTCAACCCCTAGGGGGATGAAAGGGGGTTGGACAGTAAGTTTAGAAAAAGTATTTTTGTGATCAAATTTAGGTACTTGAAACTTAGTAGAAATGCTTTTCAATGCAGATAATGATACACGTATTTCAGCGGTAACTAAAATTCAATCCCTTGGCGGAGAAAAGGGGGTTGCAGAGCTTCTACAGGAAAAAAATACTTTATGGTTTGATTTACTTGATACCTGGTAGAAATGCTCTTCAATGCAAATAATCTACCTAAAAGTATGGCAATATAGGTACTGGTAAAAAATATTACTTTCGGCGATTCAGGAAAAACTACATCTGAAATGGTAAAATGGGGGGGTAGAAAATAGTATGGTATTATTATATTTTTGAAGTGAGAAACGTGGAAAATGTTATAAAGCCTGTAATTAATTATGCTGTAATTATACATTAAAAATATGGCTTTCGGCGATTTTGGAAAAACTTACGGGTGAATTAGCGGTAGAAGTTTGTATGGAATTTTGGTGATTTGTGAAGGGAATAATAAGGAAATGTATAATAATTAAGATACTGTTTTTATAAATAAAAAAATGTACTTTTGGTGATTTAGGAAAAACTGTCCCAAATGGGGGTAGAAGTTTGTATGGGACTTTGGTCATTTTTGAAGTGAGAAATGTGAAAATTTACATTTAGGCTAAAGTTTATTAATAAAAAATAGGTAAAACTGTTGTCTATTCTGGAAAAACTAAAATTATGTCATGGGTTGTAGAAGTTATTAAGTGAGATTGGTTATTTTGAAAGTGACAAAAATGTAAAACGGTGTCTGGGCGAAGTAAATACTTATGTAAACGGAAAAAAAATAACTTCGGGGATTTAGGAAAAATATCACTGGAAATGGCGGTGCTAAATTGGCAGTAGAAGTCTGTACGGGATTTTGATTATTTTTGAAGCGGAAATGTCAAAATGTAAATTTATATTTATCTAAGGAGGTGAAATTAAGTTTTAAGGAAATTTCGGTCATTTTTGAAATGAGAGTCGTAAACATCGTTAATATCGTTATCTATATATACTTTTACTTATCTATATATATCTTCTCTTCTCCTTTATCTATATATATATATAAAAGGCAAACTTGACTCACTGACTTATTATATATCAACGCACAGCCCAAACCGCTTGATCTAGAGATTCCAAATTTGGCACGTAGGTTCCTCATGAGGCCGAAGGGTGCACTAAGAAAGGATTTTCCGAAAATCAACCCCCAACGGAAAGAAATAGGGAAAGTAATAAAACGCGTACGAAGTCGCGGGCGTCCTTTTGTCACTTATAAAAGCTTGTCGTAAGGACCGATTACTTTAATTGAAGTATTAGTCAAGATCGCAATAATAAAAGCGCAACCTTGGCTTGTCGTTTGTATCAGAGCCGTTTTTTGCGTCTGTTTTTATTATGCTGGTTAAGTCGTGATCGTATGACCACTTGCAAAATACATACAATGAACGCCTTTTAAACTGTCCTGTGCCAATGGAGGGTTGAGCCGAGCCCGAAGTAAAACCTCGACTACAACTAAATCATCGAAATAGTAGGTACTATATTTTATAATAAAATGGCAAATTATTTAAAATTAACACTTTCGTATACTTATGTACCTACCTATAGATTGAATGGTTCGAATAGTTGGTGGCGCAACGTTACTTCACACTTCACTTGCTGTAGGCAGCTACCTGAGTTAGGTAGACTGAAGCCGATTGCTTAGGTACTTCACGGATATTGAAAAGGTTTAGGTAATTCCGTTTTAAGAGCTTTGGCAAAAAAAACTGATATCACATCTTCAATGAGTGTGACGGGATAAAAAGTATTAAACACCAAGAATATTTTATTTTGAATATTCCTTTTTGCTCATTTCCAATATTCAAATTACGCATAGGTTTTGTCACTTCAGATACATCCATAGTGATCTAAATAACACGATTGATTACATTCAATTACTTGAGCTATTGTTACTGGGTATGTATGAACATACAATATAAAACAACCACACAAAAGCAAAACAAAGGGCCAATAAATGCAACGTACTAAGCTGCCTGCGCAGATGCACTCTGCTTAGTGCGCTTGTATAGACAAGTTTTGCCTATGTTATGAATAAAGTATTTAAAGTAAAGGTAGCGCTTCTATCAGTTCTGGCTCTCAGGGAGTTGCGTGGTTTCTGACCAGCACAACCACTATCGGACCCCGAGACTGCCCTACAAGGCAACTGAAAGACGGCAGTCGTGTTGTAGTGTTTGTATTATATGCGAGTGGTAACAATAACAGTAAACGGACAAAGGTCTATTGTGAGTACTTACTCATAGTGAGAAACCTATCGGCGGATAGGTAAGCAACCTGTATATGTGTTCAATAGGGGTATTATTTTATTGGAACAGCTTTCAACGACTGTATCATTCATTACGCACAATTTTAATTTCATCGAAAGGCATATCTTGCCGCGTTCGTATTTTTTTTTTTGGGTAGTCACATGGCTTACGTAACCTAACCTGGGTTATTATTGTTATATACATCCCGAAAACATCACGGTTTATTAAAATAAAAAATATCAAGCCCCCCCCCCCCCCTACGACAATGTCACACCAATTGAACTGATTGTCCCAAACTAAACTCTACGCTTGTACTATGGGTACTAGACTACGATATAAATGCTTTCATAGATAAATACATATATGTATACTTAAATACATAGAAAACATCCATAGCTCAGGAGCTAATATTCGCGTTCATCACACAAATATTTGCCCCTGCCGGGATTTTAACCCACGACCGCGAGCTTCGTAGGCAGGGTCACTAACAACTAGGCCAGCGCGTCGTCCTATTTGATGAAATAATGCATTCGATGAAGTGAAATTTGATAAAATGATGGGTTACCGTTTAATGGTCACCCAGAGTTGTGCAGAGCGCCGCCGTCCGAGCAACAGCCGTGTGGGCTCTCCTGGAGATTGGGCATTGCTACTTAGCAACTGTATAAGAGAAAAGTTGACGAATGTTGGCTTTAACTTTTATGATTGTGCAGGTGTTGCTATCGAAGTAGTTTTTTCGTGACACTAAGTAGGTAAATTAGCAGAAACTTGTTAAGAAGAGAGCGGCATTGTATAGACGAATGTGAATTTTACGTTTCCAAATTCGTTAGTGAGATTCTTTTCAAAACGATCTGAACCAAATTGAATTATCAAACATATTTGGCTACCAAGACCTGAGTTGCAAAAACAATATCTTTTTCTCGTCTACTCTAGGCACTAATCATAATAGAAAGGAGCGCCGTATCTACTCAAATTCGATTGGTTTGGATAGTTTGTTTTTCCATACTAGACGAAAAACAAATATGGGGTTCACTTGGTATGGAGAAAGTAACCTTTGTGGGGGTGATTAGATTACACAAAAAGTTGACTTCAAAAATAAACTGGCAAGTAGCTTTAAAAATATTCTAAGTTCATAATGATTCTATCCATGTAAAAAAACACTGAAAAAATATAAAATAATACATCAAAATGATGAGTTTTTCGTAACATGAATGATCAATATCTCCGAAAGTACTAAAAATCGCTGAACATATATGGGGGCGTTTTTGGTAGCCCTGGGTGTGACCTATTTAATTTTTTCATTTGCACCGTTAGTGAGCCGATACCCCGTATATAGAATTTAAAACTTTATTAAAAAAATGGGACCGCTAACACTTTTTAGGGTTCCGTAGTCAAACTAGGAACCCTTATAGTTTCGCCATGTCCGTCCGTCCGTCCGTCCGTCCGTCCGTCCCCAGTCTAGCTCAGAGACTCATAGTACGAGAAAGCTGTAATTTGGCATGAATATACATATTAGTCACGCCAACAAAGTGGTAAAATAAAATTTTGAAAAATATTTTTTTTTAATGCACCTCCCCTACACGTAACGTGGGGATGCTTTTTTTTTTCTTGCCTACCCCATAGTGCGGGGTGTCGTTGGATAGGTCTTTCAAAAAATATTGCGGGTTTATGAAAACAATTTTTCAATTAAGGGATCCGTTTATGAAATATTAAGCTTTAAAGCGCAATTTTTTGTTAGAGTCAAGTGTCCCCCCCCCCCCTACAGCCAAAACTACAAATACTAAAAATCTGAAAAAAATCTTCAACGAAAGCGCATATAACGAATTTTAAAGGAAAACTATCACGGCTAAGTAGACAAGATTAGTTCCTGAGATACAGGCGACTAAAGTGTTTATACCTATCAAAATCGCCTATGATAACTTTGATAGAATAATTTGTTAACGGGGCGTGCAGGACGCGCGGGGGGAGTCTGTCCAAGTAACAAATCGAGCGACAGCCGCGCTCATAAGCGCGTAAAGCGCGAGCGCCTAGATGCTGTTCGGACGTGCCCCGGAATGCTACCTACAAGTTTGCGATTTGCGATCTGAAAGTTTACAAATAATCGATTAGATTATTGATTTGAGTCGAGTATCGTTTGGAAAACTTAAAATTCTATTTATTGGCCCTTGTTTTTTTTCAAATATACCTACAGGCGACTAACGGGTTTATACCTACTAAAAATCATCTAAGACAGCGCCAAATAACTAAATAGAAAATTGGTTCATACATGTTGATTTTTGAGATAGTTTTTTGTGTTTGTCGTTACGGCTTCGGAACCCTACACTGAGCATGGTCCGACATGCTCTTGCCCGGTTTTTAATTTTGGATTTGCAATTGACAAAATAGGTTATAATCTAGTAGGTATAATGTTTTGCAATCTTGCGAGGTATTTATTCGACCCCCGTTTTTTTTGGGTTTGGTCAAGAGCCTTACAGCTTCCTCACGTTGCTTTAAGAACCTTAAGTCAGAAAAACTCATTTATGCGGCAGCCATTGGGAATCGCACGCAGTACTTGCGATCGGAAATGTTTTATTATTTTAAACTTCGCACCAATTGGCCTAGTCCCAAACTAAGCTCTAGGCTTGTACTATGGGTACTAGACAACGATATAAATAGGTACATATATAGAGAAATATATACTTACATACAAAACATCCATGAATCAGAAACAAATTAATATTCGTGCTCATCACACAAATATCTGCCCTTACCGGGATTTGAACCCAGGACCACTAGCTTCGTAGACAGGGTCACTACCAACTAGGCCAACGTATCGTCAAATCGACCTCTAAACGCTACGGGTAAGTTACTGAAATGTTACGTTAAATGTGCACTATAGTCTGGCAAAAAAAGTCTTGAAATTAAAAAGTGGGAACACTGTAGTTTCGTCCCTTTTTTCTTAGATTGATTTCAAAGGGATGACACTACAGTGTTCCCACTTTTTAATTTCAAGACTTTTTTTGCCAGACTATAATTTATTATTAGCTTTGCTGTTTAATATCAGTGAGGACAGCGTTGTTTGTCTGTCGTTTATAAGTCGGCCACAGCCCGCGCCGCAGCGAGTTTTAAGTGATGCAATGTTCCAACCAACCCAATAAGCAGGCAAGTTGGCCTAACCGCGGTAACTTCCCCGTCGTAATAACTTGCATATGCATTGCAACTACGCTATTATTAGGCCAAGAAACGCTTTATATGCATTTAGTATCCGACTAACATTATATCTGATTATTAGATGCATATGCGAGTTAACACGTCGAGCAAGATACACACCACTCCACGATTAGATAAAGTTGCTACAGGTGACAGAAGGTAAATACTATGCTTTTAACAAAGTTTCATGTTCAACTAGTACTTACTTCATAAAATAACATTTAAAAGATCTCTCTGAGGTTCTTGTTGGTATTTGCACTTAAGTCCTCCCTCAGTAAATGGCAAACATATGTTTTTATCAAATTGGCATTTTTAACGTTCAAGCTTAGGCCATTAAAAAAACACTATTTCCGAAAGTTCATTTTCAACCTATTGAATTTTTGTCAAATAGGAAAATCATATTTTATTTAAATTACACCTACTACTTGTTACAGTGGTAAAAGCATTAATAATCCTACTTCGGCAGCAGGGTAAAAAGTGAAAAGGTTTCAGAAAAAATGCACAACTAAGATATTTTTTTTAGCAAATAAAACGGTTCGGTACCGAAATATTCTAACTTAACATAGGTGACCTTTGTAAAGATGTCACATCTGCTATGCACGGGTAGCAAAAAGTTGTAGGTACTTTCTCGCTTGTCGATCAGTGCGTCTCTATTGTTACTGACTAGATAGAAAGAGAGATCCTAGCGACAACCAAGTCGCGGGCAATTAGTCGTAGCAGTGATGGTCGCCGACCGGTGGTTGCCGGAGACCGCAGGCCCCGCTGCCCTCGTGCTTAATAAACAATCCACAAGCTAGACTGAATCCCGTAATATTGACCAACTATTGCAAATAATTTTCGGCCTTCTGTCCCCATTAATAAAGGTGAAAGTGAACGAATAGGTTAGAAAGTGTTTGCTCGCTAACTATTAATATTTGCATTAGAAAACTGTTAAATAGAAGCGCTACTTTCTTATATTCGGACTCCCGCATCATTAGTCGGGAGCTTTCCGTGGTGTGCGAGACTTTGATTATAAGCTGTAGCATTCAACGTTTATTACTATTTTCCTCACCGCTCTGCGTCAATGACTTCGGAATAAGTTAGTACTTACTACGTCAACCCTCATTAGCGCGGCAGCATGCATGCTTGCATGACCAAGTAGCCAGCCATGTCTCATATGTGTGACCGCAGTCAAACGGTAACTAAATTAGACAACCTCGATCCCATTCAAGTGTGTGTCTTGAATTGATGTTTGATTAATGAGAGTTTCGGAGATGTGAGCAAAATGATCGCCTTGAGGGAAGAACATTAGGTACTGTGCTCAAAATGCAAGACATTATTATTTAAAAGAATGGTGAATTTACATAGCTTGCATACCTTCTTATTTGCATTTGTTTTATAAATATCGTTATGTTGTCTAATAGTTTGCTAAAGGATCCTTTTACACACATGTATGTATAAAACGATCCCCGGGATACTGATATTTCATTTTAATAAAAATCATCCAGCATAGCACCATTAAATATGTAATCGTGTGTTACACATACATAACATTTCATGTCGTGAGGGACAAGGATAAATATTTTATATACATTATGTATATATATAAATTGCTCGTTTATTAATATAGAATAACATAAAACTGATAGATAGGAAAGCGTGTGAGAATTAAGAACAATAAAAAAATAAGTATGAGGAAATCCACTTCCAAGACCGTTTTGGCCAACATAGTGAACTCTATGTCAAAAAGAGATCGCTACTTAGCCAAAAAATATCAAAAGTAGTTATTTAGTAAAACTTCAGAACAAATTGTTTTTTTTATAATTGATTTATTTTTGAAAAGTTCGTCATGGAATGATAGGAAGATAAATGAGATAAGGCTTCGGAAGAAATACCGGATTAAACTCCAATGTTGTAGGAAATTCTCGAATATTTATAATAACACTTTAAAATGATTTTCAATTTAAATTATTTATTGCTTTTTCATAATGGTACAGCTTATTCTAATAAATAAGTAATAACAAAATGAACCCTGGAGGGCACAGCAACACTAGGAGAGAGGAGGCATAAATTAATTAGTAGTAAATATATGTATTATAACCATTATTAATTATCGTAATGCGTCTTCTGTATATTCTTTTTTTGTACAATATTATGCTTTGTTTACGAGCAATTGTTTCAGTTTATTAATAAATATTTTTCCTTTTTTTTCTTCTTTTATATTTTCAGGTAATTTATTGTAATTTTTTATAGACATTATCAAAGGACCATCAGAAGTTAGTTATGTTATTTATGATAGTTATGTAACGCGAGTTTACGATTATTATTTGGGTTTCTGAGAAAAGTAAAAAGTCATAACTGAAATGATGTCTACATACTTACTTACAGCTAAAGATTAATTTGAAACATGTTTATTTACGTGTTCCAGGTATACCTTTTATGTTTTATTTGCCTCCCGGAGTGACGAGGCCTTGTTTCAAAGGGGATGATAACATTAAATCCCAGACAAAAACGAAGTCTTTGACCCTTGGCAAGACATCTTGGACTTGAGCCAATATCACTGCGCAAGGCCTCGAAACGGCCAAAATTTTAAATTAAATTAAGATTTATTTTTAAAATTATAGTTAAATACCTACTATTTTATTTTATTATTTTATCATAGCTTATAAAATACTAGGAAGGCTAAAATGATATGTTGTAGAAAATAATGGAAAAATAATTTGCCGGCGACCGCGGCGACTGCGATGCCGTTGAAACGAATAACGCCGTCTTCAGAGTTATAACTTATACGAGTAACCAACCTCCATCGCACACGGAGGTTCCGTACCAATCTTATTTTTTTAATAAGTAGTATCTTTTTTATAATTTGTTGTTATAGCGGTATTAATAAATATGTGGGTATTACGGTTCGGGTTAAGCAAAACTCGCCAAAATATCACGTTTATTTTCGTTTCAGATAGACAGTATATGCTTACATAGTAATTAGGGTCCCAATGGCGCTTTTTTGGGTACGAAAGCCTAAAAACAAAGCGTATGGTCACACTAATTTTAATTTATTTATCATAATTTTTCAAACGTGGGTATTTAATCCGATTTTCAATCTTAACCCTACACACCGGATGCGTTCTGCGTTCTGCGGTCCGGTGCAGCATCTTATACGTCTGTCATAATTTTGAGAACGCATTTAGACAAGATGCTTGACCGGACTACAAACCGCAGGACACAGAATTCATCCAGTATGTAAGGTACACTTAATGTGTGGCAATATTATAGATTAATAGCCGTGATATTATTTCACAGTCTGAGAGAATAGCAAAAAACTGTATTTTACAAATACTTAAAATAGGTAAGTATAAAAAAAATGTAACGTGGGTGGGTGTAATGTGGGTGTGAGTATGTAAATGTTTTTGTCATCTGTTTTTTTTTGTTTCAAATGTATGTATGCGTTGAATAAATTATGTTCTATTCTATATTCAGTTGTATTACCAATTTGTTTAAAACCTCTAAAAATCCACGTTATTCGGTTTTCTAATGTTTTATCACCTTTGAACGACATGCAGAGCATTCCTAAAACAGGTTCGGTTGATACTTTAATTAATAAATTATGAACCGCATTCATCGCGCACGAGGCCTGTTAGACTGTTCTCTGAAAGTGGCTCACGCAATAACGGAACAGTAACCCAAAACGTGACCAGAAAATATGATGCTAAGAAGCGTCATATTCCATTGCGGCATACCCGTTTGCCGTCTAATTGGTTCCGACGGATCCCGGCGCACACGAGTAGAAAGTGCCTATGGACGCGGAACGCTTGCACGCACACTCCAAAAACATACACCAAATCGCTATAAAATACTTAATTTACTTTTTAATGCAATTATTATTTTACCCTTGAACTGTCCAATGACAAAATCAATTTTAAAAGTCAAATAAGGAATCTCATTAATTCCGGTAAGTCCGTTATGTAATGAGTCTTAGGTATGCATACCTACCCTACAAATTTTCGGCTGACCGAACTTGACATGTTTAAGTAGTTTATTTATAGATTTGTAAGGTTATATAAATTTATAGTAACAATGGTCATCTTTGTCGAGTCTCAGAAGAGGCGCGACTGTTCGTGTTTATCTGTTTACTAATTATTTAATCTCGCATGCGAGCGGTGACGCGCGACGCGGAGAAATCGCGGATCCGCCCGGCAGACTGAACTATCGCGCTCGGAATTCGATCGTTACATCTCCAGCCGTTATTGGAAACGCTGACGACTGCCTAACTATTAGCGACTTTTTTTGGTGATTTCAATTAGTGGATTATCTACCCATAATAATGAGAATTCTCATACTCCAGATGTTTTATGGAAGCCTCCGTCTATTTTAGCAGGGCAGCAGTCACAGCTATGCATGGTCCCATTTAAAATGCATATGACACAAACACGGTCCCGAATAGGTATGTATGAGTCAGTGAATATTGGTTCCCTTTGCCTGCCCTTAGGATCAATTACTTATGATCGTTGCAGGGCACCAGGTACAGAAAACAGAACCGATATAAGATGATTTGATTGTTCATCTGCCCGTCAAGATCCATTTTCTCTGGAATGCGTGATTCTATGAAGTTAACGTTTAGAATAGGCGTAGTATTTAGTATATATGTAGTACTAGCGACCCGCCCTCGCTTCGCTTCGGTTTATATGAGTTTTCTGTAACACCAGTACATAAAATAAAAAAATAATATACATATAAACCTTCCTCTTGAATCACTCTATCTTTTAAAAAAAACCGCATCAAAATCCATTGCGTAGTTTTAAAGATCTAAGCATACATAGGGACAGACAACGGGAAGCGACTTTGTTTTATACTATGTAGTGATTTAAAGATAAATTTAAAAAATATTTATTTAGACAACAAAATGTATTGTCTAATTTTGTTTTGATAATATTTAGATGATTACTGTGACACATAGGAAAACATTTTGTCCCCGTTATTCTAGAAACTACATATACTGAAGTTAAAAGGTAATTACACCAAGCAGCAACAGAGTTTTACTAGGTTCCGAATATTATAGAAAGGTACCTCGTAGAGGCGTAACCTTCGGTACTCAAACAAATCCACCACACTTTTTTTTCAAGTAACCAAAATATCATGCTAAAAAAGTTATTGATACTTTGAAAGTAGGCCTAACTCCGGTAAAGCATTGCATGGCGTTCCGTCGACTGGACGAAGTAATGTGCACAACTTTACCGTCGGTAATAACACCATCGCGGCGACTAGAATCATTTAAGCGCTCTTGAAACTATGCCATCATTATAGAATCATTAAGCGTAACATTAGGCAAGGAACATTGGCACTGTATTGTAACAATTGCTTCGTGCACCGAGCATCCCCACTGCGGAAATTGTAGAGGGTTAGATTAACTAAGTTCCGCGGGGTTGTGAGATCCTATGACGACTAGAACTATAAAGCGCGGCTGGCTGCGCGCAGAAATGAGCTATCAGGACTTAAGACTGCTCTACGAGTATAAAGAGTTAATTTAAATATTTGAAATGGTTTCCTTTGTGTTGAAGCGAGTTTTAGTAACCTGGCTCATAATGCAATTTGTATGTTTCTACCGTGATATTGCGGCATGATGAAAGTTTAAAGCAAATAAAAAGCAAGCTTTAAAAACCCAACTGCATTTTTAGAGTTCCGTAGTCAAATTAGGAGTCCTCATAGTTTTGCCATGTCGGTCCGTTCGTCCGCCCGCAGCTTTGCTCAGAAACTCTTACTTCTAGAAAGCTGTTACTTGACATGAATATACGTAGGTACATACAGGCCGTAAAAGCGGTAAAGGTAAATTGTAACTCCCGTACACATAACGGGGGTTTTATTTTTATTTTCTCGTCTACCCCAAGGCGTGGGGCGTCGTTGGATAGGTCTTTCAAAGATATTTCGGGTCTGTGAAAACAATAATTAACATTAAAGTGCTAATTTTTGTTAGAGTCAAGTGTCCCGTCCCCCCGCAGCCAAAACTACAAATACTGAAAATCTGAGAAATATCTTAAATGAAACCACATAATAACGAATTTTAAAGGAGAACTATCACGACTAAGTAGACTAAATTGATTCCTGAGATACCGGCGACTAAAGTGTTTACACCAACTTAAAGTCCTCTAAGACAGCACCAAATAACAACTAGAGAATTAATTCATACTTGTTATTATTTGAGATAGTTTTAGTGGGTCCGTAGCATAATATCGAAAGTCAAATTTCATAAGTACGAAATTCCTAAAAACAAAACTTCGAATATCAAAATGTATAATGTACGAAATTCCTAAAGATGCATGTCCTACGTTTAATTAGCCTGTTTTAAAATGTCTAAAGTACATAACCACTAGTGCACAAAAAAACGAACGACATTTTACCTACGCCCGGTTGACCTAAGTTTAAAAGTATAAAGTGCGAAATTTCGAACGACATTTTAATTTTCGAAAGTACGTTACGTTTATTAGGGGTGGAGTTTTAAGGTTTGAATGTATTGATTTTCGAAGAATTGTCACAAAGCTTTTTGTACGTAGCGATTTTGAGCACTAGAAATATTGAGTTTGAAGTTTTGTCATTAGGTATTTTGTACAAAGGAATATTGATTTTCGCAAATGAGATCATTCGATTAAAAGTGCATTAGGACATGCATCTCTAGGAATTTCGTACATTAGACATTTTGATATTCGAAGTTTTGTGTTAGGAATTTCGTACTTATGAAATTTGATTTTCGATATTATGCTACGGACCCGTTTTAGTGTAGTAACGGCTTCGGAGCTCTACATTGAGCACGGTGAAATATGCTCGGGCATGGCGCAGTGTTTTGGATTTTGTTGTCGATACTCTTATAAGTATGTTAAAACTTTAAATCGCAAAAAATCCTACGTCCCCAGTGACACTTGCCATCCAGACTAAATCGGTTGAGCCGTTGAGTAGTTACGAACAGACATACTCGCACCTACGTACAAGTCAAACACAGAACCCTTTTGGACTTCAGCACAGTTGGGTAAAACTATAATTATCTTGTTAAGAGAAGTGAAACTTTGCGCATACCTACTTTGAAATTAGGTTGTATTTTTAAAGTAATAGTTTGGCGAATTAAGGCGATTCAAAAACGTGACGTACGACTGCAATATGATTGAAATGATTGTGCCACTCGTTAGAGCTTCTGTTCTAGTTCGGCTGTTAACTTGGCAAGTGCGGCGTGACAGCGAGGGCGGCCCGCGCCGGCGGGCCCGCGCATACCTAGCCTAATGGCGACCCAGCAGTTTGCCTAATTTGCTGTGTCGACTGCGGTTTATTTCACAGATCATAACTGGGAAAGTTTTGATAATTCCGGTGTTGTTTAGTCGTAAAATGGAATTCTAACTAGGAACCTATAATATGAGAACCTAATCGTTCCTTTTTTCACTTTAAACGGGACCTACGGCGGACGTAAATTGGAGAGATAATGGGGTTTAAGATTTCCCACCTGAGAATGAAACTCGCATTAACAAATAAGAGAGTACCCAACCAAATACTTACTTATTTAGCTAAGTTCAAGTAAGTACCTACAGGAATTCTTGGGTAAAATTGAAAGGATTTCGTAATGTAACTATTACAAGAACCAGACAATTTGTTCGTATGTATGTAAACACTTTTTCGTACAAAAGAAAAACCAGAACAATACAATTAATATAAAAAATATGTACAAACTTATCCCTTTAAGGGATTGAGAAAAATGAAAGGATGTGCATCGAGTAAGCAAGTGTACAAATGTATTTAGAAGAACATCATAACACATTGACTAACCAATAAAGCCTAAGTATTTTTTTTTAATACAAATACTTACATAAATAAATAGATACAGAAATATAATATGTATAATACTTAAATATACATACATAAATACATTTTATATACCTACATAGAGGATAGTTGATATTTAGGAAAAAGTCAAGCCAGAACTTATTTAACTTGCCTTTTAGGGAATCTACCGCCAGTTGGTAACCGATTCCACAACCTGACAGAATCCACGGAGAAGGATTTGTAATTGTAAATGAAAATAATTATTTAGGTACGTCACTAGCAGCAAGCGGATGCTGTCAGCGACCTTCGATCAGCTTCCAATCAGTGATTCATCCGCGTAAAGTTTCAAAACAAAGCTCTACTGGCTCTACCCACATTCCGACTCACGCAACACTCCTCTCAAAACTTACGTTACCCGAGCTACCTACTAATGTTATAAAGATATAAGTTTAATGTAACTGTTTATTAATACAAAGTTAAAATGTAATTCCGCAAAAGTATTTATACATTTTTCTACGTTGGGTCGTGGCCCGTACCTGGACTGCCCACGCAACGCACCTAGAGAGAACTTAACTTGCGTTTACGGCCACCGCGAGAACAGCTCCCGGGAGTTGGTCTGTGTGCCGAGCCGCATGGGGTATAAGTACTTGTCCTACAGTCCATCCAGAACATGTTAACAGCACCCGTAATGTGGACCGCAAAGTTTCAGTAGTTCGGGCATCTAGTGTCGCCGGTTCAGTTCAGGCAGACCATAAACTTAATAGATACAGCTAATAACCCTGTGTTTTTCTAGCTATACTGGAATTGGACATTTACCCCCTTACTTATAAACGTGGAATAAGCTTGAAATAGTTTATGCCATGCTTTGTCACTTTCTGTCAGATGCAAATGTCGCAATTACAGATAAGGACAAAGCATGGCATAAACTATTCCAAGCTTATTCTACGTTTATAAGTAAGGGGGTTAAAAAACATTGCCCGTTAAGAATTTTTCTGTCGGTACCTAGGCATATTAATTTGTAAAGGGAAGTCGAAAGAACCCGTATACCTTACTTGTACCTACCTAAGTCCCGACTCCTTACCCCACACGTTAAGGTAAAGAAAAGCTATAAACTTTACTGGTCCCACAAAAAGTTAAAAAAAAAACAATTTTCTAGCATGCCTAAAAATACTGTCGTGACATCACATAATTATGTTATTATTTAAAAAAGGATGGTCGCTTGGCGTGCAGAATCCTGAAATAAACCACGATTTATCAATATATTCTTCAAATAGGTAGGTAGGTGAAAAGCAAACGAAAACGTATCTATGGAATTTATTCGCTTGGCAGCCAGGAAAAGGGTCATCACATAAAGCATACGTTTGTGGGAAATCCACTAATCTAGACTCTACTTTTCTGATACCTATTTACCTACAAATCACTAACGATACAATTTTCCACCAATAAATTTTAATTAGGTAGGTATTTATTTTTTAAATCGATTTTATTGACAGAGGTCAAACAATTTGAACAGAAACATATGAAACGTTTGCAGTTGATTTCATAGGGAGATGGCGTTTCTTTTGATGCACATTACCTACAAAAAGCTAAAATAACGTGTGTGTAGCTCGACGTATGGTCTCTCAAGTCTCAACTGGGCGCCATACCTATCTGTCGGAGCCTGGTAAGAAAAGTATTTGGTTTTATAGGTGTATTTGAAATACCACGAAAGCAACATAATACCTATATCGCTCATTTGACTCCTATTTACTGACTAGGAATCAATCTGAACGAATTACTTAACGCGTTTAAGTATATTTTTTTTCCGTGAAATCAACAGCAGTGACTGTCGGTGTAGGATATTCAACGGCTAATAAAAATGTATCTTTTGGACGGAAATGTTCGCATTGACGAACCTACCACGCTGACTGGAAATGCGAAGGTTGTTGTTATCATCCCTTAGGTTGTGAACACCAGCGGAAAGAATGGGCATGCTGTTATATGTCATTTCGATTAACTTATAAACTTTCAACACAGGTTCAAAATTCACTAAGTTGCAAATAATAAAAACAGTTAGGATAAACATATTAAAATGATCTTTTTAAAAAGTTGAACCAACAAAATAAATTTGATCTTTGATATGAAAACATGAAATAAGTAATATTAAACACTTACCAATAGCACTTTTGACAATCCAATAAAAAGAAAGTGAAACAAAACACAAAAAATATAGTTCACAGCACGGGTTGGCGGTTTCAGAAAAAAAACACTAAAGACCAAACAGAAAAATGAGATATAAACAAAACGCAAAGGGTCCGTGCAGGCGGGCGCTATTGGCGCCGGTCGCGAGCGTGGTGCGGCCCACCAATATTACAGACTTTTCATAATTAAAGTATGAATGTTGTAATATTTACGTAATTTTTTCAGCTAGTCAGATGATCGGCGCGATGTAGTGAGCCAACCGGGCCGAGAGAACCGCCTTCGTCGAACGCACGAGCCGCACTGCTTGCTGGTACGTAACGGCAAAAGGTCGTCCGTTCCCCACATTCTCTTTCCGCGCAAGCCTTACCAAGTTAGAGCAAGATACAAAATTAAGAGCTTTAATAAACCACGGAAAGGAAGAAGACGGCAATAACGTAGGGTCACAGGAAAGCCCGAATTCGAGTCTTGATACTTCCAACTTAAGACCGTGCTTTGTGAATTATTTGAAAGGTGTATTACGTACTCACTACTCCCTTAAGCATTTAAGTGTAAAACGGAAACTAACAATAATAATTGGTAATCATTGGTTATTTTATGATTACGGTTAATACAAAAACACAAACAGGGACAAGCGACAGCTGGCAAAGGTACCAAAATATCTAAGTCTAGCCTTAATAAACATAACAGTTAGATAAGTACCTACACCTCTTATCACTGTTTGGAAATCTGTAATCGGTTTACCTTGGCCTTTAATTATAATTTCAACACCCCAGTGATAGACTTAACGTGATATTTCCTGGTTCTAAAAGCGACATTTTTGGTATGGAAATAAACCACTTTTATGAAAATATTAGTTTTCGTATCTACTCGACATCTTCATCTGTTATTTATTAATTGTCAATGGTGTTATCCCCTTTGATTTAGATTAAAATATGTTTTTTCAATAAAGGACATATCGTATACCACATTGAAGGTGTCTAGTTGTTTCGAGTGGGCTCTTTAAATGTTTCAGAACCGACTTAAAGATATAAAGGCTGCTGGGCACAGGCCTCCCCCAAGGAGCGCCACGAGTGCGGCCGCGGCCGGTCCTGCGCCGCCCGCGTCCATAAAAGTGTTTCAATCGATAGTTATTCGTACTCCTGTCTCTGGGGAAAGGTATGGCATTACATACAAATTATAGTTTTTTCTTGATAAATAAGTAATTTTGTTTTCTGTGAACGTGTGTTCATATACACACATGTGTTCATAATAGTGAAATCACCTTTGCACAAACATCCCTTTTATAATTTGGTCTATTTTATAATTGTTACTTATCTATTTTTTTTATGCACATACCTACATACATACTCGTACAACAGTTTACAACGTTTACAAAATTGGGATGTACCAAGTCGGACTCTTTTCTTTTCCAGAAATCCTTTTTGTTATTGAGGGTACCTAATAATAAAAAGCGGCAAAGTGCGAGTCGGACTCGCCCATGAAGGGTTCCGTAGCAGCAAGTGACATAATATAAAAGTTGAATGTTGAATCAAAGGTAAATTGCGATTTACGATTTATGACGTATAAAATAAAACTACTTACTAGATCTCGTTCAAACCAATTTTCGGTGGAAGTTTGCATGGTAATGTACCTACATCATATTTTTTTTTTAGTTTTATCATTCTCTTATTTTAGAAGTTACAGGGGAGGGGACACGTTTTACCACTTTAGAAGTGTCTCTCGCGCAAACTATTCAGTTTAGAAAAAAATGATATTAGAAACCTCAATATAATTTTTGAAGACCTATCCATAGATACCCAGTGCAGTTCTAAGTATGGGGAATCCCCAAAATTTATTGTCTTTTTTCTATTTTTGTGTGAAAATCTTAATGTGGTTCACAGATTACATCTACTTACCAAGTTTCAACAGTAGTTCTTAAAAAAGACAGAAAAACGTGGCTGTGATATACGGACGGACAGACAGACCGACATGACGAACCCTAAGAACAATAAAATCATACAGATCCATACTATTTGTACCTACACATTGTACCTACAGTCAACCAATTTGATTTCTAGGCCACTTTGGACTATGTTAAAGTGACGTTGTCAACCAAAACGTAAGAGACTCCCTATGATTTGGTTTACAACGTCACGTTGACAAAGTCCATCGTGGCCTAGGAATCAAATTGGTTGACTGTACAAGATGCCTTTGAGCTCGGGGCTTTAAGTGTAGTGCGTATCGATTTTACTTCCCAAATGGAACTCTGTTCTACAACTTTAACCAACCAGTATTCTCAATGCACGACGTCCATTGTCGTCACACTCGTTACATCAGAATAAAATACTGGTCCAAGTACCGCTCCCGTACCAAGTAAGGGTGAGAGTACCCTACCGTTCTAGTTCACTGATTTTACTAGTAAAGTTTAATCAAAATTACGTCACTGAAGAATAAATTTAATAAGTATTTATTTACAATAATTTCTCTTGAAATATAAATCTACGTGATAAACATTCGTGTTTACGTGCTTACTGCGTGCGATTCGATATTATTTTCAATAAGTTGTAAATGTAGCTGTTTGTGTTTCTTAGTTCCGTATTGTTATTGTTACTCGTATCCTGACTTCTTATTTCTATTTTGATTATACTAAAATTTATGTATATTGTTGACGATTCCAATGTAATTTCTTGTACTTTTGACATAACATGCAATGTATAATGTGACTTACTTTGGAAAATAAATATCATTCATTAATTCATTCATTTATCACGTAAATTCATATTTGTGAGCAAATTCACAGTTTTTAATGATTATTTTGGTTTTTAGGGTTCCATACCAAAATGGTATAAAAGGAACCCTTATGGTGAGACTTCGTTCTGTCTGTCTGATGTCACAGCAGGTTTTCTAAGCCACTACAAATGATATCAACTTGTTTTTTTTTTATATTTGCAGAACTTGCTTGCCTTCACCAATTATTAGTAAAAAAGAACTTGAAATAAATTTTATAAATAATTGAGAAATGTTCTAGAATGGGGGGTTAAAAAATTAAAGTGGTGTGATCATAAATAAATAAATGAATATAAGGGGACAATGCCACAACAATTGACCTAGTCGCAAACTAAGCTCTAGGCTTGTGCTATGGGTACTAGACAACGATATAAATAATTATGTAGAGAAATATATACCTCAATACATAGAAGACATATTTGACTCAGGAACAAATATTCGCGTTCATCACTCATCACCTAATATTTTATCTGCCCTTACCGGGATTTTAACCCACGACCGCTAGCTTTGTAGGCAGGGTCACTATAAACTAAGCCAGCGCGTCGTCAAAGCGACTATAGCAAATAGGGTGTCATATTAAAGTGCTCAATCTGCACATTCCAATTCTTTTATTTATCTTTTTGTAATATACTTTTTGATTTATAGCAAAAATTTCCAAAAAAATACCATATTATAAGTCTTATCTCCGAAGTTAATGGACCAAAAAATCAAATTAAAATTCGTAACAAAATGAGTATTTTCTTTTGCGGTTATCAATCACATTATTTTTTAACAAAGGGGAACCCTTGGTGCGCGAATCTGACTCGCACTTCACCTTTTTTTTAGATAAAAACTATCCTATTTCCTTTTCCTCATCCCGATCCATTCAGTGGTTGAAGCATGATTGAGGAACAAATACCCAAACATCCAAACTTTCTCATTTATAATACTTAAGTATTAGTAGTTGGCCGTGTGGATGCCGGCTTAGAATAGTGCCACTACATGTCTTCACGTTGTAGTATTGTTAGGCGATGGGCTTGCAACCTGTAACTAAAATACACATGGTAACAGCTTAGCCAGATTTGAAAATGAAATGAAAATTTGTAACTGTGTACTGAAATCTACGCTTAGATATTTCATTGCCTTTCAACCAGCGAATGGTGTGCGACCATTCGGCATTTATTTACACAAATGACATGCAAAGTGTGTGGTAGGTGAAGCTACTGGTGACGAAAATGAGTCATAAAATATTCTTCCGTCAGAGTCAGTTATTTATCTATGTATGATTAACTTCTTTGCACTACACATTTTGACTATACATAAATAATATATATACAAACGGTGGACATAATCCTACGATACTAACTTCCAACCACTCGTTTGATCTAAAAATTTCGTCGGGTTTTAGGAAATTTCTTTCATTAGGTACCAACAGCTTCTTTAGCATCACTACGAGTATCACGATGACTCGACATTTAAAATAGTTCCCAACATGGTAACGAGGCACAAAATTCCAATCCGGCTTGCAGTCTTGAAGGACCATGCAAGATTTAAATGATTCTTTGAACAAATATTATTTACCTACAATATTATGTCTATTTCATCATCTTTCCATGCTGTGCTTTCACTAACAAACACAACGACAAAAACTCGATCAAGGTACGGAACCTAACGTCATCATTAAGACACAAAAATTCTAAAAAAATATTTGGAAACCTTAAATATTTATTTAGATCCCCCAAAATGTATTTCTCATGAGCCTTAAAAGATGTGTAAAGATACCTCATGGATTTTAATTTTAGTCATTAATATCTAAGGATCAAAAAAGTATAACAAAGTTCGCACACAAAACTGTCAATTACGGTTTCATTGTTTTCATACAATATAAATATAATTTAGGTAGGTGTACCTAGCGTTATTTGAACATTTTCTTCCTTATTTCTGTATTTTTTATACATTTAATAACTTGGCACTGTCTGGTGTGACGGACAGTTTCTCTCAAAATCTAAAAAAACTATGTACTTAGACGTTTTTTCAATACTTTTTCTGCGCTCCGGAAGTTAATCAACAATATAATTTAATAAAATCTGTAATTTTACGGAATCCAAGTCTGCCAAATTAAGGGTTAAATTATTGTTTAATAGACTTTTGCGAATAATATTTAATAATTAAGAACTTAAAAATACCTATGTATATATATTATGTGGTAGCCGGAGTAGAATAGTGCCACTCCGTATCTTTCCGTGGATGTCGTAAAAGCCGACTAAGGTAATAAAGGCATGTAGTACTGTTAGGCTATGGGCTTGCAACCTGTCACTAATACACTGGCAAACATCTTCGCCTAAGTGTGCAAAATGTGGTTACAGAATTATCAAAAAGTTTTTATAGTTGTTGGAAATTCTGTAGCTCTGCCTACCCCACTCTGGGAATAAAGGCGTGAGTTTATGTATGTATGTGTATAAAAATAGTCGCCCGCCATCTTTGGGGCGTTTTAAGAAATCGGGCTAGGATGTAACTCTAAAAAGGCCTGGAAAGTGAAGTGAAATGTCTCTACGCGAATGAATACCTATACATGACGTCGAATTAAAATGTTAAAGCATACGAGTACACTGCTAGGGAAGGTTTTCTAGACCTAACTAATGCTTGTGGTTTGAAGCTTAACTAATACTTAAAGGTCGTAATCATAATGTGTCTCATTCTCAAATTAAAATGTTAGTTAAGTAACTATACGGATCAAAAACCTGCGCTTAGACGATACATTTTGAAAACAATTTTTTTCTAATTATTTGTTAACAGGTACTTAATTAAAATCCTTTTTTATTATTAGGGTATTTCTTAGAAAGTTTGTTTGTTGTTTGTAGTTGTGTTTGGAGTTAAGGACTAAAATAAAGAAACGTTAACTTTTCCGCTGAGTTACGAAAATTAGTCGCACTTTTTTTGGTTCTGTTAATGTAAAAAAAAGGTTTAATTATATTCATTTTGTTACTTGATATATCGCAGCCGATATCTTGACCTTGACATTTTGACGTTGATACTACTATACTCCAAACGTTCGTAGTAACTAAAGTCAAAATTCTAAGTTCAATGTCAATGACCTGACACCATACGTTGTTTACTTGGTATGTAAACAAACAGTTCGCTCCATGTAAACAAAAAACAATTTCACATTATTAAAAAAAAACATTTTAATGCAACTTAATGTAGTCTCGTTTTTGCAACTGAACATTTTAGCGTTTTGAAATGTTCACCAGATCTCTTGGAGCACCTGCCGAGACCTCGTCGTATCGCCCGTTTCATGTCAATCTCGAGATCTGAACAATTACCATTTTTTTCCGCTCTAAAATACCCATTATAATTGTTTTAGCCATTATAAATTTAATTTAATCTATGACAACCATAAATTCATAGACTTCGAGTTCAAGTTCAAGTTCAATTCTTTGATAAATGGCTACTGTCATAGACTTCTAAAAGTTCGGATGGACGTGAAATAAACGATCCGCGTTTATTGCTGTCCGTATTGATCTCTATGGTATTCGTGGCGGTATAGCCGACAATCCGGATATAAAGGTCGTCGCAAAATTGATTATAATTTGTATGATGATATCACACTTGTCATAGACAAGTAAATACTTTTCTCAACGCCAATTAGCAGTAGCTCAAATTCAATAAATGAGGCCGGTTCAATCCTCACCCGTTAGTACTATGCTTGCACTTGCTTGTCTGAGATAACCACCATTTATTTTATAACAGTAGGTATAACTAATTTTCGTAACTCAGCGGAAAATTTAACGTTTCTTAATTTTTGAACTTAACTAGTTACAAACTTTCTAAGAAACGCCCATTAACAGAATCATCTAGGTATAAGAAAATTCTGAGCTCTTGAATCTGTTGGGATTGTGAACTTCAAGCTCAACCAGGCATGATACATACAATTGAGTGAATGACATTTAAAACGACAAAATTCAAACATGCTGAACATTTTTACTGGGTGACTCTACAGAAGCCTAGTGTTAGTCACTCACTGTTTAATATTTCTACGTAGAAAAGATAATGTAATTTTTTTGTAAGAAGGTAGGTATGAAATGGTGATGATTGAGATTGTTAGGAATTACGCAATCAAGCTGTTTTGTGTTTCATTGTTAAATCATCAATGTTCATATTTATACAAAATATAATAAAACAATTTCCTAGCTTAAATAAACGTGTCAAATATTTACAAATGAAGTCATACTTGTTCACGTAAAAATACACTGATGAAAGAACTATGCAATTGAAATGAATCATTAACAACACGAGTTTTTGCTTAATTGCAGCAATTTGTTTATTGGAATTAATCGCTTGTCTACTTGTTGCATAAAGATATAAACAAGACAAGAAGCAGCTTTAGGCAATACATATCTAATGATACTCGTATAACTAATTGCTAATTACATTCGGGAATTTAAACGAGTCATCCCGGCGTAGCGAGACCCACTCCTAAGTGATGTTAATTTGCACTTAGACTTAGCGTCAGTTACCTACTTGTGTTTGTACAGTTCTGATTTAATAAGGCTACGGGTGGAGGCAGCGTCGCCGTGAGGACACTAGGACATCCTAATAATGCCCGTCTGCCCATCGAACTGTCAACACTCTTTTTCTTTGAAACGGCGGAAGCTTTTGGTTGAAATGTGGAATATTGTAGGTAGTTCTAAGAAGTGTAAATAAGGCGTCAAGTCGTGATCATTACAAATGAGAAAAGTTACAAGATTTATTTTGGCCGCGAATAAACAGTAACCGTAAAAAAGCTGTCTACGTGATATACTATTTGGAAGGTCAAATAGATTTATTTGATTTTTTGATGCGATGATAATTTAAGATATTTGGGTAATGCAAAGAAAAATACCCTGCCTGTCCGTGCCGTAGGATTTGACTTACCTACTGCGTCATTTGTACGCAGTTGTAGAGAATGCAATTGCAAATGTGAATTTAGTCAGTATTCGGCGGGTGTGACAGTTCTTACTCCCGCGGGAATCGCGGGATCCCGCACGTTAATGTAAGATTATACAAATATTCATTAATTGGTACTGCATTTCAAGGGATTTTAATAAAATTAACCAAAGTTTCATCTTATTTATGCAGCGTTACGGTCTTAATACGCGTAGTTTAAAAAAAATAGATTCTCAAGAGAAGATTATCTCTCAATTCGTTGTTTTTATTTACAAATGCCTATAATTATATATTGTTAAATAGGCAAACTTCAGTGAAAACGGGATTACCTGAGTCGTATTTAAGCAGGCCTCTCCAAGGGTCTTCAGGCTAACCCCTCGTCAGGCAATCCCCTGCTTTCTGCTGCGTAGGCAATAAAATACTAATAACAGTTGTTGCGTGCCCACGCAATGACTAGCGCGTATGACCTATGGCGTTCCTCAATCCCGCAAATCGGGAGCGGGATCCCGCTCAATTTACGAGCGAGATCAGTCCCGCATATTGCATGCGGGATCGCGGTATTTCGGGATCCCGGTATCCCGGTATTGGATTCTCTACGTAGTTCCATAGCAGCCTAGAAATCGTTTATTTGACACTAACCAATGTAACCCCATTTTCCAACCCAACTGAATTATGCATCTGCAATGCAATGTAAATAGATAATAGAAAATACCTAATTTGGATCAGACTTTGAAGGGAAGGTAAAATAAAATAACTAATAAATATATCATCAATACCATAATTAAAATGTAATGATGGAAAGAGTGTGACACGTACCATTACATCCTAAACCTTTAAACATTTTACGCCCAATCTACCTACAAAGGCTAAGGGGAAAATATTTAACCAAGGTTTAAACTTACCACTGTCTGGCCACTGCCTCTCAATAATCTCCTGTTGCCCCGTTAGCAATTACAGGCCTACTATATTCCAAAGAAAAAAGTCAGTAGGTATACGTATATACATACACACACATGGAGTTCAACCTTTGCTATAAAGTTATTTGAACGGCAGAGCCAGCCAACGTTACCATCTGGCAACGGGTACGTTTATGTACACGAGTACGCGCACGTAAACTTAAAAAATCTCTCAAAGCCATTGGCTCACTTAATTAATTGGTTCCATTCCCTACCCTACTCGGGTTTGTTTCAGTTGGCGCCTTGGAAACTTACTAATTGGAAGCTGACAAGAATCGACAGAAAATAGTACTTGACTTTCAATTGCAGAGGCCGAGCGGAGGGAATTAATTGGAGCCATTTATCTACGTAAGCAACAGCGATCAGAATACGTAGGGCTAATTTACCTAGTCGGCGAGAAGAAGACAGAAGAGGGACCAGAGTTACTAGAAGTACGAAACATGGTGGAAAGGAGGAGACCTCAATTCGTTGTTTTTATTTTTGTAACCTTGATACTCCATCATTTATAAACCGTTTTGAAAATATTTAATTTATTTGAAAGGGTTATGTTTTCACCTGTTACTACTATTTTGCATTCCTGGATTTTTTTAGCCGCATATATTAAAGTTACTTCTCGTGTGTTCCGACTCCCTCGATACAGGCCCAGCCTAGTGTGGGAGCCACCGATTAATTGTAAATGTTAGTGTACATGTAAATGTATTTTGCCATTGCCAACTCTTTAATTGAAAACAGACCACACAATATTCAAAACGTGCTTACTGTTCTATAGCAGAACGTTATAATCTCAAAGCAAAGGTGAGCTTCGTGTCAAAGACTTTAGCAAAGCGTACCCCGGGCGGGCGCATCAAAGTCACTCGGATCACCGTGCGAGGCTAGGGCACACAGGCGGTGTACGTTGAGCTGGATCGATTTTGCTGCTAGCCATTGACTAATGAAGTGAATGAGAGTAATAATACCACTGCAGTGAATAGCAAAACAGCTCCATTCATCGGCCGGTACAGGTGTGTGGCATTCACTCAGGACTAATGGAAGTGAAACGAGAGCAACCGCTGGTCTTTCGTTGTTTGCTAGTGGAAGGTTCGGAAGTGTCATCAATGGTTAACAACAGATAGTGCAGAGGTGCTTTTAAGAAAAGCTCAAAAACTATAGAATGTAAAATATTAATGAAGGAAATAACAATAAGTAGTTTTTGTAACTGATACTTACTCACATAAATAATTAGGCCTTAAAGCAATTTCAATACTTACTTACTGGTCACTTATTGATTCCAAATTCAAAATCCCTCGACTTTACTGGACACTCTCGTAGTCGTCCAGGAACTTCAACCTACGGCTCGTGATTACAGGTGTTATAACAAGATTACATACTCGTAGCATTTTTGAGAAAATAATTATACACCGTACCGGGGACGTACCCGATGGATTTTAACAGCGTGTTCCTGGGTTCATTTGGAGTTAAAAATGTACAAGTTAAATGGAATATTTTCGCCTCTCCAGGAAACAAAGCCTAAGGACGAGCTGGCAAAGCTTTTCGTCTTTTTGCTTTAGCACTTGTTGGGAAATACCCTTGAATGTTATGAATGTGAGTAATTTGTCCCTTTTAGGGTTCCGTAGTCAAACTAGGGACCCTTATAGTTTCGACATGTCCGTCCGTCCGTCCGTCCGCAGCCTAGCTCAGAGACCATTAGTACTAGAAAGCTGTAATTTGGCATGAATATACATATAAGTCACGCTAGCAAAGTGGTAAAATAAATTTTGGTTTTTTTTTATGTACCTCCCCGACACTTAACGTGGGATGTATTTTTTTTCTCGTCTACCCCAGAGTGTGGAGTGACGTTGGATAGGTCTTTCAAAAATATTGCGGGTTTGTTGAAACAGTTTTTCAATTAAGGGATCCGTTTAAGAAATATTAAGCTTTAAAGGGCTATTTTTTTGTTAGAGCCAAAAACACAAATACTAAAAATCACAAAAATATCTTATATGAAAGCACACTAAAAACAGGAAAACTATCACGACTAAGTAGACTTCAATGGTTCTTGAGTTACAAACGGTTTAAATATTTTTACCTCCCGAAAACTCATTTGTGTTGTTGGTAAACTGACCGCGACCTATGTCGATGGCACAGCAGTTTTCCAACGGCCAAGTTAAGACTGCACCAAGCAAACGTCGAGCGTCCAGTGGCGCCCTTATTAACATTATTGTGTTTTCTAATTAACTAAAAAAAATCCTTGCAATCAGACGATACGGTTTTGTAGCGCAAGTAAAAACGCAATTTATGGGATACGTAACAAACTGTAATAACAATTACCCTTTGAGTAGTCAGCTTAACGGGAAAAGATGGCCAAATTTTTCCGTTAAGATGATAACTCGAAGGTGAATTGTTATTAAACTATGTGACATGAACAAGAAGATATTAGCGTATAGTAAGCGTAAGAAGCATTGATTATTTCAAAGCAAGATCTGTGAGCAGGATTTATAAATCATTTATAAATCCTTTTAAATGCAGAATTTAAGGGCTTGGCTCACTAGCACCGTATTTCAGACCCCTACTGTGTCTCAAATCGGTGCGTAACATACGTTCTAATTAATTTCGTACATCAGATAAATAAAATAAATAGCAACTCGTAATAGCAAGTGGCGAGAGTGCCCTAACCTCACTTGCCCTGAACCCCACTAAATACATGTTAAGATTAGCAGAACTTAATGTGACTATGAGTGACCGCACTTTAAGTTGGAAAGCCCCTGTCATTTTCAGGGCACCTGCAGCCTACTCAGCGCGCTTCATACGACGGTTGAAAAGCAATGATCGGGCATAAAAATACATATCAAATATACCTATCAGTATCTCTTTCTAACTAACCTGTATTCTCGTAATACTTTTGTCAAAACCGAAAAAAATACCTAACGTGGCTGGTCAGCCATTTTGTGTGCCATCATTTGACAGTACGTGAGTCGTCAATGCGTTGTGTTTATCTTTTAAATTATTAAATAACTTGAAATTCTTTACCACATTATACATTAAACTACACCTAAGTGTGAGAAACACTTTTTTTTATAACGACGAGATGCAGTGTAATAGGATGTGGAGCAAGAAAAAGTGGAAATCAAAAAAGTTTACCATTGCTCTGGTAAGTTTCAAGCTTTTATTGAAATACAGGTCAGTTTTAACAATATTGCGCATTTCGAGTACCTACTTATGTATCATATTAGTATTACACTCAATACCAGGATTAATCATGCGTTATAATAGGATTGTGTTTTATTTTAGATATACAAAATTAAACAGTACAGATGTAGTGCAAAATGATTTTCCTTCGGGAAAACTCGGATCTCAATCGGAATACGATGGCACCCGAACTGTCAATCAATGATTGTATTAAATGAGTGACGTTTTCATGTCCATTAAAATGGAACTTTATTGTTTAGTGTCAAATGACAAAGTGACAAATGACAGCATTTGTCATTTGACACTAAACAATAAAGTTCCATTTTAATGGACATGAAAACGTCACTCATTTAATACAATCATTGATTGACAGTTCGGGTGCCATCGTATTCCGATTGAGATCCGAGTTTTCCCGAAGGAAAATCATTTTGCACTACATCTGTACTGTAGACACTATTGTTCGTGATTGAAATATCGATAAATAAGTTACGTAGGATACTGTCGGCCTATTCGTCAGTTTTTATCTTCTCCGTGGTTTTTACTATGTAGGTAGTACCCGGCGCGTTGCTGGCAATAAAAAAAAATCGGTTTGGTGGCCAGTGATTTAGACATATCAGTGTCAACTGCCGGTCTAAAATAATAATAATAATATCCAATCGCTACCAAAACTTTACAGGATCACCATGCGCCGCAGTTCAATTCTAGCTTAATTATTTCTACAAGTAATTAAATGTGTCCTGTAACATGTTTCGAGAGTGAAACTATTTAAATTACATTTGAAATCCAGTAAATATCATTTTACACCTATGAATAAGTATTGGTAGGTTGAAACCGAATAAATTATCACTGATTTAAGTAAGTTAACCGATTTCGTGCACAAAAGGATTCATAGTATTTCTCTATATTATTTTTAAAACTTATTGCCTGGTTCTTTATTTTAATCGTCCGTATCTCACGTTGGTAAATATCTGGCGTGTCGGATTTTCATGGTTAAAGGACTCCTGCATATACGTGATCCGCAATGTTGTTGTTGTGTCACTGCTAGGCAAAATTAAGCGTCCCTCCGTTTCTATTTCCGGCCATAATGGTCTTGCGACTCTCCTTCCAGTCTTGAGCAAAGGTACTATCAAGTTGATCTCGGTTACATTCTCTGTCGCTTTTTCGCCGGATTTAGTTAAGTGTACCGGAACCTAAACGCCTTTGATTCTCCATAATTCTCGTCTTGTTGGTGTTTTGCAAGAAAATTATTCATAATATCAACCGACATGTAAACAATGACAATGACACTAGGATACCTACTTGTCATTTTCATTCAATCTTAGGACTGTCATATCCTATTAAATACAAAAAGTTCAGGGCACGTTGCAGACGAATATGTATTTAAACCACATCTGTAGAAGTTATGGATAAGTTTTGCATGTTAGTTTCATTTGATTTAGTTACTTGTGATAAGTATGTACAGACAGATAACTTTTACTTTACTTATAAAAGCGACAACGTCGCAATCATAAGGTTCAGTTGCACCTAAGTTTTCGTAACTTTTTTTTCACCAAAATTACGGTTAAAGATATTTATTTTCTCAGAAGAATTACAAATTCACTTATCGAGAAAATACAAGCGTAATATATTTATTCTTAAACTAAGCGTACTAACTTAACTAGTGGTTTAATTTGAGTTTAATTAACTTAAACAATAAAAAAAATAGATGACTTGGTGATATTCTTACGCTAAATATAGGTAGTTCTTATATAATACAAAGTGGTTTGTACACTAATTTAGTGGAAATATGACATACTACTAATACATCTTATAAGAGATGTTATGCATTGTTTTTTACTACAATTAGGGTAGATCAGTTTTGCGCCTCGCACCAGTGCATACAATGTAAATGTTTATTAAGGACGCTGCTTGAGTGCATAAGCGGCGCGGGCGCGAGAGCGATTTTTTACAAGATTGTTTAATTAACAAATTCTGTCCACTTTATTTATTTATTATTTTTCTATTTATAATATATATATATATATATATATATATATACTTCAGTCCTTTTCTATGTGGCACCTTAAGAGCTTTTTAAACACATAAATGGATACTCCTCCACCGCGTGATTCTCTCCTAAAGTTATAATAATGTGTGAAGTTAGGAAAGTTCAGCCTCAAAGCTTCTATCTCGTCTTTGATCCAAGTTTCCGTGAGTATCACTACGTGTATTTTATTTTGGAACGATTCAAGGATACATCTTAGCTCATCTATTTTACCTGGCTTAACTAGACTACGGACGTTTGCATATAGAAAGTTGAGAGATTTGGTTGAAGTGGTTATATTTTCGTAATTATTAGAGACCTTATGCGTAACTAAAACTGAACCGTTTCTCTGCCCTGTGTCATTTCGTTTTTTGGCTGCTGTTTTGTTAATATTTTTGGAACACCTTTTACGTATTTAATGATCAAGCCCTGTTCACCACTATCTATACGTCTTTGGAGTTCTTCTTTCAGGTCTTTCATGAACTTTTGTTGTAGAGGTGTAAATTGATATACGTATCTCAAAAACTAGACCGAATCGAGCACACTTAATACGACATTTTTAACACCGAATTAACTCAGGAACACGCTGTTAACATCCTTCGGGTACGTCCCGGGCACGGTGTAGGTAAAAAGAAGAGTTTATTTTTACGAACGTTAGTAATACAGACCTTCAGAAGAACCATCTATTTCTTGGAATTTACGAAATATAACAGTAAACTTTACTCGACGGCTATGGTCTTCAGATGCAGTGGTTTAACCAAAACAAAACGGTGACTTAGAACAACAGTGATGCTCTGTGCGAATGTTAGTTGCAGTAGAAACTGTTTGTTTACGCTAACGCAAATTTACGCAAGTGCACATATTTTCAATTTGGCTTTAGGTAGGTAGCTTGTGTTGTACGTAACCGTCAATAAATCCTTGTTAAAATACCAAGACAAATGTCATTTTCAAAAATTTTACGAGCTGTGTATTTTGAATTCTATTCAATCTTGAAGTAATCTGACCGTAAAATGGACAGTGGCAGCTCCGCCTGGAAGTGGGAGCCGTAAATTTTTTATGGTTCTCGATTCGCAGCTACACAATTCGGTTTTCCAATCGACGTCTTTATGGTGATAGAGAGCGTGTGACAGACTTGAATAAAACGTTTGTGATACACCTGCCTTGTCTCGGTAGTAGGCACTGAAGTATTTGTGATACACCTGCCTTGTCTCGGTAGTAGGCACTGAAGTATTTGTGATACACCTGCCTTATGTCTCGGTATTAGGCACTGAAGTGTTACATAAAACTCCTCTACACCCCGATGAATGTGACACAAAAGCTCAAATTACGTCCCCCCGGCCCCAGCCGCCGGCCAGTTTGATGAAATATTTTCTTTGATGGAACTCTCCTCATGTGTGAATTCACACAGCCACATCAGCTCTTATGACTGCGGTCACTCGGAACAAATAATTAAATACCGGTAGACCCGCAACAGAATTAAAATATAAACGAAATCGTTTCGCAAAATGACCCAAATGGGACAAAACAAACAATTTATTTGAACGTTCAGATTTTTTAAAGTGAACAACAAGCTGAATCTGTCTGTCATACTTGAAATTTTTACAGAGTTTGTATAAATATGGCATTATGGCTTGGCCAGTTTACGTTTACATTTTGCTTAAGACTGCAACATTAGGTAAGACCTGGCCTGGCCTATGAAGTCTAGGGCACATAGTTTCACATCCAGCCAAATATGTTTTATAGATTAATGAAATTAATTGAATGCTTTAGTCAATAGTTTACTTAAGTGAGTACCTACTTTTCATAAAGCATAATAAAAAAAAAGTCATTACGTGAGTGGGGCAATACGTGAAGTCGCTTTTACTTCCGTTCTAAAGTTCGTATCGAAGAGTGAAGTGAGTAACTTTTCGATACCTACGAACTATAAAACGATAAAGCCACTTGACGTAATTGCCCCACTACTGAGGTAAAGACGCGCTTGACCTTACCCGATATTAAATAAAACTTAACTTATTCAAATAAAAATAAAAATCGTGGAAAATATCAGGGGTGTGATTCTCTTAAAAACGCGGTCGGTCAAACGAAGTGACTATTCACTCGGTGAGTTTAAGTAGTCCCGTCACAGCGAACAAAACACATTTTAGCGCTCGATCTCATCAAGAAGAAGCCATGCTGCCAAATTCAAAATGGTCCAACAGGCTAGCAGGTCTGCCCGCGGCACGGTCCCTGGCTACATTACCTCTAGAATATCTAGCCCAATCATTTGAGAAAGGTAACTGGTTTACCTCTAGGATCTTCAGAGGCATCGCTCTGAGCTGAGATGACAGGGCCTTAATGAAACCTTTCATATCACCTGAAATAACAGTAATTGTAATAAATACAGTATTGACTGTTCCTAAAGTTTTATGAACCCCTACCATGATTTACAATATCCTTTATTAGTCAGTATTTAAAACTCTTTCTAAGCATTAGAATTCAAATTATTTAAATAACATATAAACAATTGATCGTGCTTAAATTGTTCTTAAATAAAATCTATATCATTTTTCACTTGAATTGACTAATAAAAGAGATTGCAATAATTCGCATGCGAGTACTTAGTTCATTAAGTGACGACCGCGTGACTTCCATTCAAATTAATCTAATGGTTGTTGCCTAACCTGACGAATTATAATGACTAATGAGCTATATAAGGCACAAGTTAGGCCTCATATGGAATACTGTTGCCACCTTTGGGCCGGGGCACCTCAGTATCAGCTTCTTCCTCTTGACCGTGTACAACGCCGTGCGACTCGGATCGTCGACGACGATGTTCTCACCGGTCGGCTTGACCACCTTGCTCTGCGGCGAGATATTGCATCTCTGTGTGTCTTCTACCGCATATATCATGGGGAGTGCTCTGACGAATTGTTCGAGCTAATACCTGCTGCAAAATTTCACCACCGAACTACTCGCCACAAATTAAAATTCCATCCACAGCACCTGGATGACTGGCGGAGTACCACCGTACGCTTCAAAAGAAACTTCTTGCCACGTACAACTACACTGTGGAATCAATTACCTTCAATGGTATTTCCGGTCCGGTACAACATGGAAACCTTCAAGAAACGAGCCTACACATTCTTAAAAGGCCGGCAGCGCACCTTTAACCCCCCGGGTGTTTCAGGTGTCCATGGGCGACGGTGATCACTTACCATCAGGTGAGCCGCCTGCTCGTCTGCCTCCCTCTATTATAAAAAAAAAAAAAATATAAAAAAAAGAGTGGATATCCATACCCATAATAATATTGGGTTCTTATCTGTGCAACTGGCGTTTTTTTAGTGTTTTATTTCGTAAGGAATTTATTCATTTCAATTTTAACTTCCAAATTGTTTTTAAATTTCATTAATACGCTATGTTACAAAGGTTTTAGATATATATACTTAATGTTTAAAATTAAAGTGTGAACTCAACTCTTGTCATGTGCTGCGAGTTTTAATTACGCTTTATTAGATATTAATAATATAGCTTAGAAGTGTCCAAGTCCAGTGTAGCTGGGAAGTTCCTGACAGAATTTTGTTTGGTTTGAAAACCACCGTATTCATAAAATTCTCCACATAAAACGCCAATTTCATAGGTAAGGATCTAATATTATAAATGTCAAAGAAATTCTGTATATTTGTAGGTATGTTACGCTTTTACAGCTGTTAAATTGGTGTGGGAGGACTTAGGTCATTTATTATACTTAAATTGTGTTTTTACTTGCGCTACAAAAACGTATCGTCTGATTGCAAGGAAATTCTTTAGTTAATTAGAAAACACAATAATAGTAATGAGGGCGCCACTGGACGCTCGAAGTTTGCTCGGTGCAGTCATAAGTAGGTAAAGGACCTCTTGCATGGTTGTATACATCTGTTCTGTGTAGACCGTGCGACATTCTATATTTGAAATTTGACGTAAATTCCACTTAAGTTTTACTTAAATTTTATACCATTGTATAGGTATAGGTATCTTATAAATTTTAATAAATACAATTTTTACGTTTTTTGATACCCGACGCAAACAGCGGATATAAAGATACAATACAAGGTTAGTCAAAACGGGGGTTCTTAGTAGGTTTGAGAAATATTGGTCGTCGTCATATCGCGGTTTAATAATTATGTACTTACTTAAAATACCTTTGGTGGTTTATGTGTAGGTACTTTTCATGGGTACTTACAATAGAGTAATTTGTTATTTCTCTGACCATGTTCATAAATAACAGTCTTATAGAATTTAGAGTTATGGATACTCGATTTTCTTATTAAATAAAATATGATATGATAGCTTATCCGCGCTGATCTGTTGGCTTAGAAGTGTTTTATTTCTATTCAACAAAAGGTTAAAACAGAAAAAACAAACATTTATAATATTTCTAAGTTTAGTGTACTCACGTTTGTTTGGTTTCATTTGCCAGTCAATTGAAAAACAGAATACAACTTTTTTAATAAGATTCTGTTCTGGTGGAACTATAATGTTTCTTTAAAACTCACGTGGCAATGAGTTCAAAATTATGCATTGAGTTTTGAGAGAAGCAGGCGCGCGTTCTTTGGCCGGCTCAGTGCCCGGCACACCCGAACTTTATTTTTATTACATTTGTTGTTACATTTGAACATTTTATCAATACTTAACTCCTTAAAGAGCAAAGCAACCAGTTTTCGCATAGAATTTAGGTTTTTATTTAATTTTGTTTGTGGGTAAGTATATCCCTTTATTGGAAGCAAAACAAAAACTAACTCGTCTGTGTTGATCATTAAATTATGTTTCAAAAGATGTCATACCGTTAAACTCTTATTATACTTAGACAATGCAAGGAATAAAGTAACTCGATCATTTATTTATTTTCAATTAATCATCAATCTTTAGAATTAGGTAGGGTGTATTCAGCACTTGACCCGAATTATTTTTAAGCGTTTATTTTCATCGCTTTTACCCCATATAAAATTAAATAACTCAGGATCTAACTGCCAATAGTAAGCTCTGCGAGCCACACTTGTGTTATAGATATATAAATAACCTCATAACAACTTCAACAGGTAAGTTACCAAACAGACACATTTTTATTGTGTTTCAATTTTTCCTGGCTCAGTCCTGTACTAGTTTTCTAAGTCAGCCATGTATGTAATAATCGTGGAACAGACTGATTCATGCAAGGTGAAGCGAACGGAAAATACACGGGACAATACACGCGGCCCCGTCATTTAATTTCGCTGAACATGGACGACAAAGCGCACGAGCACGGGGTTGAACCGCGTAATAGGTTCCGTCCGAGCTCCGACTTCAAGTTGGGGAACGGATATATCAAATTACTTTACCAAATCGATCAATTAGGGCATTACTAAGTTTTCAGTTTTTGGAATTATTTCTCTGCGTTTGTAAGGAAGTCCAATCCGTTATTTTAGTTTCAAATTACGTTAAATGATGGTTAAATGTAACAAAAATGCAGGAAACAGTAATAATACGTGATTTAGGACCTGTTTCACAATCGACAAATAAAACATATTTGACGGATAAATTTAGCTCTTTCTTACCCTTGAAAATAGACAAGGAGAGAGCCAACTTTATATGACAGATAAATTTACTTGTCGATTGTGAAACCGGCCCTTATGAATCACCGTATCTGAGAGATAAAAATGAAATGTATATTAAAGAATATATATATTTCAATATTTACGCTACCGGATCGCGCCGTGACTAAGTTTCCTAAACCTGTGACAAAACTGGTACTTATCAATTTGTCCTTAACAATTTGGACACGTTTCGAGTTGGTCGAATATTTATGCGGCTGTATGTCGTTTACTCACATGAGTATTCTAGTTAAATGAATGTAAATACCGACCAATCTTATATGTTTTATTTGCATAAAACCTGCAAATCCTTTGAAACGAACAAAGGGCATGTCTCCATATCCAATTCTCGTGTGACATATCCAAATCAATTGAGTTCTGTGATTACGAATGTCTGGATGACTGTGATATGACTAGTAGGCGCATTCGCTAGATAGTAGATTTGGCCCTAGACAAAATACATTCGGTTAACGTTATCGGTATCGAAAAAGATTGACGACCTGAGCTGCCGGATGGTCGCGTCGAGCGCTGTTAATTCTATTCACTTGTTCAGTTTTCGATAACATCTTGTCTAGGGGTCGAAACCGTATCCTCGCCAATCATACCAAAGGCAACCGCTGCGGTTGTTGATCACTATTATGGTTATGATTTCCATGTGCGAGTAGGATAAAGGTGCTTTGTGTTCATCCTCAAAGACGCGTCAACAATGGCAGGCGGTCGCGAGGCTCGTTCAGGCCGTTTGCGTTCGTTAGCGGTCCGGGTTAATTCATATTGAATAACGAACTGCGACGACCTCCTATTACCCGAAATGCATTTGCTGAACATAACAGAATGTCGCGGCTGGCTGGACTAAACGGACCCGGTTGTTGTCGCACGGTTGATACCTACCACTCGTGCGTCGCTTTTTCTATTTGATTTCATTAAATAGTTTAAACGCTTTCAAAGTGTAGGAGTTAAACTTGGAAGGTTTCATTTGGTCACAAATAACATTCGGTTTCAATATTTTAACCATTCATTGCCCGTGGTCCTACTGTGTAGTCCTACTGATCAATGATTTATATTTGAATATCAAATTAACAGGGTCGACGGAGCTCCGCTTGCGCGGAGCTCCTATTTCTGGGTGGTTTGGGCCTCCGGCCCTGCTGCAAAACTAGCATAACCTAAACCTACCTTGTATTTATGAATTTTATGATATTAATTTTAGTCAGTAGGACTACGCAGTAGGACCACGGGCAAACGACTATTTTAACATTTTAACGAGTAAACATAAATTTAGTAACAAGAAAAAAAAGAGAAAATTGCCCTTTTACATTATATAATGTAGGTAGACGGAGTCTCTTTTAAACGATAATTCATAGGCTCCAATGGAAAAGTGCACGGAAAATTACGGTTAATTCCATTGCGCCCGAACACCTTAATAACTTTCTTGGTACCTAACCCCCTTGCAAAGAAAACGGGGTGATTTTTTTAAGTGCTTTAAATATACTACGACTAAACAAGATTACACGGTATTAATAAAGAACGTATTGTTTAGGGAAAAAAATATTTTATATAAATAACATTAGTTTAATAGCTACTGCAGCATAAAGTGCCCGTTATTTTAAAGGGGTTTATATAACATTAATTTTACCAAGATAATAATATTTTAGCCCACCGTTAGGTTTTAAACAGAATAAAGGCGAAAAGAAATGTTTTTATTCCGTACTTACTATGCTTAGACGGGTAGTTAAATTATAATTATATTCTGTAAAAATATGTCCCTCCTTCGAGAAGTTAGATAAAAGATTTTTCACCTCAGCAGCTCAAACAAGCAGGTTTTGCTGCTTAAAAACAGTGAGCAAAATTCAATTTTGCTGCGAGCGAGAGGCAAAGTAGCTTTTTAATTATTTTTTTTAAATGCCGTGAGCAGTGCTGGGGCTACTCACAACATTCGAAAAAATTGAACTTCACTTTGTTCTGTCACTTTCACTTCGATAGGAAAAAAGCGAGAGATAGAAACAACTTGATTCGAAGTTCGATTTTCAAATTCCACACATAGTAGGCCCAAAAAGAAACGCACGTTCGGATGCACACATAACCGTAAAATTGCAAATAAAACTATCTGTTAAACTTTGAAATGTGTTTATTATAACTATTTTATACAGTAGCTACAATAATTTTTTTTATTTAATGTTTTGAAGACAAAATTAATGAAAAATAAGAAGTTATGTATGTACATAATTTTGTTATCGTTTTAACAATCTTTAATTTCGTGACATAAACCGCGGGGGCAGTTTCAGAACGCATTTCAAAAATAGCGGGATTATAGTACCTACTTAAAAAAAAAAAAGTAATGTAATGTAAATGACGATGTAATTTTTGTTAATTTGTCCGCCATAGCCAATAGCCATAGACAAGGCCTAGTTAGGTTTTTTTTAAAGCCACAGACTACATAAAGCTGTATAAAGTTGTGTTTGCACTACGGCATTATCAAGTTGAGTGACAGGTTTTATCTGTTTCATGTTTATTTTTTCCACTTTTTATTTTATTAGTATTTTGCAAAAATGCTTGTGATTGATGCATATTATGCGATCGTGTCGTTATTTAGTCGTGTATTCACCAAATGGTCACAACGGAAGACCTGCGTTGGCCCTACCAGCTTCACGCTGTGTTGTTCTCGCTGCTGAGGTGAAAAGTTGTATGTCTCACACGAGACCAAAGTTTTTTACGTCTCGTATCTTTGAATCCCTCGCTACGCTCAGGATTCTAACCTAGAATCACTCGCTACGCTCGTGATTCAATAATAGAATCCTTCGCTTACTCGGGATTCAAAATCATCACTCGCAGCAAAAACCAACTTTGCTCTCTTGTTGAACAAATAACTATTCTGCTCTGTTTTCCCTAAAACGATGGTCTCTTTCTTGTCAAACAAAGACTTTTGCTTTTTATTCTTTTGACTAAATATTCTTACGGTAGGTATGATTGAACTACCTTGGCCAACGATCCCAAAAATCCTCTTTTCCCTCCAATCATGAAGGAATAAGATAAATTACACGCAAAAAACTAACAAAAATACGGTCGGTAAATATAAAATCAAAAAGTCGAAACTGATAGACCCATTAGACTACTGAGGTATTAATTAAACAGCTTCGTTGTTAAAATTTAAAAGTACGAGTATAAGCCAAATTGAAAATGTAATTTAACTTTACACTTTAATTGAATTCGAAACGCTCCTGCCTTTGAAAGGCGTTGACAAAACTTGTACAACAAAGAGAGACCAAGAAACTTTCCGAACACAAAACCAATAGCAGTTTATCAGCTGAAACAAAACACTGTCGTAGACGTGTATACGACCTCGGCACAACGCGCGGAGGGAAGTTTTCTCAATGGCCCGGCAGGCACCGCCGCCGGCAAACTACCTACCTGATTGCGTCCCGGGTATTCATCTCCTCGGCACATTGTATCACGACTCTTTTCTCCGATTCACTAACGAAATCGGCTTTCATAAGAGTCATTATCTCTCGCCGTATTCGGTCGCTCTGGTCGGCCAATAAGTACTCAGTTCGTATTTTACACCTGCCCGCGATAAAATACCTTACTTGTTAGACTGTTGTAGGTAAGTACATAGGTATTTGTACTATGTAGAAGTAGAATAATAGTAGTTTCAGTATTGTTTAACAATTCAACGAATAATAATTAATTATTACATAATAATTTCCATCGCAATATAAATTATGTTCAAACTATTATTATGAAATGAAAATATTTCATGGTTGTTCTTTTTGACACGTGGCATATTTGTTTTAAACTTTCGCGAAGTTCACACATGGGTACAGTTATTAATCTAAAACGGGACTTAATTGCCTAAAAACATTATTTACTTATTGTTTCGATCGTATTGCAACGATTTTTACGCTATTAAGTTTCGTTTTAGCTTTATAACACACTTATAACATTAAACAAGTGTTCCCATTTTTTGCACGAAAGTGTGCATAAACTTAGGTACCGTTGCATATGTATGGCACGCAGACAGCTATTGACACGGGGCCGCTGAGCCCCGTAAAGCCCTCGCATTCAGGTGCGTGCTCGTTCGAATTTTCCACAATAGCTAATATATTTCTCGGATACATTCACACATGGATCGTGTCGGCGCGCGGCGCTCGGGGCGCGCAAATCACGCCGACTCAAACTCAAAATCACTTGTCAATTCCAATACCTAGCGCTGTTCCGATGATTACTACCGATTTGCACAGCAGGGACCCGGCGGCATTATTAGATCACAGTAACTAGCTGCCGACGGCAACCTAATTAAATTGATGAAAACAAGTCAATTTGAAACGTTCCGTGGAGTTAACAATGAAAATCGTTGGAAATCATTTTCACCCTCAGTACGTGATTTAATTTCTAAGATTAAAAACCCCCGACTCAAAACCGTCTGTAAAGAAATAGCACCAAAAAGTAAAAAATAATAAGTATTGGCCCTATATGGCATTTCTTAGAAAGTTTGTACCTAGTTAAGGACTAAAATTAAGAAACGTTAACTTTTCCGCTGAGGTACGAAAATTAGTCGTACATTTATATATGCTTTTCTCAACACCAATTAGCAGTATCTCAAATTCAGTAAATGAAGCAGATTCAATCATCACCCGTTAGTATTATGCCTGCACTTGCTACAGGAGTTTTGTTTGAGATAACCACTATTTGTCTTATAACAGGTAACCTATCGCAACCTCGAAATTTTTTTGACCGATTTTCATTTCACCGAAAACGTTTCGCTTTTTATCGTTTCTCCGATGGCACGTGTCGTCAATTTCTTACTTCACTATTTTACATTAAGTACGTAAACATATCTTTAGTCCGAGTAACTTTTCACCTTATAGTCACTTGCCCTATGTATTGTTACGTATGTTATTTCAAAGCCTATTTTTCATTACACCAATGCTACAAATAGCTTAGGGATCGTTACGTATTTTGTTTCGTAACCAAATTTTCACTTCATCAATGCTACATATAGATTTCACTAAGTTACGTCAAATATTCATTTTCGCCCAAAAAATATTACTTGTAATTAGTTTTAGTAGAAAGACGAATTAGGGCAGAACCGGTTCGGATAGGTTAGGTTAGAAGGCCAAGGCGAGGTTATTTTTTTTTCTGCCCAGAAAATATCAAACATAACATAGTCGATTTAATAATAGGTAAACTATTAATAAAACAATCCATTACATTGGGCAAAGGATACTAAGGTAAAATCAGAAATGGGAAATAGATAAATTGACAAACCATTACATTGGACAACTGTTTATACGCCGAAACCAGTAATAGGGAATAGATAATTTATCAAATCAGTAAAAAATCTAAACAAGTAATGACTAAATGAATATATTCGAACTGATCTTTCGGGTAAACGTAAAAAAAAACAAACCATAATTGTCGAATTATATTTGTCGAACCGAAATTCGGACAAACATTTTTCGGGGTTCAGATAGGTAACCCTTATAACAGTATAGCTAATTTTCGTAACTCAGTGGAAAAGTTAACATTTCTTAATTTTTGAACTTAACTAGGTACAAACTTTCTAAGAAACGCCCTATAAGTTTAATTATAAGTAGGTATAAATATTTTGATTAAAACGTCGACACGTTGGGGACCGCTAAGTAGCTGGGGTATAGGGCCAATACTAATTATTTTTTAGTTTTTAGTGGTATTTCTTTACAGACTGTTTTGAAGCGGCAGACTCGTGGTCACACCAGATTGTCACACCACTGCTATTCGCTTTGGTCGGAAATTCGACAGAAATCATTCTTATTCCGCAAAAGTAGGTAGGTTAGGTTCGTTAGGTATCTTTAGATGCCCGAAGGGCAAATCGCTCAGAAATAGGAGCCCTGCCACAGGCAGGGCTCCGTCGAATAGTAGTGGTGTGACGACCTGGTGTGACCACGAGTCTGCACCCTGTTTTGAGTCGGGGGTTTTTAAATGTTTAATAAAAAAAAACGCTTTTTAAAGGTTTCCAAGGTTCCAAATAAACAATATGACTCTAGCTAGCAACGTTAGCTCTTTAAAGACATGAAATGAATAATTAAGGGTTAATAAATAATAAATAACCTGAGGGGTGTTCATAACGTGCATCTCTGTCTATGTATCTGAGTGTCTGTTTGTGGCATTGTAGCTCCCAAACGGATGAACTGATTTGGATGTGGTTTTTTAATTTGAAAGCAGGTTTTTAGCGGTGGTTCTTAGCAAGATTTTATGAAAATTGGTTAGCCTGTTTTAGAGATATCAGCTCTTTAAGTATGAGGCGCCGTTAAATCGGGGGCTTTTAACCCACTAAACCCTCTATATCTCAAAAACGGCTGGACCGATTTTGATAAAGCATGTCTAAGAAACATAGCTAATAAATCTGCTTTCAAATAAAAAAAAACGCATCCCAATCGGCTCATCCGTTTAAGAGCTACGGTGCCACAGACAGACAGACAGATAGACAGACACACACACACACACACACACACACACACAAACACACACACACACACACATATATACACACACACACACACACACACACACACACACACACACACACACATACTAGACTTACACGTCAAGCTTATAACACCCCTCTTTTTTGCGTCGGGGGTTAAAAAGTGGCGTGGGCCGCGTCCTGAAGGTGACTTAAGGGCGGGGACTTCGTCGGGTTTATTAGACGGCTTAGGTAGACGGGGGAACCAATTAAACTAATTATTTATTAGTTTTTTTTTTATCTTATTTGTTTGATATTTTTAGAAGCATGGCTCTGGAGGCGTCATCGATACACTCCGAGCTCGGCACACACGACGGAGATCCGTCTCGGATAACAAACACAGGCTGTATTCTACTTGGTAAAACCATATTGCTTTTGAAATGACATGTTGTCATATTGTCCTAGATATGATAACTCTTATTCTCTAAATTGACGACAATGGCGGCCCGATAAAAAACAATACCAAAGTATGTCAAAAGCAATATGTTTTTACCAAATAGAATCAGGTCCCCATTCGTCGTTTCTTGAGGCATATTGTTAAACTACTTAAGTAATAAAATAAGTTACATTTTACATATCGCTCAGTAAATACCTATGTACGTATAGTGCCCAGCCGTTAAGAAGTCAATTCTGACAGCTGTCACCGTGGGTTTGAGTTTATAATTAGTACTGGAATGACAGGTGTCAGGATTTACTTCGTATCGGTACTTACTTCAAATATTATGTAGTTTTAACAAGCTCATCGCTTTTCGACATTTTCGGCTTAAATGGGTTTTAACACCAATATATCAGCGATATCCATAAAAGTGAAGGAGAAACTCCCAAAAAAATATTCATAAAGCTAAATTTAAACTTTAGGACTTTAGGTAATGTATTTCATCTAATGAGAAAATATTTGTATTTTTGTATATTGGTAACGAATAAACTCAAAACCTACTGGACCGATTTCAAAAATTATATCACCAATAATTTTTTAATGTTACATTATCCCTGAGTAAAAGTAAGGGCTTTTCATGTCAGAATCTCACTGAATGCACTGCACTGAACCGTAAGGGGTGGAAAACAACAACACGGTAAAACCGCTGAAGTGGTTCGTTCAATTCAACGGAAATCGTACCTACTTAAAAATTACAGAAAATCGGTGCTAATTTCACGTGTCACTTAAATATTTACTACGTGCTGAATAAATTAGTGCAGAGCTTCTCAAACTATTAGATTTCCCACGACAGCAAACCACCAATAAAAGCCTTTGTATTCAGTAATAGGTTTAAGGTTTTTTTATTTAATTAAAAGTCAATAGAGTTACAAATATAGAGGTACAATATTATTTTATTACGTTAACTAATGTGACGCCTAGCAAAGTCAGCCCGGTCATATGGTAAATCTTGTCACGAACCGACCGTCTACCATCACTGGCGAACCCCAGGGGGTGCGCGTCCCCCACCTTGAGAAACCCTGGCTTAGAGGATCTTATATCCCAAAACTTACGGTGTTTTCACGGGTAGAAACTTCAACAGGGGAAGTGCACAGTCCACGTAACCATTTAATAGAGTTAAGTGCCCGGCCGCTGCGGCTGCGGGCGACGTCATGGTACTCATGGTCGAGCTGTGCCTAGCCTCGCGTTAGTGGATGATGGATTCTCACGGTTGAATATCTTTCGCAGTATTTCGCGAAATCAATGCACGTTGAATAGTTATTACAATATAACAAATTTAAAATGCTTTGTATACCTAATACATAAGTAGAAATACATAATCAATCTTTAAGTTCACTAACATTAATATCAGTAATAAATACTTTATTAAAAATGGAAGTCCTTTAGAAAAATTGTTTGTATTAGTTAATACCAAAAAGCAATTCAATAGCAAAAACATACAAACGCTCCTTACTTTTGTCAAACAATTGTTAATATTATCACCGACAGTAAAATAAACACTATTACACACGCATACACGTCTATTAATAAATCATAATAGTTTTAATTATAAAAATATACACATTTCATTCCTATCAATATAGAGTAGCATTTACCACCTTTACTCATTCAAACATTTTTATTTATCACACAGTGCATTATATTTCCCGAAACTTACGGTGTTTTCACGGGTAAAATCTTCAACAAGGGAAGTGCACAGTCCACGTAACCATTCAATATAGCTAGCGGAGACCCACAACAACGCTCGCCTATCATAATGGTAACATCGATGTCACCTGATCGAAAGCCACCCGAAAGCTGAACAAAGCTTTTAGCACATTAACCTGAATTCTATCATCTGATATCAATAACGTGGCCTACGGTATAGGGTCAACTTCGCTAAAGCAAGTTAACTCGAGACTGCAACGAAACGGCTGCACCTATTTAATACATCGCTGCTTAAATACAAAAGCGCCACAAAACAAAAACTGATATAGTTTGATTCATTCCGAATTTAAACGCAACTTACGCAACACAAACCCATTTTGATTTGTGGCCCTTTCGTATTTAAGCAACGACATATCAGGCTAACTATTATACAATTATTAAAAGCACCAACGAAGTACAAAGTGAGTTAATTTTCCACATGCGTATTAACGAGATATGAGTATTTAAATATTGAAACCTTCGTACTTTACACATATTATCGTGACAATTAGCTCAACGCAAGTGGCAGGCAGAGTTTCATTCTGTAAATTAACAACTGTGAAGCGAGTTAACAATCGGGTGGAACTACCGAAACTAGCTTTAGATTTGTTTAACTAGGTACCTATACAACGGAAGACAAAGAGCCCCGCCCCCCACAATGGTAAGACCTGATTAATTCAAGTCGGGCGTCCTTCGTTAAACGAATAATAGATAAGCCAATTCGTAACATCCTTGCCTGGCATTCATTAGCTAAATTCATTGACCGTTAACAGAACTTTCGGTCAGTTTGGAACCCGCAAGATACTTTTTTTTATGAAACAGACCGCTGAAAAACTATGAAGTTTTCCAAAAATAATATAAGTAATTTCTTATAAATACAGATTATGCTTATTTGAAATAAAATCATTCTAAAGGATATGTGAATATGTACTAGTAAATAGTATGTGATATGATATATTGTATGAATTATACCTCAACCTTGGTCTATGCTTTGTACTGACTGTAAAAAAACCGGGTAATTGCGAGGCGGACTCGAGCACCAAAGGGTTCGACCCAGGTCTTACTTGTACCAAATACCTATTACAAATAAATAAACATCATGGGACAGTCCCACACGAATTGACATAGTCCCGAACTAAGCTCTAGGCTTGTACAATCAAGGGCAAAAATATGTATACACTTTAGTACCTTGTCTATTTTCGTCATATTTGAACTGCCATATATGAACTGTCACATTGGTTAAAGTGACAAGGTACTAAAGTGTATACATATTTTTGCCCTTGACTGTACTATGAGTACAAGCCTAGGGATATATACTTAAATATTAAAGACACCATCTAAGACTAGTTAAATAAAAAAATATGAAAAGCTAAAACAAATAAACAACAGACAGACATAAAACTGTACGTAAGTACATATTTTTGTAAAGGGCCCCTCTCAGCATTTTGCCGCGGTAAGCCGTGACGCTGGTATTCTGAGGACCCCGATTAAAACTAACTTTAACTAAACAAACAAGTGACGCACTAAAATACTGACACTAAACGAAATAATGTTTATTTTAAATCTAAGTACTTATATAATACGTATAGCGGTATCGCAACACTATACACCGTGGGAACGAGGAATCCGACAAACTTTAACCATCGATTCTAGAGCCAATTTGTAGTATATAATGTGATATAACATGTAGTCCAATAACGCATAATTTCCAAGATATTTATTATTAAGAAAAATATTCCATAAGTAGTTAATTTAATTTGAACTTTGTCACCTTTAAAAGCATTATTTACTAAGAAATTGATTAAATTAATTTACGTTGTACGTTGATGACATTGCTATTTACAAGATGAATCTTTCTTAGAAAATATTGCTTTACGTTAAGGTGACAGAGTTTAAATTCAATTAATTATGTTTTTTTTTTAAATAATTAAGAACTGAAATTATGCGTTATTGGGCTACATGTTACATCACATTATATACTACAAATAGGCTCTAGAATCGATGGTTAAAGTTTGTCGGATTCCTCGTTCCCACGGTGTAAGTATAACAATACAACCGTTCCCTGGTGATAAATTGTAACTTACTGCCAGTTTGCTTTAAAAAGACCAATTTGTGTATAATTTTAATTAATAAACATTTAAACAATGATAATTTATAACACCTCATCTCTCACACATTTAAAAAAGGAAAATCTTGCTTATTTATAAAGAATAAATAGAAATGGCGGTAGTAGTAAACCAAGCATAAGCTCACGTAGGTACTTGTAGCCAGGTACACCTACCGTTACTTCGTAACTGTGTATCAGACAGACAGGAGGTTATCCACTAGCGACATGAAATGATTTTGAGTCTAGCCCAGAATCGTAAGGTAAGAAAAAAATATATATACCTAAGGATAATTGCTTTTGATCAAACCAGCCCGATAATCCTCCAGCCAGTTAAGGCTTATAATAATATGTATAACTAAGCAATATTGGTAAATAAAGTACTGAATTTTACCTGTTCATTCTGCTGAAGCCTTCGGATCTCAAAGTCGTACAAGTTAATGGGTGCCATAAAGCGCAACCGCCTGCAGGAACGACGGGCCTAAGGCGCGTCACGCGGCGCGCCGGGTGATGACTGATGAGCAGCCAGCGAGGGGGCAGAGTAGGAATGCCTCAGTCGGTAACGTAACTAACGTTTTTAATAGGATAATAGCGCGAGTAATGGCAGAAATGGACAAGGACCAATATTGGACACGGGATTCTTCTTTTAAAGAAGATAATGTTTAGTCATTTATATTGTAACAATTAATTTATGTTCTTTGAATTAAGGTTATGTTTTCATTATTAGTACCAGTCCGCGAAACGGGTCCAAGACTGGTTTCTTCGCCTTATAACGATAATATGTATCACCCGTTTTACGGGTCGTACCTACCTTATAAGAAAAAAACCGTACCCTTGAAATGAGATCACTTTTGTGTCCGTACGTCTGTTATAGATTTATTTCTTGATAACGTAGAAGTTTGGAATTAGGCATAATGATAGATCTTGAAGATACGCATATATATCACTTGTCATTAAATTGATTATACGTTATTTTACATTAATAGTTAGTTCAGTGTCCGTGGTAACACATCGGGTGGGGTATCATTTGAAAGAGCTCACTGTAAGAACTAGTATTAATTTAGTTTTTACTACTTATTTTAAATTCAGTGCTTTTAATGACATACCTAGCTAAAATGTGCTCAAAATGACCATACCCTCCGCCCCCTGTTCTCTGAAGTTTGTAAAGATATTTTTTTTAATGTGGTAAGTAGACATTACGCTATAGACTGTAGTCTATAAAAACTGCAGGTTTTTCAGAAATGCAAAAATGGCGAGAGTAAAGAAGAATTTTAATCAAATTAGGTAGACTCTTACAATGACCTTTTAACCTATATATGACCAAACCTTATCAAATACTAAACGTGTATTATCCAGAGCATATAGTGTAGCTTGATTAAATTTGTAAAGAATGCACATTTAAATCAATTATAAATATTTTAGAAGTTAGAACAAGTTTATTGATTTCGCAACGCCTAATACTGCAACTGAATATAATCGTTAAAGTTCCCTTGCGTCTCTTCTTTACTTACACTACTTCTTTTCCTACAAAATACGTTTTAATTTAGTCAAAATGTTTAAAGTTCGTCAAAATCTCTTAGAAGGGTCATTCTCAAAATACGAGTAAATTTATCTAACCTACTTGACTCATTTTTTTTGTCATATTTTAAGTAACTGAACTAATTATTATAATAATGGCTATCTTACACTCTTTAAACATGTATATTTGCCACAGATCGGATGAGAAATAAAGAAGTTATTAAGCTTTTAAAAAAAAAGTGTCCAGGTAAATTATTTCAATGCCAGGTAGGCTAAAAACAGTCCAGGTAAATTATGAAAACGCCAGGTAGGTGTCCAAGTAAATTATTTGATGTCCAAGTAAGACTGAATTTTACGTTTTTAGGGTTCCGTACCAAAATGGTTCAAAAGGAACTTCGTTGTCTGTCTGTCTGTATATATGTCACAGCAGGTATCATATCATAAGTCGAGAACTGTCACAATTAAGTTGTTGATACTCAGTATAAACATTTTTCACTATAAGAGGTACTCACAAAAAAAACCCGGGCCCACTTGATGTAAGGGCCGACTTACTATGCAAACCCGAATATGGCCTTTCGGGAAGCAGTTTCCCTTCATATCTCATCAAATATTGATCCTAGCATAAAAGAGTACTGAATCTTTTTTGTAGAGTATTTAATGTGGGTTAATTATGTCATAGAATTTTTTTTGCTATAGGCCACCGCGTTAACAAGTTATTTATAAAAAACTAAAAATATTGACCTTTACACCCCCCTCCACCCGTTAGCTCCACCCCCACCCGTCAGTACTTTTAGTATGTTGTTTGAAACACCATTCCCTACAAATATGCCAAAATTTGCTAATACACGAGTTATTTCCCCAGACGGGCAGTTGCTTAGGCTAAACAGGCTGTTTCTCATGAACCGTGATAGTTAGTTGAAATTTTCACAGATGATGTATTTCTGTTGCCTCTATAACAACAAATAATAAAAATAAAATTAAGTTGAAAATTAAAGGGGGGTCTAAAGACAAGACACGTGATTTTTTGTACGGTGGTACGGAACCCTTACAGTGCGGGTCCGACTCGCACTTGGCCGGTTTTTTATTTGGCGCCACACCAAATGTTTCTGATATCAAACAATACAATCGCGTAAAAGCCAAAACATAAAAATCATCAAAATCACTGTTTCTGAGTATCTACATACATACATACATACATGTGTGTAAAATGAAGTCACATTTAAATTAATTATAGCAAAATGTATAATTTACTTGGGCATTTTCTAACCTACCTGGACGTAACTTGGGCAAATCTAATCTACCTGGACGCCAAATGCCAAAAAGTCAAAGTAAATTAGATCCAGGTAAGTTAGAAAACACGTTGTTTATTTATTTATCACCGAAACTGAAATCAACTCAAGTAACTTACTATATTACATTCAAACTAGACTCAATACGCATGTCTTGAATAATATTAACTTTCTTTACTTGTTACGTACAAGGAGTAAATACCTGCAAGTAGATTAGATACTGCGTGGGCGAAGTTTTTTGATGGGCCGGAGAATCGATGTGGCAGGGAACACAACGCCGCTTGCGCACGTCCGTCCTCTTTGATGGTTGCCGACAACCTGACTGCTACGCTACAGGTGGGGTAAATGGGCCATTCCTACAAAAGTCGTACCCCTATTTAAAATTATGGTAAAAAAAAATTGTTGAGATAAACGAGAAATGATGATTGATATAAGTAGTAGATAATATATATTATTAGAAAATAACATAATTCCACGTTATACTACATCGGAATATATAATAATATTAATTTTAATAATTTTGAGGAAGGTAAGAGTTCCATTACGTTACCAAATTCTTATGCCAATAATAAATAATACAAACGAGCTATAATTTTATAATTGGTTTTATTAGAATTCTTATTATGTAAAGAAAAGAATAGTTTTATAAAATCACACATTAATCATACCAAAAATTAACACGTCTTATTTTTATTTCCCTTACGTTACTACAAGCCAAAAACAAGTCATAATTTTCACTATTTAATGTGTTAAATAAGGTACAAATTTGAGATCAATTGTTATCAAATTAGTAATCTATATACCGTAATATATTTTTATCACAATCATAGTTACAAAACTAATAAGCAGTTTAAATATAATTATAAACGAGATTTTTGGCACGGGACAATACGGAATGGAAGAGTCCTCTCCGTGACTGGTAACTGAATATAATTATTAAGAAACCTTCACAATGCACCATAAAGCTTACATTTTTAAATAATAAATCTCGAACTAATTTTCCAGTTCAGTAATTTTTTACTCCTTATGTACCTATACAATTCACTTGACTTTAATTTTATATTTAAATGTAAATAACAATAAGGTTGGATTTATTATTTAAATGTAAAGAAACATATTAAAAATAATTATTACAAAAAATTTTACTTTACTTAATATAATATGACTAGTTTATAAACGTTTTGCTAAGTCATACAAAAACTTCATACTAAATTATGTAATTTTAGGTGTAAGTAGGTACTGTATAATGTGTGTTTAAATATACCTACTACACAAAATAAAATAAAAGGCCATAGTTTATTTTAATATTTATTCATTAATATTATTAAATATTAAGATTCTGATATTTTATCTGAAGCGTAAATAAGCTTGTGGCCCTTTATTATTTTGTATAGTAATCTACCACTAGTTAAGTAGGTATATTATAATTTTGCTAGTTAAGTCTAAAGAAGTATCTCAAAAATCTGTAAGAGTACATAAATAGGTAGCTAATTATTTATTTATACTGAGTCTGCATACTTCTTTACAATTCCATTCCGAAACTTTGTCGTTCCGCTTTTACGAAACCGCCATTTTGGTTTCGGAATAGAAGTCACGGATCGCTACTTTCGTTAGGTTTTAATAAAATAACTCGTTACCAGCTTCAATTTCAGTTAAATCAAACAAAAATATGTTAAGTCAAATAAATTTACATTTGTTTAAAAATATCTATAAGCAATATTTATTCAAACTTACCTGAAACTTTGGTTTCGGAATACGGAAGCACAAAATGTGACGCTAGCGGTGCGACTACTTTACGATCACTTGCTGTAAAAACTGAGCGGGATAACAATATGGCGGCTATTGGTTCCTAGTCTAGAGTTGCCAGGCAAAATATTTAGTGGACTTGGTAGAATAAATACTTCAGTATCGCTTAGGAATAAGTGGTATCGGAATGGAAAATTCCGCCAATTTCAAATTACGTCCCTGAATAAATTAATTAAATAAAAATATTTCTAAGCACATAAAATCTAAATTAATCTAATAAAGGTGTAAAGTACACTTCAATCTAATAATTAATAAAGCCGGTAAATTTTTCCTATTAACTGTTTTTGAAATAAAGGTCTTGGTACCTACAGAAACAGTGGTGGGACAGCGTAAAATCTTCAGTTTTCTTCCACTAATTATTTTATAAAAAAATAAATCTTTACGCTAATTATGTAATTTAAACATAAAGTTTAAAAAAAAAATATACAGAATGATATAGTTTTTTTTTATTCTTGTAATAGTATTAGAAGGTGTTTAAAAAAAAAGTCAAATGTATGGGACAAGCAAAAAACGCGGGGTACAATTTTTGTAGGAATTGCCCAAATGCGCGCTTGCAAACGGCGTTCGATTTTGGTAACGGTTGTGTTGTAGGTACATTCAAGTAAGTTAGATGTTTGTAGCGGACGCTTACCTTTTCTTTAATAACTTTTTTATTTGTTAATCAATATTAATGAAATTTAAAAGAAATATTGTTTAATGTCTGTCTTGTTAATAAAACATAAAAGGTTGCCAATTAATAAGATAGTTCTCGACTTATTCTTACTTTTAAGTTAAGAGGCAGGTGTCGGACGCTGCTGTTTTGATCAGTTTTCGTAGTTTCGTAATTTATTTCAGGTATTTTATAACTAGTTATTATAAATATTTTTAATACAACAATAAGTTTACGGCACGTACTTTAACATATAATATTTTCAAAACTCTGCAGTTATAAAGAGATACGTTCTCACAGGCGGACACGTAAAAATCACGAAAATTGAGAATGACCCAGAAATTAAGTTGCGCGCACCGTTGTCACTCGAGTGGTTATCAACGCCCACTTGCGTGGACCAGAGTTAGCGTCTTAACCCGAGGTTAGGCGGCAAACCACGTACAAAAGTAGACGCTTAACTCTGGGTTAACGGCTAACTCTGGTCCGCGCAAGTCCGCCTAAGAGAAATAGACCGGCGGCGCTGAGCGTTGAGGTTTCAAAAATATTTGACTGTTTTTGGCATACGAGTATAGTTTCCGGACCGTCTGCCCAATCTAATGCATAAGTTTATGCCTTATTAGGTGTTTGCTAAGGTACAATCTTAGATATTGTTTTTTTTTAACAGTCCCGGACGAAAATAAAATTCCAGATTAAAACATATCTCTCACGGTAATAATGAAGTACTTAGTAACCTAAGTACATACGCATTTTGTGTCATCTTCATCCACTGGGATATTGATATTTAATCTACACCTAACCACGTCGCCCGAATAGCTCTGAAAGAGTATTACAATCGGTTAAATATTTATATGTTACTCTTTTCAGGTCACTGGTGGTGGCATTTCAAGCTTGTTTTTTCTTTCTTTTAAATGACACAAATAGACCAGGGTCGATAATTTTTAAAACCAAAAAAAATAATAGTAGCATGAAACCCATTAGAAAAGGAGGAGAATATTATAAAAATAAAAGGAAAAATAATTTACGGGCGATCTGAGGTCGGGAAGGGGGTGGGGGTGAGTTTTTAAGGGTAAAAAACGGTTTTTCTCGATTTCCGGCAAAACTAAAAGTCCTATCGAAAAAAATCAAATGGCAAAGTTGTAGGTAATAAAAAGATCTAAAACTTTTGTATTTACACTATTTTCACATAACCTCAAAATTTATGTGAAAAATCCAAAAAACCAAGTTTTTGGTTTTTTATTTTTATCTTTTACAAACATTATTTTTTTTTAACGAAATTTGGTGAAAACTTACCTTTTTATGTCCCAAATACGCTGTAATTTATTTGATTAAAAATATTTATTTTTTCACCTTATTTTGAATTAATATCGAAAAAACACCCTAATTTTCAATCGAAAATTCACCCGTCAAAATATCAGCTTTTTTCAAAAAGTTGGTATGGTTTCTGTTCGTTGAAATCTCTACTTTACGATGGTGAAAAAAAATATATATGTTACTACAGTAAATCTTCTCAGAAAATGCAATCATCCATACTGATAATCTGAAAAGACAAAATCGAATTAATAATGCCTTCACTATTTTATCGTGAATAAACTCCCATGAAAAAAAAAAATATTAAAGAAATAAATTTCAAAATGTATAAAAAATATATTATTATTATAAATCTATTAAAAATGTATAAAATATATATGGAAATCGGCCAAAAGTTTGTTATTAAAAATATACCGAATACTGGTTAGGCTAACGGTTGTAACAGCTGCTACGAAATATATAGTATATAATAGTAGGTATGTATGTAGTAAGACCCAGACCCGCCTAGCCCCTTCCCCACTTCTCCACGAAATACCGTGTATATATATATATATATAATAATAAATATATTATATGCGTAGATGCCTATTTATAACTATTTTAAGATAAATTATATATACCTGAGTAGATATACCTGAGTGACCTACGAAAAATTGTAGCCCATCAAAAGGTATTTCGTGGAGAAGTGGGGAAGAGGCTAGGCGGGTCTGGGTCGTACTACATACATACCTACTATTATATACTATATATTTCGTAGCAGCTGTTACAACCGTTAGCCTAACCAGTATTCGATATATTTTTAATGACAAACTTTTGGCCGATTTCCATATATATTTTATACATTTTTAATAGATTTATAATAATAATATATTTTGTATACATTTTGACATTTATTTCTTTAATTTTTTTTTTTTCATGGGAGTTTATTCACGATAAAATAGTGAAGGCATTATTAATTCGATTTTGTCTTTTCAGATTATCAGTATGGATGATTGCATTTTCTGAGAAGATTTACTGTAGTAACATATATATTTTTTTTCACCATCGGAAAGTAGAGATTTCAACGAACAGAAACCATACCAACTTTTTGAAAAAAGCTGATATTTTGACGGGTGAATTTTCGATTGAAAATTAGGGTGTTTTTTCGATATTAATTCAAAATAAGGTGAAAAAATAAATATTTTTAATCAAATAAATTACAGCGTATTTGGGACATAAAAAGGTAAGTTTTCACCAAATTTCGTTAAAAAAAAATAATGTTTGTAAAAGATAAAAATAAAAAACCAAAAACTTGGTTTTTTGGATTTTTCACATAAATTTTGAGGTTATGTGAAAAAAGTGTAAATGCAAAAGTTTTAGATCTTTTTATTACCTACAACTTTGCCATTTGATTTTTTTCGATAGGACTTTTAGTTTTGCCGGAAATCGAGAAAAACCGTTTTTTACCCTTAAAAACTCACCCCCACCCCCTTCCCGACCTCAGATCGCCCGTAAATTATTTTTCCTTTTATTTTTATAATATTCTCCTCCTTTTCCAATGGGTTTCATCCTACTATTATTTTTTTTCACTTTTTATTATTTTTAAAGGCTTCTACCCTGGTCTAAAAAGAAATTCAAGTTATTAGAGTTTTACATCTACACTGATCTTTGAAAATGGACCATTCTTTCAAAACTGTTAATATTTGATCTAAGTGAGTTGGCGCCGCGTCGCGCCCCCGCCGCACCCTGCGGCCACCCCCGCCGGCTCCGTTGTGTAGGAATACGGAATCTCAACTCAACTTTTCAATTAACTTCGAATTCTACTGAAACTTCCGGATTGTTTAAAGTGTACCATTAAATTCGGCCGTGGTTAAGCGTTTCAGCGATTGATTTTGTTTTTGAATGCGAAAACGAAAAAGTTTTCATAACAGAATTACGAAAATACGTTTGTTGCTTAATTTGAAGTTTTCTTAACCATTTGATTAATTACGGTTGTAAGGAATGATAATTCACTTTTAAGAATTTAAACGAAGTACGAGTATGATTCATTTCCCACAGACCCGTCAGCTGCTGTCCTTATTGAACCCCAAAGCGGCTTAACAGCACGACGCAAATTACTTGTAATACGACTCTCTCTCAGAAAATTTTCAAGAGGGGAACCTTCAAGTCGAGAATGGTAATTTTTGTAAGTGACCCTCGGGTAAACGAATTAACCATTCATTAAATTAAATCCAGACGTCTGTCCAAGTCTCAAAATTAGTTTAACGGAGGAATTTATATTTCGAGAGCATGCCCGCGAGTTATTTAGAACCTTTACTACTCTTCAGAGGGTATTCAGTTTCCATAAATCTGTGCTTTGATGAAAATACATTTGACGTACGTACCTATTAGGTAGGTACATCAAAATAATATATGTCAAAATATAGACGTTAAAACCATATTGTCTTTGACGTGTTGCAGTATTGTTTTAAACTCGGCTGTCATTACTGTCATTACTGTCAAGCCCACTTAAATTGTCGTTGCACGATTTCATAAATGTATAAATAAAGGACGTCGCGACTTCGTGGTACGAATACTATAGATATTTATTTATTGATTGCAAAAATCGTATTCTATGCACAAAACCTTCTATACAAGTTTTACCATACCTACTAACGCAACCCTAATTAATTTATGCAACACGCATGCACCTGCAGTTCGGTTAAGACACTGTGTACACAGTGTACACAGTGTACACAGTGTGCTTGGCGAATAGCACACAACTCCGCGAGCTGAGGTAACTCCCGGTGAAGTGATTAAAATATTATACCTGCTGGCTCATCATGGTCGCGTTTATCGCTGTAGGTAAAAGTGGATACATGGTGGGTACATGTGAGAATATGACGGATATATTTCTCCACTTATTTCCGCAGCTTAAAACGGAAAATACCCACTATATGGGTATTATTTGACTGTGATTCAATTTAATAATTAACATGACATGGATAATAAAGTAAACAATCATAATATATCATCGTTTTTATACAGTCACCAGCAAATATATTATGATCCAGCATTGGACCCGGAAATATCTGACACTTCCTTATTACAGGAGGGGTAACAGCGTGTCATATTTTGAGTCCATTATTGCGGTTGACTGTACGGACACTTTAACGATAAACGCGGCCATGATAAATAACAAACCCATTTAAGATAATTGAAGTACACAAAAATAATTTTACAATCCTACTATATTGTATTTTTGTTCCTGAATTTTCCTATTATACTCGCAGTCGTCAACTCTGAAAGCTTACAGCGGGCCTAGTATGATTGGCATTTATCGCGTCTCAAAATGTGGATAAGGCATCTGTCACTCTCGTACTTTTATACGTTTCAGAATTGTCGGAAAGTGACGGATGTTTTATCTACATTTAGTCACGCGATAAACGCAGCCATATTAGGCCCGCAAGGCCTCTATTCAACACGGTAAAAACCAAATAAGCCCTCTGTTATCGTATTGTCATCGTTTCGATAGCTCTTATTAACTTGAAAGTAATGGCGGGCGAGTTAAAATAATTATTTTCATCACACTTGCTCGTAAATAGTGTCCTAACATGCTAGAAAAATCGACCGTAAATCCAAAATAAAACCCGAGGGCCTTTTTTTACCATTACGTTACTTAAGTGCGTAATAGCTTTTTTTTTAAATATTATACGTGGACTCAAACTATCACAATACGTCAGGACCCCAATTCTTGTGCCATTCGATATGAAGTTTCATTCGAGATGAAATGTCAGTTGAATACTATTTCCTAACAATCTCGCATAATAAACTATTGATCTCATATGTCACTAGAATCGGACTCCGAACACGTTTGACATTATCTGTGGTAAGCCACAGACAATGATGTAGTCTGCCGCTAATAAGTTAAAAATATGATCTTTTGTCTGATTTTATTTCATTTCCTCGCAATTGTGATGAAAAACATTGTATGTTACACGGGTGAAAGGAAATACAAAGCTCGAGTCATTAAAGCCCTCAGCCTACGGCTTCGGGCTTCTAACAGACTCTCGTTTGTAATTCTTTCTTTACCACCCTTAATACACAATGTACTATTATGCAACTGGCAAAATGAAAATAAAATTAGCTCCTTAAGGTACGAGTGCCAAGGTTAGAGCGCGCGCTTGCGAGCTTTCTAATTATAGGCTCGAGTACCTTAAGAGCTAATGTAATGTAATGTAGCGTTGCATTGCATTCATAGCCTGTTCTACAAGCCTAAAATGATAATGATAAATATATACAGTGGCTAACCTTTCTCGTAGACGTTCGATGATTTTTCTGCTAGAAAATTTGTTGTTAGCAAAGTCATTTTCATTAATCTGATTGTAAACATTTAACAGTAAAACTCACAAACTATTAATTTGTGAATTTTACTGTTAAACGTTTAACAATAATTTAATGCTTAAAAAGTAGCTTTCATAATTTCAAGTTTAAAAAGTAACTTTCAATTCTGACAATTTAATATAAAAGTTGGAATGACAAACGAAACACCATTTTGTTGATAACCTATTGAACGGAAACATGGTAACCAAATAACAAATCGATGGATGTTAATCGTTTGTTTTTAGTAATTAAATAAAAATGTAAAGTTAAACACATACCGCCTAACTTATAAACGTGGAATAGCCGTGGGGTAGCTTAACCGTGCTTTGTCCTTATCTGTCAAATTCAAATGCCACAGTCACAGATAAGGACTAAGCACGTTTATAAATAAGGCGGGTAATTAGTAAACCACTAATATTGATATCTTTAACTGTATCAAAATACCACCTTAAGCGTAACCCAAGTGTGTATAGTGAGCGATTCCATGGTAAAACAGTTCTATAATAATAATTATAGAATTGTTATTATGATGGTTATCAACTTGAATCACTAAGTGTAACTTTAGGAGTAACTTTTTCTGTTTAAATGGCATTTCACTTAGTTTTCAAGTTTTGAAATCTATGTGTTTACTTACTTTTGACTCATAAGAAGTTAATTTAATTATGCTACTACTACTATAATCAGTGACATCTGAATCAATTTCTTGTAAGTATTCTATTTCATCAGTTTCTTTTTCTGTACCTAGCTAATTCGTTTTAAATGCAGGTTTTCACTTAGGGAATAATTGTGAATTTCTCAGTTACAGTTAATTTACTATTATTGTATGATGCAAGTAAACTTTGTACAGAATTTCGGAATTTGATAAATTTTAACAGACTTAAATAATATTCAAGCAATGGAAAATCCTTTTATTCCTTTATTTTAAAAACTACTGAATATGTAAATCTCAAAGGATAACATACACTGAATATTAATCTATACATAGGTACATATTTACATTACAGGTTATTGGTAAGTTAGTTCGTTTGGTTTTGTTTTCATCTTAGACCATTTCAATTGGCACAGACTGTACCTATTGTATATAATTTTGCTACTTTAGAATGATACGTAAATGTCGTTGTATTGTTTCTGAATCCGCTCGTCGCTACCTGTGACACCGACCATTGGCAAAATAGTAATAAAACGTGATCGTCCGTGTAGTAGTAAGTTTTGTATGGGTCCCAATTTTCAATGAGCACGTGCATGGCCGGGTTTCGCTCGCGTCCCTTTGTCCCGCCCAGATACGAGCGCGGCCACGTGCTCGCCCGCGCCGCATCCCGCACATAGGACCAACTACATGCGTGCCACTGAAAGGGACCCGCTCTGTCATACATTCAAGTGTCAATATCTATTCGAATTGACGTTGTTTTCCCGGTTCATATGCTTCTTACTATTTAAGCAATAGCAAAAATTGTAAAACATTTATGTACGTACATCCGACTGCGTCCACAGACTGGACTACACCAACTCATATTAGAACGTTAAAAAGATTGAACATCGAAAAATGATAATGTTTTTTTTTAATTTAGAATTACTTATACACGGTATGAAACTGCATTGTAAATAGTTTTAAATGTTTAGGATATAATATTATGGATTAGCGGGTGATTAAACTTAGTAAGCTTAGCTTAGTTTCTATACCATCAATAATGAGATCAAATGTTATCTTGAATTAAATACAATTAGTATTTTTTCCAGCTTCTAGAAAAAATGCATTATGCTGTTGGCAATAAATCGGTATTCCACTGTTGCAATAGCGCAGTCTGTGTGAAAACGATTACTATGTAGCCTGTTCGGCGTGCGCGTTACTCCCGCGACGGCTCGCGACCGGCTCTGCGGAATAGTATTTTATATGTATTACCTTTTAGTTACTCGTACGAGCGTGCGATGTCGAGATCATCTTCGTTACAATAATTCTTTAAAAAAATTTATATTAAACTTATTTAATAATGTTACAGACTTTGAAACTGTATATTACCAAACCGCGATTAGTTTTGGGCGGATCGGTTGTTAACCGTGAATGTAAGCATGTTTAGCACAACAGTACTTATAACTTATAAATCACTAGCTGCCCGCCAGCAGCTTCGCCCCGCTGCAAATTTCCCATTCGCGTTGGAATTTTCTATTTTTATCTTACATATAAACCTTATCCTGACAATAACGAACACAATAAAAAATAAATCAGGCAAATCGGTCAAGCCGTTCTTGAGTTATAAAATTACAACGAAAAGTGGCATTTATTTTTATATATATAAATAATCAATAAATATAATCATAAGTCGATCAATGACTATCATCATACTTTAAGCGTGTCTGCACTTAATACCTGACATAGGTAGAAAGCTTACAAAATATGTGTACACATATTTAACTCGATATATTTATGAACTCGACTGTAACGGTACCTACATTTATATTACCTATGTAAGTAAATGAATTATGGCATTTTTTTGGTAATTGCCTGAAGGGCCGAAGACAAAAGTCCTTGCTTTTGTTTGCATTTAACTTGAAATACTTTAAGAAAAAGGGCAGAGGTGAAATTCCCTTCCGGAGACCTGGGAAGGGAGGGCCCAGGTACTGCCGGGCTCGCACCGGCTAAAGACACCAATGCCCTTGTTTATTATTTATGACATTTAGGTAGACACACATCAGATGTGGAGTTTGATTCTTCGTAACCAACATGGTCTACCTTACCAAGCAGAAGTCAACACTACGGGACATCCTAAAAACGATCGTATTTATATAATATTCTTACCCTTTTTAGGGTTCCGTAGTCAAACTATTTCTACTTCTTATATAGTCTTCTCATATAGCTTTCGCTTTCTATTGCAGCTTTCCAGTAGGTATATTGTATTATTATCGCCACTCTCATCAAGCTCGTTTGTCATGCTAATTGCATGCAATGTCTACCGGCGCTCTGCGGCGGCACGCCACCTGCCTAGTGCTCGTCTGCCTCAGAACCCACCGAGGCCTCATTTAACCGAACACAGTCCTTATAAGTATAAGTATACGAATCGGCACGAGGTGCGTAGGTATTCATGAAGCTTTTGATTTTCAACTTAACCAACTCAAGCAGACATCTAGTCCATCTAGGCAACAGGACTACCTTTTGTGTTATATTGTTTACAAATTTATATAATTTGATAAGTAGAAGCGCTGCAACAACTACGTTAAAGTAACTGATACCTATGTATTTTTAAATGGTCACCATTTTAACGCTTACATAAAATAAACTTTCAGTGCGGTGTAAGTGGCAAAAAGGAAGAAATGTGTAATTCGCGCTGGACAGCTATTAGAGTAGTTAGTAGTGAGTAGTCGCCTTAGGAAAGCGTACGTGGTGCTCATTTCATTAGTCTCGCTCGCGCCGCCCGCGCCGCCCGGCTGGGCGGGCGGGGGGCGGGGACCCAGTAGCAGCGGGTGCTAAACAATACAACGACCACTATGAAGTATTTCCATCAATTACGAATTTTCAATATTTTCTAAATTATTATAAAATTCGGCCGTGTGATTGCCGGCACAGAATAGTGCGACTAAGGGATTTAAGGCTTGTAGTACCTACTGTTATGTAGACGATGGGCTTGCAACCTGCCACTTATATTAACATGGTAAGCATCGTAGCCTGATTGTGCAAAATGTCGTTACTGAATTAATGACAACTTTTTAGAGTTTCTGGTGATTCTGTAGCTCTGCCTGGGAATGAAGGTGTGAGTGTATGTATGTACTATAAAGTTTATAACTCACTAACGGTGGAACTTGGTTCGTAAAAGCGATACGTATTACCTACATGGAATAATAAGGCAAAGAGGGTGGTGTACTATTCGTATAAGTGAATGCGGACGCAAGTTAGCATTATACTTACAAAAATCTCCTTAACTGTTAATGTGTTGCAACTGTGTGTAGTGTAAAATTACACACTATGTTTTACATACATACATACATACATAAGCTCACGCCTTTATTCCCAGAGTGGGGTAGGCAGAGCTACAGAATAACTAACAACTGTAAAACTTGTTAATAATTCTGTTTACCAGTGTATTAGTGACAGGTTGCAAGCCCATCGCCTAACAGTACTAAACAGCCTTTATTCCCTTATTCGTCTCTTAAGACATCCACGGGAGGACATGGAGTGGCACTATTCTTACCCGGCAACCAGGCGCCCGAATTTTAGGTGAAAATTAACTGTACCGGGACTAACGTACAAAATAGGAGTATAGAAAGTTGGATTGGATTAGGAATGCTCGTCCCGCCTCGCATTGTCATACTGGGCCTCTGTTCTAGGCGGTAAAACTTTATTCTCTTTGACCTGTTGTGGTATTGTTTTAAACTTGGCCGCCATTACTGTCAATTAAATAAGGGCTACCAAAAACGTGAACATTACGATAACAGGTCAAAGACAATATTGCTTTTACCGCCTAGAATCTCGGCCCTGCTGCTCTGTCTTGAGGTCCATCGAAGCCGCAAAACAGGGCGCTATTCTACAAGAACAAACAATATTGCTTTTGACCTGTTATCATATAGTCAACGTTTTGATAGCTCTTATTTACTTGACAGGAATGTCGACCGAGTTAAACGCAATACCATAACACGTCAAAAGCAAATATTGTTTAACGTCTAATTTTTTGGCAAGGACGCTACCAGCCGCACTACCAGTAGTGCCGTTTACAATTTTTTCTACTCCTGTACTTTTATTAGTCTTTTACATAGTCACGAACACTATTATAAGAACATAGATAATATGACTTCAGAAAAGTCTATAACTCTATTCCCCATAACAGCTCTCGGTGTCGTAAAGTCGCCCTAACGATACGCCACAGATTACTAAGTGTAGCCTGTTAATCATATTTTAACGATTGTGAAATAGGGACTATAAAACACCTAATGTTTTGAGAAATGATTTCAGTTATCTGATTGGTCGATTTTAAAATAGCTGTATTCTGATTGGTTGATACGAATTACAAAGTTTTTTTAAAAGATTTAAATTAGTTAAAGAGAAACACGTACCTAAAAGAACCTATCGTTCCGTTTGACAGTCGATGTGTATTGTGATTGGTGGATTTAATTTAGTGAAGTATTCTGATTGGTCAAATTAAAATGTTTTGGAATTGTAAATAATTATTTTTTCCATTCCGTCAATTTAAAAACAAAGTAAACCATAGACACATATTTTGTCATTTTCTTGTTTCCCGCTCGTTTGTTGTTCTTTACTTCGTTCGTTCGTTTGTAAGTTTTTTCGCTTAATTTTGCATTTCATTTGAAACCTAGTCGTAGAAAAAGTATTGTATGCAACGGTGTATAACTAAGTCAAAAAACACTCGTGGCGCTTTCCTTTACGATGTTCGCCTTCGGCTCACATCGTAACTCACGCCACTCATATATTTTGACCTCTCTTATACAACTATTGCATAAACTACTATAACGACACTACCCAAACTATTTCGGATTAAGTTATAAGTACTGTCAACACGAAAAAGTTTTGGAACATAATTCTTCGTTTATGTTCGTAAACTTTGTGTAAGTAAATCATGAAATTAAAAAAACGGCCAGCAGAAAAGTAACTCTTTGTTTTTTAATCAAAGCAAACCTTAAAAAACGACCAAAAATAAATAACCCGGTTTCCTTCGTTACCCGTGTGTTACTACCCATTTTACTACCAGTAGTAACAAGGGTATTTTTTTTTGCCCGTGCTACCACTAACTGCTCTGGTAGTTACACGGGACATTTTTTATTTCCTATATTACTACTGCCCATTATCAGAGGATTTTTTTTCACGGTTTCTTAACCAGTTATTAAACAACTTTTTTTTCCATTTTCATAACCAGAAACTAGGTAGGTTTAGGTTATGTTAGTTTTGCAGCAGGCCCGGAGGGCCAAACCACCCAGAAATAGGAGCTCCGCGTAAGCGGAGCTCCGTCGGCACTGTCTAATTGATTTGAAGTTTGAGTGGTGTATAGCGGTACCTAGGTTCTGGTTATGAAAATGGAAAAAAAGTCTTGTTTAATAACTGGTTATGCAACAGTGAAAAAAAATCCTTATTCATAACCAGTTATGAAACCTTGGATATGAAAGTGGACGAAAGGCCGACATCTTCTTCCGATGATGTGATACCACGAGAAAATGTTTTGTAGTAATAAATATTCGCACAACAATCATTTATCCATCAAATGTCAGTCAAAGGTCGGAACAAATTATTGTCAGTGTTATTTGATTTTTGTTACATTTTCAAACTTCAAAACTAAAATAATAAAAAGGATTTCCCGTAAAAGAGGTGGATCATCAATAGGGTCTTAGTCTAAAACCTCCAAAACTTTTTCGGGTTGACAGTACAACTTAATCCGAAATAGTTTGGGTTGGTTTGGCTGGTAGTGTCCTTGCCAAAAAATGTAACGTCTAGAATCTCGGCCCAGATATTATTTTACCCAGTAGAATAGAGGCCCTGTACGAATATCGTTTTTGAGAAACTGATATGTTTACACGCACATTATTAATTTTTTTGTGCATATTTACAACTTACATAATATGATGGCTATAAGTGTAACCGCGCCCGCACTAGCGGCACCTCGCCCAGGGGAAATGTAAAAGAGAATTCTCTGATTCAGGAAACTGACTAACTGCTCCACATTGCACGTTGCAATCAAATTGTAGCACACATTGAACTTTACGAATGGATAGCTTAAAGCGAAAGGACGGTGTAAGAGCGTTTTCACACTATCTGATCCGATATCGATATCGGACGCCGCCGATACGATATCGGGGCAAGTAAAATGTATGAAATATGTACAAGTCTTTCACATTGTCCGCCCCGATATGTGACATCTGACAAGTCTAATAATAATAACTAGTTGATAATTCTGTAAACACATTTTGCACAATTAGTCTAAGGGCTGGTTTTTCAATCTCCAGATAACACTATCTGTCAGGTAAATTGTAGCTCTGGCCTTATCTGTCTTTTGACAAAGAAAAGGATAGAGCTACAGTTTACCTGACTGATAGTGTTATCTGGTGCTATTTTTATTGTACCTACATACAAAACAAAAGAAGGGAGTGTGCGAGGAATGTGTTGCGAGGAATGTCTTGCGAGGGATGTGTTGCAAGGTGGCGTCTGGCTCCACTCCCGGCTCACCGCACCCCGCCCGCTTATTTAAAAAGAGCCCGCTACACATCCTCGCTACGCATCATCACACCGCTCAGCTACCTCGCGCATCTTTGGTGGAAACATTCACACCGTTACACCTCCTCGTGACAGCCTCGCGCCGCTTAGCTACCTCGGACATCTCTGTTGGAAACGCTGCCTAATTCCCTTAGTCGCCTCTTATGACATCAAATCAAATCAAATTAAATCAAAATATTTATTCAGTAAATTGGCCACATACGGGCTCTTTTACACGTCGGTAATGAGTGAATCTACTAGCGCTTCGGACAAGACCATCATTGCGGAGAAGAAGCGCCGTAAGAAAATCCAGCAGAAGGATTTTTTTTCAAACAGTAAATACAATAATACTTAAAAATAAGTTACATTAAAAGGTAATAAAGTAACAAATATTAATTATTATAACTAGCGAAAATATAAACATTGCAAAAGTACGGTCAAATACATTAAACCAAAAATAATGACTAGGAGAACAACACGACGAGGTCTCTACGTCAAAAGCTAACTGAAATAATTAATTGAACAAAAAGTCCTTGCAGACGTGAACAGACCGGACTCTACAAACAGCACCTGTTCACGAGTACGACGCGCATCTCAGCCATCGCAAAAAAAAATCGTTTGTTCAGTGCAAATGGTAGGTTAGGTAGGTCGTAGCCTTTTCCGGGATTTTGCCAGCTTTAGGTAAATAAACATCTGAATATCCGATCCCTACTCGCAATTTATGTGACGCCTAAATCTACAACTACATAAAAAGACCGGGCAAGAGTAGGTCTGACCATGCTCATTATTGCTCATTATAGGCTTCCGAAGCCGTTACTACTCAAAAATGAGCAAGTAAACTAATTCTCTATTTAATAGTACATTACTACAGAGACCGGCAAGTAGGGGGTTGCCGGCCAAGTGATATAGCCGGTTGTACGTTATTTTACAGACTGAAGTTGTTTAGAATTTCATTTCATAGAAATTTTTTCTCGTATTATCATTTCATAGAATAATCAATATGTAGAATAATTACTTTGAAGACTTTTAAATCATCGTTTTTTATTTTAAATAAAATTCAATGTTTCTTTTTTCATATCATAGAACAGCAAATTAAATATTCTTTGTTCTCATATTATTTATTTAAAATATAACTTAATAACAATAAAATCAACTTATAGAGTAGGGTGCAGTTTGTGAAGGTGTGTGAAATGAAACGTTTGAAAAAAAGCATACGATTTTAATTTGCAGTCAAATGGTATATCGCATAGCTTATTCAAGAGATATAAAAAAAATAACCTCGAAGGCTAAGGCGGGAGCTTGCTTCGCTTCGCTCCCGCCATAGCCTTCTAACCTAACCTATTCAAGTCGGTTCTGCCCAGAGAGGTCTTGCTCGCTCGCTTCGCTCGCTCGCTCACTCATATTTATATCATAATATAGTATTTATCTTATAACCCAACCTTCTAAAAAATGCACTGACCAAACAATATTCGTTGAAAAATAATTATATTGTTTGATAAGTATGTGTAATGAAAAAATAAAATTACAAAATTCATTGAATTGATTTTCTGTCGAATTTGTTTCTTTCAAGTAAAAGGTTAAAAAAAAAAAAATATACGAAGCAAAAATACAAGGACCAAATAGTATATGAAACATTTTCTGTGAAACAAAATTCTGTAATTTTTCAGTCTGTAAAACAAGGGGACACCGATATAGCCGGATAGTTTACTAGGATGGCAACCGCTTTACACGGCGAGGTACGAGTATGTATAGTGCTTTTCTCAAACATATGCAATGAAAAAAAAAATACATCACTCAAAAAAGTAAACTGATATATTCACCCTAGGGAAGAAAAGTAATTGCATGTTAAAATAAAGTACCAGGAGCGCAGCGGTAATTAGGAGGCATATCAGGTATAGCGCAACTTAGATCGCAGGCGACACAGCGCGGATGTCTCCTAAACATTTTATGCAGTCCTAGTATTCGACGTTATAACTTTATCTCAAAAGTTTCAAAAAAAATAAATAGCTATTAACACAGCTATTAAAAAAAATCTGCACTGCGTTCATACGAAATCGTTTATTGTTTTTTATAATACGCATAGTGGCAGAATGTCATGATGCCTGTGCCACAAATTTATGTGGAATGGAAATTAAAAAAGAGGACTTTGCCGGCCTAGGCCTGCACGATTTGTATGAAGTTCCATTAACGACTTCGTGTCCTAGCCGCACCTGAAACGTCATACTTCGCAGCCGTAACATAACATCAATATTTCATTACATGTTCGAAAAAGCTTATTTTTGCCGTCTTAGATTATTTTAGTGGTTTGTTACATAATTTTCACAAAATCATTATTTCCGTGAAGCGATATTTCTTTTCGCTTTTTTTCCCATTCTTAATTTGACCCAATGTTATTTTTTCCTGTTCGGTTTTATTACCGTCGCTTTTATTCTCGTTCGTCTTTTTACCCAGTCGCATTTGTTCCCGTTCGATTTTATCCCAGTCGCACTTATTCCCAAAATTAATTACATCGTAATGTAAGTAGGTTTAGGTTATGTTAGTTTTGCAGCAGGCCCGGAGGGCCCAATAACCCAGAAATAGGAGCTCCGCCATAGCGGAGCTCCGTCGACTGTGTCAAATTAGATTTTTGGAATTAGAAAAAAACGACAGTGAAAATATGGTACCAGGAAAAGAAGCGACTGGATGAAAATCGCAAGGGGAGAAACACGACTGTGACAATATGGTGCCAGGGAAAAGGCTTCTGGTAATTACCGCGTTCGGGAAAAAACGCGAAAGGAAAATTTGCTTCAAAGAAAAAATGCGTTTGGGAAAGTCATCTAACAAATCGTCGTATAGCCACCGTTTTAATTGCTCTTATTTACAAAGCCAAGCTGTCAACTGACAGTAATGTCGGCCGAGTTAAAGCCAAAACCGTTTCTGTAACAGGTCAAATACGGATTTTACCGCCAAGAATAGAGGCTGGACTTCTATCTACGACGATAAGCAATTATCGTTTTTAACGTGTTACCTACTAAAAAATGATTTGTTAGAATGAAAAAATGTCAAAAATGATACACTTTTTACCATAGGAGGTAAAAACCATATAGTGTTTGACCTGTTATTATGGTATTGTTTTAACCATAGATTTAGGATGGTTCGCGCGCTGCGCTTACAAGATACATGAAGCGTGGGAGCGAGAAACTCTAATCAAGTGCAAACCGCCCGAGAGAAAGAGAGACAGCGAATGAAGTACCAATATGTCATTGTTTTCGCGAGTAAGAGGCCTTAGCGTCCCGGTGTGTTGTACGTGGCAGTGAAATTTGTGCTTTTTTATGCTGATTCTTCGATAAAAATTGTGAATATTACGTTTTACAATTATGGTCTCGTGTTCTGTACCTGGATGTGACGTTACAAGGCGAAATAATCCGAATAAACACACTTTTCACAGGTAAATACGATTTTGTCAATGGAATTTTTCGAACCATATTTTGCTTAATTTTGGCAAGTAATCGGCTCGGACAGAGATGTTTCAATATTATTTAGTTTCCTTTGTATATGTTTAAGTATATTATGTGATTTTAAACTAAATTCGCGAATTAAATGTGTAAGGAAGTAAATTGTTTGATTACGATAGTGCTTGACAAAGCGGTGACGTCAGAAGTGTCGATAAAAACTTTTATGACATAATTACGAATTATTTCGTCAAATTATGTATCAGTTACAAATTGTTTATTAGGTAAGTACTTATTATTTTAGTACCTAAAAGTATTCAAACCTTGGTAGGTAAATGAATATCTGATATTTTTTCAGGTTTCCTCGCAATTCAGCATTGATGGAAAAATGGATGCGGACTATAAATACACCAGATTGGACTCCTAGTACGAACTCCACTATCTGTAGCAAACATTTTGACGGCAAATGTTTTATACAAAGAATATTTTCTCATGAAATCCATTATTGAAATATATTTTAACCTTAGATTTAAACATGAAAACAAATTGTTAAAATTAAGCAGGGAAACGATACGAACACATCTCAACAAAACTGTTATATTCAGAGGACAATAAATAAAATCATTCAAAAGTATATGAAGTGTTTTAATTAACAGTATTATTTATTAGTATTCATGTATCCAGTTGAAAATAAAACATCCTTTTATAATATGCAGATTTAATGCAGGCTTAATCGTATTCCACGACTGCAAAAACATAAATAATTTCAATAAAAAAATATTAATTCGCTGTCGTCGCCCGTCACCATCGCCTGTCGTCCGTAGTCGTCGTCATTGTCCGTTGCCGTCGTCATCCGTCACTGTCGCCTATCACCCGTCGTCGTCGTCATTGTCCGTTAACCTTCAATCATCGTCGGGCGTCGACGTCATCCATCATCCGTCGCCTGTCGCACATCATCTGTTGCCCGTCGCCTGTCGCACATCATCTGCTGCCCGTCGCCTGTCGCAAATCATCTGTTGCCCGTCGCCTGTCGCACTTCATCTGTTGCCCGTCGCCTGTCACACATCATCTGTTGCCCGTCATCTGCTGCCCGTCGCCTGTCGCACGTCACCTGTTGCCCATCGTCGCCTGTCACCCGTCACCTGTTGGCCATCACCTGTTTGTCGGGTCGACGTGGGTCGATGGCTAGACGTGGTTTGTTGGGTAACGTGGGTTGATGGGTCGATGTATCGAAGTGACTTGTCGGGTTGTCGTGGTTTGTTGGGTCGACGTGGGTTGATGGATCGACTTAGTTCGACCCGACGATCCACGTCCGTCCACCCAACAAACCATGTTGACTCCACGAACCGCATCGGCCCATCGACTCACGTTGACTTCACGAACCACGTCAACAGGTCGACCCGCGCCAACCCATCGACCCACGTCGATCCATCAACCAACTTTAAGTATTGATATAAAAAAAAAAATCGATATCAGTTCCTGTTTTCTACACGATTGATTGATTATATTACTTTCTGTACAAAAAAAACCCGCCGACTGATAAATAATCGATAATTGTTTGTTTTATAGTGGACAACACTATTTGGAACTCACACATAGACATTCACCAACACATGTACATATTTTTTTTGGACATGTCTCCAAGCCGCCTTTGTGTATCTTGTACATCCTATATCTATGGTTTTAACTAAGCCGCCATTACTGTCAAGTAAATAAGAGTTGAATAGAGGCCCGTAAAGGTGGCTTTGTAGCGGTTTGTGTCTACGCTAGTTCGCGCAGGTGGGCGCTACGAAACAGTGTAGCACACAGGAATTACTCGGAGGCTCGTTTTAGGCTGGTCCGACAATTGCGTGAACGTGCGTAATTGTGCCCCAGCGGAGCCGAGAATACCGCCACTAAACGTACGGACTCAACATTTAAAGTCTTTTTAGGGTTCCGCACCTCGAAAGGTAAAAGCGGAACCCTTATAGGATCACTTTGTTTTCCGTCCGTCCGTCCGTCCGTCCGTCTGTTAAGACCCTTTTTCTCAGGAATGCGTGAAGGTTTCAAGCTGAAATTTATATCAAATACTCAACTATACTGTCCCTTAGAGCTGTGAAAAAATCAAACTTCTAAGCCAACGCAATCAAAAGATACAGCCCCTTATGCCACAAATTTTCGAAACTCGCAAGGGAATCAAATCATACAGGATACTTCCCGTGAACTCAGAATCTTGAAATTAAGTAAGAAGCAACGTCTCATAGCAGCGATAAAAAAAAATACGAAAACTGTAAATGTTTAGTAATTGTTTGTGCAATAATAGTACATAAGTTTTATTTTATTCAACAATAATAACATAAAAAAATACAACAAAACACAATAACTGAAAAAGAAAACTAAAATTAAATAAAACTAACTCTAAATATATAAATTAACTAAAACATTAAATCTAAGAATGGCCCCTGCGGCATTGTACCAAAGATGCTGGCAGCATTTCCTCGCTGGATGGTTAAACTTATACGTTGAGCGAGGAAACTGCCAGCTCTTCGGTCTCCCGTGACGTCAATGAGCCTCTTCGAAACTTCTTTGAAGAGGCTCCGAGCGCTAGGACCCCACGGACCGAGGGTCTCGACGCCGAATGGAATAAACATATATTCTGGGCCGAGACCACTATATTTTACTACCTTCATGCTTTCGGCCGCTTCAGCTGCCGCACCTGCCCTATTAGAGGTCCGGTGGAGATGTGATGGGGCTAGCGTGTCTACACAGGTTGCATCCCACACTAGCACCCGTCCCATATTCCACGGGACCAAAATGTTTAGTTACATCATATCATACACTATATGTATAATAAAAATATTTTTAATAATTTTAAAGTTACTACCCCTTTCCTCATGAACGCGTAGAAGTATTAAATTGAAATTCATATCAAATAATCAAGTCTAAAATACCTTTAAGCCGTAACAAAATCAAACTTCTATGTCAACGCAATCAAAAGAAACAGCAATTTAAGACGCATATTTTCAAACTCGCAACTACTCGCAAGGGAATCAAAACCTAAAGGGTACTTCCAGTCGATCTAGAATCTTGAAATGTGGCATGAAGTAATGTTTTATAGCACATAAGTATAAAGGAAAAAATCAGAATCCTTAAATTTTTTGTTACATCAGATATTTTAAAACGATTGTCGTGATGGGTGAACTTTTACTTATTTACCTAAAGGTTTGTACGGAACCCTCGGTGCGCGAGTCCAACTCGCACTTGGCTGGTTTTTTTTTTAAATAAAAACAAACTTTTTCTTCTAAGCCAGATACTGATTCGGAAAGTGCCTCGTACGAAAAGCCGTCTCGTTCCGTAAATAATGAAGAAGGTAACGGCAGTGAGTTACCTAGAACTCCAGTGGAGTTACCGATTTGCCGACTCATAACTATGAGAACCAGGCGGTAAAAAAGTCAGACACACTCATTGTTGTGTTCCGGTTTGGGGATAAGACAGCCGGAGAAATGACTAGCATAGAGGCATTCCATCTTAGCCTCAGGGTTGGCAACGCATTTGCAGTCTTAGGATTGCATTGCAGTCTTGTGATTGCGAATGTCTATGGGTCACAGTTTCCACTTACCATCAGGTGGTCTGTGTGCTCGTTTGTCTACTCGATGCCATTAAAAAAAAAAAAAAAAGAAGTTACAAGGCTCGCCCATACATGTATTGCAAATAATTTAACTACGGAAACAAAAAGAGAACCTAGAAATTCTTGTTCGTTTTTAGGGTTCCGTAGTCCAACTAGGAACCCTTATCTTATAGTTTCGCCATGTCCGTCCGTCGTTCCGTCCGCAGCCTAGCTCAGAGACTCTTAGTACTAGAAAGCTGTAATTTGGCATGAATATACATAATAGTCACGCCAACCATGTGGTAAAATTAAATCTTGAAAACATTTTTTTGAGTGTAGGTACCTCGCCTACCCGTAACGTGGGGATGTATTTTTTTCTCGTCTATCCCATAGTGCTGGGTGTCGTTGGATAGGTCTTTCAAAAATATTGCCTAGTCAACTTTTTCATTAACGGATCCGTTTATGAAATATTAAGCTTTAAAACACTAATTTTTGTTAGAGTCAAGAGTTTGAATGTTGCCCACTATTTGACGTTATCAAAAAGTGGGCAATATTCAAACTCTTGGGTTAGATGCACGGCTTGGAACAAAAGTATATTTAAAAAAAATGGAAAAGCGAAACATGCTAGAGCGAAATATATCTTTCCGCACGATGTGCAGCTAAGAAAAGTAAAAAGCACTAGTTCGAAAAATCCAACCTTCCGCACGATATACAGCAACGAAAATACCGCCGTAGGAATAATGATTCGTTTTATGTGGACGTGACATCTGTCCAATAATTGATTTTGTTGTAAATTACTTTATCGTTGATTTTGGTTCGCAAATCCAGAGCAGTTTTGTGGGACAACTTGTACTATTCATGAAGAACTTGCATTGAATAAAATAACAGTGAAAAGATCACACCAGAAAGATCACCTTGAAGTGGATGCTCGCTATCTATCATAGTGACAAAATTCCTGATAACAGATAATTAAAGCCTGGTGTCTATTAGACTATACATATGTAATATGCAAATTTAAAAAAACACTAATTTGCACAGTGAAATATCACTTCAAAGTAAGTGTTTAAATTTGTACCTAATTAATACATGTGATGTTGAAAGAAATTTATTGTCATTTATGCCACATTCACTTTTACGTTTGCTTTTAACGGTTTTGTTTCGTTGTAACCAAATGAAGTCGATGATTACATAATTTGAGTTTTTATGTAATTTTTGGCAGTCAACATTCGCAGAAATTATAAAATCGTAATGATTTCAGATGCACATTTTTTAAACGCAGAGAAACAAGTTTCCAATTTAAAAAAAAGCTAGTGTGGTAAGCTACACGTACTTAGCTTGTAACAACTCCGATCTTTTTCAGTGTGAGAACTTACCTCACCCTTTAACTACTTCTAAAGCGACTAAAATAGAGGTTCTTGTTACCTCAACAGACGGGTGATCCGTAACACAGCGCGACTGCTGCGGCGCGCGAAGTGCGCGAACTGCGGGCGCGGCGCGTGCCTGGGCCCTTACCCTATAAGCCAGTGCTAATTAAGAAGTTTCTGCCCGATCGACGTAAATTTCCTTACGTTAGACTCGTCGCGAAAAAGTTAGACCTGTAAAATTACACAAGTTTAAAGATAAATTGCATTTTCCCGGTTTAAAGTCAAACGAGCGTGGCGTGATGAAATTATCTGCTTTACTCAACCTGTATCTTTGGAACCGTAATAGTTAGCCGGTTAACTTTTCTTTTACAGAATTTGAGTTATGTATGATACTGTATTTCCAACAAATAATAAAGAAAACAAAATGTGACGTTTTTCTCCTACCTTTATCGTTCAAACGGTAATACACACAAGGCTCAGAATTATTTAAGTGTAATCCTAAAGTAAAAAGACCAATAATAAACACCGGCCAAAATAAGTTCGAAAAAAAAGGCAAGAAATAAAATTAACAGAATATTTTTCTAAGGTTGCTATAATCTTAGGTACTTAACTGACTATACAGTTAAAAAACTATAATCTCTAACATTTATATATGTATACTAGCGACCCGCCCTCGCTTCGCTTCGGTTTAGATTTTTCATACAAAAGGATTTTCCCGCTAATTCCCGTTCCCGTGGGAATTTCGGGAATTCCTTTCTTAGTGCACCTCTACGGAACCTAAGCTACGTCCCTTCCAAATTTCAAGTGCCTACGTTTAGCCGTTTAGGCTGTGCGTTGATATGTCAGTCAGTCAGTCAGTTTCTCCTTTTATATATTTAGATATAGTCTAGTGTATCAAAAACCCCTTGGTAAACTATTTATTGTTCTAATTGCCATTTTAAATACAATACCATTTTAAGTTTAAAATTGTATGACGTTACTAAACTAAACTAATAAACATATTGGAAAATTATTACTATCTTCTGGACACGGGTAAAGAAAGGACTTTCTTATGCCATTAAATTTATGTCAAGTTCTGGCAAACCCTGAAATTATACCCCCTTATTCATAAACGCACTAAGTATAAACCTATTTTAGTTCAAGTGTGCTTTATTAATTTTCGTTACATGCAAATATAGCAATTACAGATAAGGAAGGACACAGCATAATTTTAACCCTTATTACCTATTGTTGTTTGTGAATAAGAGGTGACAGAGTTCTGTGGCCCCAGACGAGATGCATTGCCACGTTATCGTTATCTAAGGTGTTTAGCTTTGACGTCAGCTGCCAGACGGTCGCGTAGAAAAGCACCCCGAAAATGAGACCTAGCTAGATGAATATCTAACCTTCCAAAACTCTACCACTACATAATAACAAAGTCGCTTCCCGCTGTCTGTCCCTATGTATGCTTAGATCTTTAAAACTACGCAACGGATTTTGATGCGGTTTTTTGTAATAGATAGAGTGATTTAAGAGGAAGGTTTTTATGTATAATAAATTCTGTTTTATATACGGGTGTAACAGGAAACTCACATAAACCGAAGCAAAGCGAGGGCGGGTCGCTAGTTAGTAATATTTTAGCTTAATAGTTGTTTTCAAGAACCCGATTAAAAACAAATATAACTCATGATATAACTGCATATTGTTATTTATTTAATAGTAAAGGATATAACTAATTGCGCTTCAAGCATTGCCTTTTCCTAAACCTACCTGTTAAATCAGCTTGATTGATTGAAGGCTTCATTTATCAACGTCATTAGCCGATTCGACAAAATAAAGCCATCGGAGGCGGCGCGCGCTGTTTCATGGCCCACTTTGTGCTGAGATTTTGCGGTTTACGACTCCAGCCGCGTATGAAAGTGACGACCACCTTTTATTTTAATGACTTTACTTTGCTTAACGTCGTTAATTATTTGATGGACGGTTAGTGAAACTTAATACCATTAACACAAATTTACTTTTATATCGTCTATTCATTAATATTGAGCGACTTACATAACATAACCTTATAAATTCTATTGGATACGAGTTTATAGAGAATTAGCACTAAACAACCTTATCCATCCCGCATTAGACATAAGCCAGAGCTACCATTTAAAAAAAAACATTTCAGGCGCCTGCCTTAAAAAAATACAAAAATTCGATAAGAAAACATCTAAGTAAAATATCAACAAAAGATCAAAGCGCAAAGGTTTTCGATGTCATATCGCCGGGCCCCGCGGCCGCGCAAAACAACTTTAGCAATTATTGTATTACCTTTCTTACATTACATTACACAATAAAAGCTTCTTTCCACCGTCAGTGGAAGCGATCAGGCGATAGGTCAGTGTATGAACGCTTCAGCCAACTCCGGACCAAAACTAAGATCGTGATAACCAATGCATACAATAGCTACCTGCAACTTGTATCTCGCAAATTATCACAAAATCCCATGGTTTTGGTCCCATGTCAACTCATTACGCAGTAAAGGAGGCGTGGAAGCCAAAGTCACGCGTGGGGATGTTGAGCACTCGGGAGCAGATGCCGCCGCCGCATTTGCGGCTCACTTCGGTTCTGTTTTTCTGCCAGATGAACCAGTTCTTGACACGAGATTGGCTAGTACAGGCCTGCCAGTAGACGCTAGGTATGTGGATGTCAAACAATTTTCACCTGATGACGTACGGAAAGCGGTTAAGCGGCTGAAACCAGGGGCGGCACCAGGACCTGATTGACCTGTTTGTCCTCAAGGCTTGTATCGATGACCTGGTCGGTCCGATGACATTTATTTTTAATCTTGTGCTGGAAAAGGGAGTCTATCCAACTATGTGGAAAAAGTCACGAGTGACGCCAATTCCTAAGTCAGGGTCGAAGGCGAAGGTAGAGAACTATCGTCCCATTGCTATACTGAGCATCATGGCTAAAGTGTTCGAATCGGCGCTGCATAGTGAGCTGCTCTCCCAGTGTCTGCCTCACATAACCAGTGCACAGCACGCGTTCCTACCAAGGAGGTCAGTGACCACTAACCTTCTTGGTTTAACTCAGGTAGTGTCCCGGGAACTAGATAGAAAGGCTCAGGTCGACGTCGTCTACCTGGATTTTCAAAAAGCCTTTGACCGGGTAGATAATGATGTTCTCCTTTTAAAACTGGGTGCGATGGGATTTACACCCAGGCTTCTGAAGCTGTTTGCGAGCTACCTGTCTGATCGAAAGCAGTACGTCAAGTATGGCCCTATGTGTCCGATTGTTACCACACACGATCCGGCATTAGTCAGGGATCTAACCTCGGGCCACTTCTTTTCGTGCTGCTAATAAATGATCTACCGGCAGAGGTTCACGATTCCTCACTGCTGCTGTTTGCTGACGATGTAAAATTAATAAAGCCCGTCCAAAGCCAGAGCGATTGTGAGGGATTGCAAAGGGACATAGAAGCAGTATACCGCTGGAGTCTCGTTAATAAACTCCATTTTAACGCCACAAAGTGTGAGATGATGAGCTTCACGCGGTCATACGCTGCTATCGACTTTGAGTACACCATCGGGGGAGTTGCCATTACTCGTTCAGCGCAGGTACGCGACTTAGGTGTGCTCTTTGATTCCGGACTCACGTTCCGTGATCACGTAAGAGCTGTGGCCGACGCCGCGTATAGGAGACTGGGGTTCGTTCTGCGCAATTCCGCACCCCTAACCGTGTACGCCACTCGCGTGCTCTACGCTGCCCTCGTGCGCAGCATTCTTGAAAAGAATACAGCGGTTTGGAGTCCACATGAGAGTAAATATATTCTTATGTTGGAACAAATTCAAAAGAAATATCTAAGGGCTTTATATAAGAGGTTACATTCATACTACCCCTATATGTATCCGACCTTATTTCTGCAAGGGCACTTAGGATACGATTCTCTGCAATTGCGTAGGTTACTCCTGCTGGCAAAGTTTACTATAAGCATAGTCAGAAACAAAATAGATTGTGTGTCCCTCGTAGAGGCGTTTGTGCGTCTTTTTGTGCCCAGTCGGTACATTCGCGCTCGAAAACACCCGCTGCTGGCTGTGCCGGCGGCTCGAAAGCGTACACACGCGCAGGCGCCTATCGCGCGCGCTCTTGCGCTGCTCAACTCCGTGCTCGAGGCGGCGCCACAATGCGATCTGTTTGCGAGTCCGATTGGGCGACTGACGATAGAGTGCAAGAGAGTGATAGAAGGAGAAATGCCCAAGAGCACGATAGAATAATGTAAGTTTGGTTTACTAAATAAGTACTTAGCTGTAAGTTTGTGCTGTTTTGGCTCTAGCTGTTAAGGTACAAATTTGTTTTATCTATAAATAAATAAATAAATAAATAAATTACCCGCATTTGACACAAATCCCATGGATACCTACTCGGAAAACTATATGTCAGTACCTATACATTTATGTAATGAATGTAATGATCCGGAATTCGACCTTTCATATTTCAGGCCCGAAGGTAAGTAGGTACAGTCAACAGCATAAATAAGTGATCATTTCTGTACTTTGTCGCTTTCAATCGTTTCACAAATTTGTATAACATTTCAAACACGACGTTAAAGTGACAAGGTACATAAATGATCACTTATTTATGCTGTTGACTGTACGTGATAATAATGATTAAATATAATACAATTTTTAAAAAGTACAACGGTTAAATTATGTTTTTTTATGAATTCGTTTATTTTTTGACAGCGAGAAGGAGAGATATACAGCGTGTAAATGTTATACGAGCAATTATTTAAACTAAACAGGTAGTAAAGGAATTCAGGTGTGTGTGTGTGTAAATGCTTATGTAAATGATACACATATTTTTGCGTCAATTAGGATGCTATATTAACCGTCGTTGTGTGATTTACCCGTATTGGATTTCACTGTATTCAATTAAAATACAAGATTTCTCATCGTACTTTTAGCGCAAGACACATATGTAAGTATACAATTATATACCTACCACACCGTGTCTGTGTAGTAAAGACCAATTTCAAACAATAAAGGTGAGTTGTTAGCAAGAATAGCAAGCAGTATAAGCCGCAAAATGTTTGTGTTTAAAAAAATACTAAATTGTTCCCTACGGCCTCAATTTTTTTTATAACACTTGCATTCCTTAAATCGCGCCGGTTTGTTCGCTCTCTTTTGAAAACTGTTTCATAAATTGCGCCATTTTTTGCTCCGGCACAAAATTAATGTGGTTAAACGCCATTTTAGTGAAAAACTCGCTTGGCTGTTATTTATGACCACTTCCGTCTCAGCAACCGAGCGTCGTATAAATGAATGACAATGTCTTGGAAGTTAGTTCTCGGTTCTCCTTTTTCTCTCGTTGTCAATGCCTACTTTAAATCAGTTTAGAACGTGTGACGTGTATGCACTAAGGTTTGATTTATTATTTGTTTGAACTTTCCTTTTAAACAACTCTCTCCTCAGCGAGATTTTCGGGCAGTGATGATAATAGTACATTGTGCATCAAGGGTAGTAAGAAGGCAATTACTAACGAGAGTGTTAGAAGCCCGACGCCGAAGGCGGAGGGCTTTTAATGACTCGAGTTAGTAATCCCCTTACTGCCTGTGATACACACAATGGTTTTCATCACATTTGCGAGGAAAAAACACTTTAACTCTGCAAAATATAAAGAAATAACTTTTGACGAACGGGAACGTAAATGGAAACGATATTTTTTTTGTGACCTCTACCACAGATAATAACTGCGTTTAGTTTCGACCTGGATTCGAGCCAGATTTAGCCAATTTGATAAAAATGTATAATTACTAAAATTAATGATAAATGTTGATATAAACTTGAAATAGGTATAAAAATAATGAAGTTTAATGAAGCGTATAGGTTTTGTGTAATGTAAGTTAGTCTATAGCTAATTTTTAAAGATGAAATTAGAAACCGATTTAATTTTTGGCTGAAAACTAAACCTCCTTAGTCAGAAATGATGTACGAAAGAGTTGCAAATTTTAAAAAGAAAGTCATTACTCCCTAGGGATGACAAATTTGCCATAATTCCCGCGGGAACAATTTAGGCCATTGTCCTTCTGTATACAGGCATGGAATAACACCATTTACGAGCAAGTGTGATGAAAAATACTTAAATGAAGCCTACCTGTAATCATGTAAAAATAAACTTCTCGTGGGAACAGCTATTTCTTTTATTCTTAAAAACGTTCGGCAACGTGCTGCTTGTATAGAAGTCGGAAGTGGGTACCTATCTGTGCAGTTATTTAGGTTCAGCTTCCATCAGGCTTGTTTGAAATATTACAATGTGAAATATTGTGCTTTTTGATCTATTTCGTTACAAATTGTGGGTACATATTTTTTATTGCTTACATTTTTTTTATTACACATTGCAAAGTCTTGATTAGAATCGGTCAATTAATGTTCATCGTGTAAAGTGGATTTATTAACAAATTACTCATGACTTACTAAACCGTATCTGAGTGAGCAAGAGATTTTGTCGATACAGTTATAGTAAGTACTTATAGTATGAAATTTCACTAAAGTCTGGAAATAACTGTAACGCCCGCCTTCACTGCGAGCGGAGCGGGCCCCGTACGGACTCCGTTTGACTTACAACGGTGTTTATTCACGCGGATCACTCGCGGTGGAAACACTTGAAGTCACCGTTGTGAGCCAAACCGAGTCCATACGGGGTTCGCTTCGCTCGCAGTGGAAAGCGGGCATAAGAACTGATAAAAACATTCCCATTCAAAGAAAGGAGTGCAATTGTTTGAAAACAATGCAATGGTCACAACCAACGAGAGAAAAAAGGGGTACTCTGTGCAATTTGGCATACGTTTTAATCCATCTCAGTCTACATTTGCACGTGTTATTTAATTAAATCCAAACTACAAAACATACAAATAAAAATAAATATATTTAAGTAAAAACTTACTTCCTGCCATTGCGGTTCTGGGGAAAATCTAGACCGCGATGCAAATTGAGAAAATGTTAAGTAAAGTTACCTAAGTACAGTAACAAATCTGCACTGGGATGCGACCCCCGGAAAGTGGTTATCCACGTTAACGGTCTTTGTACCCCGGAGGAAATTTTGAAACTATTGAAAATCGTCACAATCTTATTCATTTGACTAGCTGTTGCCCGTGACTCGGTTCATCAGGGTTAATGTACCATTGTGAAATATTTTTTCAAATCGGTCCAATAGTTTCGGAGCCTATTCAATTCAAACAAACATTCAATCAAATCTCTCCTCTTTATAATATTATAAATGTAGATTTACTTTAAATTCGCACCCCATACAAAGAAATTGCATTCTTGTCGGGATCATGCATCCTACTTCCCGCGGTCGTCTGCCGTTTGCTGCGATTGCATTTCACAAACATCGTTTTTATTTTCTTTATTTTATAAAATTTGAATGTCTACGTCTGTGTCTGTATGTTATGTTATGTCTTTTAAATATTCATTCACGACTACGATTAATTGCCCCGAAGTACAATCTATAAAATAATGATGAATATTATGTTTCATAATTTTCACGGGTGCAAAACCAACTGGGCGTTTATAATACTTTAAAAAGCTTAATGTAAGTTTGCACCAACTCACTGAATTACCCTTGAGCCGCAATCTAAGAAAAACAAATAACTTAAGTTTCGTACAGCGTAAACCTTTTTAATTAAGATACGTTATGTATACCGACCAAAGGGGTTGTTACACGTGGTTAAACTTGCGCCAGGTAGTTTTTAACATAAGTACTCTTAAATTACGGCATTTTAACCCTTAGATGCATGATTTAATATTTTTTATTCAGAAAAAAGTTGTATGATGGGAAAATACACTTTAACAATGGGAAAAATAATCAGTTTTCCATATTGCTTCTGTCCCTATCATTTAAAATTTTATGACAAACCTTTCGGTATAAAAAGTTTATACTTATATCTTACTGCCACTCGCATGCAAAACATTAGTTCTGTGCCTCCTGTGACAAGTGATACAACTTGAGTTGTAGCAGTTAACGTGTTCTTTCATGAAACAACTTAAAAAAAAATAACGCATTGTAACGGTTCAGCGTTACTCATATAAAATTAACTTAAAAACTAAAATTATACAATTAATACTAATAATAACATTAAACTAATTTAAAACATCTAAATATTTACAAACGAACAGAATCGAATTCACGCATTTACTATTAGTTTAAACCGGGTGGGAATACAAAGAACTACGTCACCGCTGGGTCGAGCGATAACGGCCGGTTGCGCCGACGCCGCGAGTGAGAGATGCGCCGGCGGACATTACCTTTACGACTGTGACGGCAGAACGTCAAATATTACTAAAATACCAGGATTCTATTACTGCATGTGCAGATAACTAAGTCTTTTGGAGACTACATTAGATTAACAAGTTTTAACCTAACCAAGTGTCTGTGTATCCCCGAATCGGGTGAGTGTTGCGAACATTTTTATTAGTTATATTAAGTTAACTTAGTATTCTAGTAACCATTTCACATAATTTGAACATTTATGCTTTTAGTTATCGCAATACATCAATGCTATCATTTTAAATGCATCATTTTGCCTAACCGCTGTTAAATCTGCTTGAACTTCACGCTTCCAATAGATTCTAGAAAGATCTTTCTACCCCCTATGTAAAAAGAGTAATGTCTAAAAGTTGCTAAATCATTCCTTATGTTAAATTATTAGTTAATTACAGTATGAACTGTTTTCGTCATGCTATTTCTTCACATTCTATTAATTTTCTATCTTTTAAATATCCAAACTTTCATTGTAATTTCAAATCTTTCTTTGTCTCGCTAAAAGTTGATTTTGTTTGTGACTGCCACATCATGGATCACCATTTAGTGCTTGGGGTTCACCTAACCAGCCTCGCTAAAGCATCTGCATCATTATCTCATATTGAAAAATCCCGATGTCGCAGGCACTAACATAAAATTGGACTTTTTTTGAAATGGCCATTTTCCGGGAATTTCAGGGACCAAGTCTGGGGTTTGAAATAGACCCACACCGACCTATTGCACATGCCCCCGCGCATTTCCGACTAATCCCGCAAATCCCGCGTTCCGGACCAAAGCCCGGAAAGTGACTCTAGCTGCCCCGAAGACCCGAGCCGTGCAGGGAAGTGACCCCAAAAAAGGATTTGTTTCGTGCGTCGGTATGCTCAGCCAGTAATATCAATTACCCGCGACCTAGTCACCTTTTTTATATGAAATATATTTTCATTTTTATTTTATTCTGTCATTTTCTTCTAATTCCGAACATCTAAATCTACTTGCGACGCTAAACGTCACAATGGCGCCCACTCCAGGTATTTACTGAGCTGAGCATTACAGAAACAGGTCCTTTGCATTTTTTGGTTTCCTTTGGTGTTGGTTGCTTTTCTATATTTTTTTTGCAATCTCTTCCATTGTAATCATATCAAACTTAGTCATCACTTAGTTTAAGTTAATTAAGTTGATTTGAGCAGTTGCAGATATGTGGATATGTAGTATACTATTGTTTTCCTACTCTTATTCTTAAATACAGTATCTACCCACTGTGTTTGTTTATTTTGTTATTTCATTCTTATAGAAATTGAATTATCCACATACTTGGCAACATTATTATAACTGCTTTTCAATCATTTGTAATCGCAACACATACCCAATTCTGATTTTAAATACTGAGAATCTTGCACCATGTCGTATCCGATCAAATATTTATCGCTCCAAAAGGCCGAACTCGAGTACGAGGTCATACTTAGAGGCGGTACTACTGGATCTGTACAAGATCTACGTACTCAAATAGTAAAATTAAATATACCTTCTGAGGATATTTTGGAATCCCACTTAGAACCTACGGTTGACCTTCTTGCTGTCAAAGACAGTCTGCTAAAGTCGCTAACTATGGTTACGTCCCTAAAAACTAAATTTGATAAGAACTTGTTCTTGCGCACTGAGAACCTACTTCATCACATATACCACAGAGTTAATAGGCTGTCTAATGTCGATTCTACACTAGCGGAACAACACAGAACTAACTGCGTTAACTTCAATAACCAGTACAAAGACATCACGGCTTTACGGCCAAATTCAAGTACAGGTTCTACCTCAGAACTAGACACCGGTATAGTGACTTGCGATCGTAACCTGACTTCTGACCTAGCTAAGCTGAAATATTCAGGAAAGTCCTGCGTCCTGTCTTTTATACAAAAAGTAGACGAATTTGTGGACGCGAGAAATATTTCAAAGGATAGGTTGATGAAGTTTGCTTACGAAATTTTCACTGATGACGCATTACATTGGTTCCGCTGCATAAGGCAGAAAGTTCATACTTGGGAGGATGTTGTCGTTCAACTAAAACAAGATTTCAGGCAAAAGGATTATGACTACCGCCTTTTGGCTGAAATCAGATCTCGCACTCAAGGTGAACACGAGAACATTTCTATATACCTGGCTATAATGCATGGCATGTTTTCAAGATTGTCTAAGCCGCTATCTGAAGCTGACAAACTTGAAATCATCCTTCACAACATCCGGCCTTGCTACGCAAGTACCCTGGCAGCTTCATCTGGAGTCAAGGATCTAGACTCGTTAAAATCCATGTGCTCTAACTACGAAAGTATCCAGTCGAGACTTTCTTTGTTTCGTGAACCACCCAGGGCTACTTCAGAAACACTGGCACCTGAGTTTGCCTATGCTAAGGAGCAAAAATACACTAACTATTACAATAATAAAAACTATGCTACTACAAGTAATAATGAAAGACATAAAAACTACAACACTTATAACAAACAACAAAATTATTCAAATAACTATAACTACAATAAACCTAAAACTACTTATGAAAAACTTAACACTACGAACGCTGTGCAAGTCGCACCTAGTAGTTCCAACCGTGTTCAAGCAACACACAAGTATTGCCCGAGGTGTCGCTGTGACACGCATACACTCAAAGAGTGCAAACAAGCACATTTCCCTATATGTTTCAAGTGTGGCAAGAAAGGTGTTCGCTACCCAGATTGCACTAATTGTAACACAAAAAACTAAATACAGTGGATTGTAGTGTCGTTAAAGCTGACAGTAAACCTAAAAATAACTTTGATCACGCAGAATGGAAATCTTGGCTTGATTTCATATCAAAATTTTTCTCATGCTATTCTGTCACTACAATCCACAATTCACAAAATAAACCTAAACATGTCACTAGCAGACCATACGTATCTGTCAATATTAATGGTAACGCTGTCAATGGGTTGTTAGATACTGGGTCTAGTGTTACCATTCTAGGCAAAAACTATCACAAGTGTTTCTTAGACGCCGGTTTTGCACTAGAGAATACTGAACCTCTGACTTTCGTTGCAGCCGGTGGACAAAAACTAACAAATACTGGTATTATAAACTTGCCTGTCTCATTTTTACACCAACTACATATTTTAAAGGTTTATGTTGTACCGGAAATTCAAAATCCTCTGATTTTAGGTATGGACTTCTGGCGTGTATTTGACTTGTTTCCTAAGCATTTGGACTCTGTCACGATACTTAAAGATAATGACACCTTATGTCCTATGTTACTAGATACCCCTACACAGATATGCGACTATGACCTTCTATCTACCGAACAAAAGGTTACTGCTGATCACATAATAACACAGTTCCGTGAAATTTCATACGAAGAGCGTGGTCTTGGCTGTACTTCCCTAATAACTCACAGTATTGACACTGGGAACGCTGCACCCATTCGTCAAAGGTACTACAGAATGTCTCCCGAAAAACAGCGCCTCCTGATTGAGCAATTAGATGAGATGCTACGAGAAGACGTGGTTGAACCGTGCGAAAGCCCTTGGTCGTCTCCCGTTCTTTTAACGCCTAAGAAGAACGGTGAATTACGTTTCTGTCTAGATAGCCGTAAGCTGAACGCCGTTACAACTAAAGACGCGTATAGTATTCCGTATATTTCAGAAATACTTGACAATCTGCGAGACGCTAAGTATCTGTCTAGTTTGGATTTATCCAAAAGCTTTTGGCAAATCCCTATTAAAGGGGAAGATAGGTGTAAGACCGCCTTCTACATACCATCTAGAGGAACATTTCAGTTCACTTCAATGCCATTCGGTCTTACCAACGCTCCGGCAACACAACAACGTTTGGTGGACATGTTATTCTACGGTCCTGAGTTTGAGCATAAAGTCTTCGTCTACATCGATGACATTATTATAGTTTCCCCTACCTTCGAACAGCATATCTCGCTGCTGGTTCGAGTTCTCGATAAACTCAGGATAGCTAATCTTACCATTAGCTACCAAAAGTGTAAATTCTTCCGAAATAAACTTAGGTATTTAGGTTACGTGGTGGACTCTAATGGCCTTCAGCCGGATCCAGAGAAGGTAGAGGCGATAGTAAACTACCCTACGCCCACCAATCGCAAGGAGGTACGTCGATTTACAGGAACAGCTTCCTGGTACCGGCGATTTATTCCGAATTTTAGCTCTATTGCCGCACCTTTAAACAAGATGACGTCTCAAGCAAAAACTTCCCCACCTTTTTGTTGGTCATCTGAGGCTGAAAAAGCCTTCCGCACTCTAAAAGAAGCTTTAATATCTTCACCCGTCTTATCTTGTCCCGACTACTCTCTGCCCTTCCAAGTGCACACTGACGCAAGCGACTTTGGTGTCGGTGCCGTTCTAACGCAGGTCATCAATGATGAGGAGAAGGTGATTGCTTACATGAGTAAGTCTCTTTCTAGCAAGGAACGCAACTATAGTGCTACTGAAAGAGAAGCTTTAGCAGTCCTTACAGCAATCGAACACTGGCGTTGCTACTTAGAGAACGGCCAGAAGTTCTTAGTCTACACTGATCACTCTTCCTTAAAGTGGTTCTTAAATCTAAATAATCCCACAGGTCGTTTGGCTCGTTGGGGTGTTCGCATGTCGTCATTTAACTTTGAGATCAAGCATCGGCGTGGCTCAGAGAATGTTGTCCCTGATAGTCTGTCTCGTTCTGTTCCAGTAGCTACAATTGATCAGGGCCCATCTAACCTCAATCCCGTCTATAATACACAAGATGGTTGGTTCTTAAACATATACAATGGCTGCCAAAATGCTCCAACTTCTTTCCTAAATTATAAAGTATCTAATGGCAAGTTATTCAGGTATAAAAAGAGTCTAAATCCACTAACAAGAGAGTTTGAATGGAAAGAAGTCATTCCTCTCGAGTTCAGAACAAACTTGATTTCTAACAATCACGCTGAACCTACTTCCGCCCACTTTGGCGTTTTTAAAACACATAGACGTCTCTCTTTGGAATATTTCTGGCCTGATATGCATCGCGATGTCTCCAATTTTGTGTCAAGCTGTGATATTTGCAGTGCCCACAAACATGCCACTCATGCTACTCTTGGTCTAATGGGCCGGCCAAAAGACTGCTCTCGCCCATTTCAAATGTTGAGCATGGATCTCGTAGGTCCTCTACCCCCTTCGAGAAACCAAAACACTTTTATTTTCGTCGTAACTTGTTGCTTCACTAAATATTGTCTACTCTTTGCCATTCGTCGTGCAACCTCGGAAAGGATAGCTAAGTTGCTGGAGGAGAATGTTTTCCTTATCCACGGCGTTCCCAGTACCGTTCTAATGGATAACGGGAAGCAATTCGTAAGCAACGTCCTCAAACGGTTATATACCAAGTATGAAGTTCCTAAAGTTCAGTTTACTCCTAAATATACGCCCCAGGTGAATAGTGTAGAGCGATATAATAAGACTATTATGACAGCTGTATCATCCTACATAGAAAATGATCATAGGTCTTGGGATACTAACATTCCAAAAATACAGTTTGCCATAAACACGTCGGTAAATGAGGTTACTGGCTATACACCAGCATTTCTCGTTTACGGTAGGGAGTTAGTAAGTAGCGGCTCTCATTATATCGATGCAGACGTCACTAACGACATCATATTTACACCTAGGGACGAGTACGCGGAGAACCTTGGTAATCTGCGAAAGGTTTACGATAAAGTACAGTCTTGCCTAATTAAAGCACACTCTAGAAATAGCGGATACTATAATCTACGCCGTAAGGATATTGATTTTAACGTTGGTGACATAATTTGGAAAAAAACCTTCTACCAAAGTGACAAAGGCCGCATGTTTTCGAAAAAACTTGCTCCCAAATTTATTAAGTGCAAAATAGTTGCCAAAAAGTCAAATCTAGCATACGAACTTGAGGACATGCAAGGTAATAATATAGGAGACTGGCATGTAAAAGATTTTAAAATCACTAACTACAAAAATTAAATTACCTACATGTACTATCTCAACTACTTTATATTCTAATAATCAAATCCCCGTCCAAGATATCAGAATATTAATTACTGTCACATTCTAAACTACGTGTTCTTTCTTATTTTACTGCCCCCTACCGGACAGTAAGGTTCTCCCTATACTGAGTAGGATAATTTTAACGTATAGTAATCTTCTACCAAGATTAATATGAAATTGACAGTAGGCATTACCAACTTCTAAACTAGGAGTGATTATTAGAATAAATTAAGATCCATTAATTGAAATATAAGAGTATTTTATTTCATATTCTAAAAAATACTCGAGCCTGTTTGGCCGCAGTTACATATATTATAGTGTAACTTGCCTATTTAATTGCGTGATGTATGAATGAACGGTGGAGGAATGTTAAGATTGAGGCCTGAAAGTTATAAGTATTTCAATTATGCAGTGTATAGAGATAGTGGATTTTTATTAGCAAAAATCCTAACCTAAAAGAGGAGGTATGTAACGGTTCAGCGTTACTCATATAAAATTAACTTAAAAACTAAAATTATACAATTAATACTAATAATAACATTAAACTAATTTAAAACATCTAAATATTTACAAACGAACAGAATCGAATTCACGCATTTACTATTAGTTTAAACCGGGTGGGAATACAAAGAACTACGTCACCGCTGGGTCGAGCGATAACGGCCGGTTGCGCCGACGCCGCGAGTGAGAGATGCGCCGGCGGACATTACCTTTACGACTGTGACGGCAGAACGTCAAATATTACTAAAATACCAGGATTCTATTACTGCATGTGCAGATAACTAAGTCTTTTGGAGACTACATTAGATTAACAAGTTTTAACCTAACCAAGTGTCTGTGTATCCCCGAATCGGGTGAGTGTTGCGAACATTTTTATTAGTTATATTAAGTTAACTTAGTATTCTAGTAACCATTTCACATAATTTGAACATTTATGCTTTTAGTTATCGCAATACATCAATGCTATCATTTTAAATGCATCATTTTGCCTAACCGCTGTTAAATCTGCTTGAACTTCACGCTTCCAATAGATTCTAGAAAGATCTTTCTACCCCCTATGTAAAAAGAGTAATGTCTAAAAGTTGCTAAATCATTCCTTATGTTAAATTATTAGTTAATTACAGTATGAACTGTTTTCGTCATGCTATTTCTTCACATTCTATTAATTTTCTATCTTTTAAATATCCAAACTTTCATTGTAATTTCAAATCTTTCTTTGTCTCGCTAAAAGTTGATTTTGTTTGTGACTGCCACATCATGGATCACCATTTAGTGCTTGGGGTTCACCTAACCAGCCTCGCTAAAGCATCTGCATCATTATCTCATATTGAAAAATCCCGATGTCGCAGGCACTAACATAAAATTGGACTTTTTTTGAAATGGCCATTTTCCGGGAATTTCAGGGACCAAGTCTGAGGTTTGAAATAGACCCACACCGACCTATTGCACATGCCCCCGCGCATTTCCGGCTAATCCCGCAAATCCCGCGTTCCGGACCAAAGCCCGGAAAGTGACTCTAAACTCTCTGCCCCGAAGACCCGAGCCGTGCAGGGAAGTGACCCCAAAAAAGGATTTGTTTCGTGCGTCGGTATGCTCAGCCAGTAATATCAATTACCCGCGACCTAGTCACCTTTTTTATATGAAATATATTTTCATTTTTATTTTATTCTGTCATTTTCTTCTAATTCCGAACATCTAAATCTACTTGCGACGCTAAACGTCACAGCATCGTTTGCTCCAACTCCCGTGTTCCTAGCCCTTCTAGTTTCCAAGATACTTTCGTGTAAAATGATACAATTGACCCTTTTTTTTCCCATTTTCCGTGTTTAATGATATTTATCTAGTTAAAACACTTCAAAAAACCATAACTATATATTTTTTTTCGTGCCTCATGATATATCTAAAAATGTATTATTAATCACGGTTTTTATGCCTTTAAAAATGTCTGTGTCTTTTGATATAACTCGAGTTATATCATTTATCATTAGAGTTTTGCGTATTTTGAAAGATACAACTTGAGTTAGATCAAAAATTAACCCTATATTTGCTTCAATTGGTATGTGCTAATTGATACAACTCGAGTTATATCAAATGTCTTCAAATATTTCCTAATCTTTGCAAATGTATAAGTCAGTTGTATCAAAAATGTGAGAATATTACGACCATTTAGAACCTATAAAGTTTGGTGCACAGTGATACAATTACTATAAAATAATAAAATAAGCATACGGGGATAATCTCACACCAACTGAGCTAGTCCCAAACTAAGCTCTAGGCTTATACTTTGGGTACTAGAAAACGATATATTAAATACTTAAATAGAGAAATATACCGTAAATATATATCTAAACAAATTTATTGATACTTACCATAGAACCGTGTCATAAAAAAGTGTAATATGTAAATCGTAAGGTCTACTAATATTACTTTGTTGTGACAGAGTGTTGTAAAGGTTAAGAATAAAATAGTTTATCTTTAATAGTTATGCAAAAAGAGACCAATAATAAATATCCGGTTTTGAGATATAGCCGTTGTTAGGTAAAAATAATAATTTATTACTTTCTAGTATGTTTTCTTAAACATAAATAACCCAAATTGATAGAACATAGTATGATGTACTTTATTAAGCACATGTTGTACAAATTAACTGGAGTATTCGTAGGTTTTTAAAAAAAACAATGTATTAGGACGTTTTCTATGCAACTAACATTTGCTATATTGCTGTCGATCGTAATTCAATGAAAGCGACCATTATTATGCTGATTTATGCTGATTACAATATTGCATTCTTTTAGTTTTTGGAGTACCTATTCGTAGGCTATAGAACTAATATTTGATATCCTGCTTTCGATCGTAATTCAATGAAAGCGACCATTTTTTTAGCTGACATGCTGATTACAAAATCGCATTCTTGTTTTTTGGAGTATTCATAGGTTTTTTAAAAAAACAATGTAGTTGGACGTTTTATACATATAGAACTAATATTTGCTATCCTGCTTCTGATCGTAATTTTAATAAAAGCGACCATTTCTTTAACCGACTTAACTGATTACAATATTGAATTGTATTTTTATAAAGAGAGCTATATGCTATATTACTCTAGTTGTCTCATGCTCATTATAAATACAAGATTGTAGTATTTATATAGAAAGAGCTAAATGCTGATTGTAATAAGTAAAACACTCATTTAAATTATTTTTATTTTATCAAAGGTTATAAAAACATCACTGCGAAAACTACCAAACATGAGGTAGAACGAAAAACAAAAATTGCTCAAAGCGACTATCTGCCTAGTCGTTGTAAGTAGTTTACTTACATGAATGTGCTCACTTGATAAGTACATTTGTTTGTATTCCGACTAATCGACTAATAGAAGATTGGCTGTGTTTTGCAGATTAAAAATATCATCTTTTAACGGACAAAATAGACAAAATCAAGTACTTTGGCGGCTTTCGACATTATAGAACCCACATATCGTTATTGGCGGTTTTATACATAATGGTATAATTTAATGAATTGGCGTGGTTAAATAAGTCCCTTTCAACATAACGTAGGTTAAACAATCTAGTTTACGATGGCATAGCTAACTCATTTTCCGAAAAAAATAGTCTGGTGTCTTTCTACATAACTAATGGCCATAGTGTCTCTACGTCATCAAGGGTGGGAGCGCACGCTCGCTGTGTTGCCATGAACCGACGCGTAAGTATGATTTCTATTGTAGGTAATTTAATAAATGTTAATATCCTTTTATGGTTGCGATATATTATGATCTACATGTGTGTCGCTTACTAGTTATTTGTGTAAAATATTATGACAAGATAAAAACGGTAAAAATCTCTCGTTGGAGAGAAACAGGTATTTTACCAACCAACGTGTTTTATTTTGTGAAGTGGCAGGTTAGTAAATGCTACTGTTCTGTGGTGACTTAAATTATTGTATCAAATTCAGTATGTAATTCAGGTGGACCATGCGCTATGTCACTTAACTACCTACTCGTACTTCCTACTTCGACTGACGGCGAGCTTAATTGAAATTACTTTATTTCTTACCTAGCTGAGGTTTAGTTATCATTATTTTCATGTTTTGTAGGTGATTATTGAGCATTATTATTTGATTTGTTGTGTAGGTGTCTATTATAGTTTTTGTTTTGAATGACAATATGCACAGTTTAATTTACCTACTGTATGGTTGCAACATCGTAATGTTGCTTTGAAATTAAAGAGTGTAAGTTAATTTGTTTACCCAGTGATTTAATGTCATCATGTTTAGTACAAAGATATCATGATTGCTATTATTTGTTTTAATCAATTACTTACTTGTATTATTTGACACAAGTTTATTCGTAATCAGACCCAAGAATAACTCGATATGTAACATTAGTCACGGTTTAAATTACGTTTTTATTTTGTGATAAATGATGCAACTCACTAAAAATCCTTATATTTTGTCCGTTTGTTTTAAGAAATATTACTAATTCAATTCCCTACAACTTGTGTATACAGGTTAGGCCTCTAACTCAAGAAATAAGAGAAAAATGAAGGTTTCAAAAAAAAGTTGTATCAGTCATCACCAGAGCTCCTTGATTACACTTTTTTGTGTTAAATAATACAATTCGAGTTGTATCATCTTACACGGGTTAAATAAATCAATCTGAAATGTAAAATGATACATTATGGACGTTTCTTTGAATATCTCAAAATCTATAACTAGTATCATTATTTTTGTCAAATCAGTTAATAAAGTGATATTATATGTTATAAAAATCGGTAGCAATTTTCAAAAAAATCTATTCGTTTAGAAGCAGTATTTTTTTTAAACTTGTTTTCGCTCTCCTGAAAAATCGTGTTTTTCGAGTTGTATCACTTGTCACAGGAGGCACAGAGTTATGCCCGAGCAAACTCAAAAAACCGTTATAAAACTTATTAGTAAACAAAGCTCATGGAGTAGTTTCAGTGAATAGTAAAACAATTCAAAACTCACAAAAACGCACATAATATTCGATAAATATAAGTATATTTTAACCTTTGCTATGTAGATTTTTTCGGGTGAAAATAACTCAAGATTCGCCAGATAAAGACTGTATCGTTTAGTATGAATACAACATTACGTAGTAGTCTTTCTTTCCTAAAGTATTTTTTAGATTAAATTGTACATGTGTTTAATTAGTGCTTTTATTAGGTACACATTTCATCCTGCGGGCTCGACTTGAGGCATATGGTTTAGTCAAAATTTACCGAATCCATCTCCGTGATGTTAACTAAAGTGGACAAATAGTAAAAGAAAATGTACTGTTTGCGAGCCAACGTAACCAAAAAAAATTATCATACTACGTAAATCATGATTAATTACACATGATTCCCAAAGTAAAACATCTGAGCATTCTCTTTAATTACTTTTTAATAAAAAAATGGCATGGATGGCGATGGGCGGTGGCCATTTTGAGAATCTCTCTCTGTCTTAATTTAAGAGCCTCGCTCTTGTCAGTGGAGTAATTTCCAATCTTCTCTCCTCTCTGCCAGCTCCTTGACCTCCCTATACGATACGACATGCACCTTCTCTTTGATTTGGTCCATGTAGCTTCTTCTTGGTCGTCCTCTACCCCTCCTTCCTTCAATCTTCCCCTCTATAATGTTTTTAATCAGCATGTCGTGTCTTAATAAATGGCCGATCATGCCTCCTCTTCTGTTCTCTATATTCTCCAATATCTTTCTTTTTCCTTTACCCTCGCTAATGCTTCTTGATTTGATACCATTTCCGTCCAGCTAATTCCTTCCATCCTTCTCCAGCACCACATCTCAAACGCTTCGAGCCTCTCTCTGTCTCTCTGTATTAAGGTCCATGCCTCGCTTCCATTTAGTGCTATACTCCATATGTATGATTTTATAAAACGTTTTCGTATTTGCTGGGATATTTTAGACTTGAAAATGTACTTTTTGCTATTAAATGCTTTTTTTGCTATTGCATGCAATCCGTGCGATTATGTCTTGACTACATCGGGATTCACTATTTATGATACTTCCAAGATATTTGAACTGTTTTACTTCTTCCAATATTGTTCCATTTAATGTTATTGGGCTAAGACATCTACTATTTTGATTTAAAATTTTTAAAATTTTCGTTTTGTTTGTGTTAATTTTCAATCCTAATTCATTAAAATTTTGTTTTTTGAGAATACCTATGGCATATTACTCATTACAACTCCGAGTTTGACATCTATTATAACTATTAAGAAGCGTTTCTATCGACGTGTTTTACCGATGGTTGGACGGCACGATTGTCCATTGTGCTTGGGTCTCTCGCTGAGACCTTTGGTTAGTCTCACTCCTCCCGCTCGCTCCAGATATTGATGGGAAACCAAAACATTACGTAAAAAGTAGCTTTTGTGGGAAAGTAAAAATCTATCATATTTATTCTAAGGATGCTCATTCGGGTAAACATGAAGGGGACACTTAGTTAACATGTTTTAACTGCATATCAACCTATTGCATTTTTAAATTGTACTTTAGGAGTTGCTGAAATACTTCAAATTGATATATGATATATTTTAGGGACGATTTTGAAAGCATCATAAAATCTCTAAGACACAAAAGTTAACCATATTAAGTATATCAGATGAAATGGTTCAAAAACACCTTCAGGTCATATCCTCACAACATTGTAATTCAAAATAATACGGATGTCAAAAGTTAGACTAGGTTTTGTATGTAATTATACTAAACGATACAGTCTTTACTTGAAAATTTAAACTTGGAATTTCACTGTCGCAAAAAACAACCACCCTATTCAAAGTTTTGACGATTCATGAAATGACAGCCGATCTGAGTGTTACCTGGTGATATTTTTTTGCAAGTATTAGGTCAAAGGTAACGTTATATAACGTAAATGGCGATATTAAAAACAAGTATGATGGATTTATGAACACAGAAAATACATGGTAGAATTTTTGATACCGTATGCATCTAAGGGTTAAAGTTTATAGGTAAATAAAATTTAAAGGCCTTCTGTACATAATAGAAAAGGTGCAAACCGGGTGAAATCATCTAGTTCGGGGCCTCTTAAAAAAACACGACTACACGAATTACATCCATACTTTTTCCTACTCAAACTAAACCACAGGTCCGGATATGAATACGGTGTTTTTTTTAGGTTAATCAAAAAAATTGGCTAATCCTGTAGCTCCTACTAAGCGAGATCTCCCGGTGCATTCGACACGCACTTTAAATGATTTACCAATCAGCGTAAGCTTGAGTGAGTACTCGTACCCTGGGTGTGCCAAGCGTCATTGTCTCTCAACTCAACTGAAAGTCACACGGATAGAGTCGACTTTAGTAAATTGAACTAAGAATAATTGGACACTGACACATGCTAAAAAAATGTAATAAAAGGTGTTATTACATAAAATTAAATATTTCTGAAGCTAACGTGACCGGCTCATTTATGAAATTCAGTGCGCATACGGCAAACGTTGGTCGATTGCTTTTGCTACAGAATTTTTTAATAAAGATCAGAGATATTTATTCAGTAATTAGGCCACACGGGTACCTCAAAAATCTTCTAGTTCAAGTCGAGGGTAAAATCTAGTGTGTACCATAAATTTAATTAACTCATGCGATCTTGTTTTAGTAATGTACAAAAGACGTGTCATTCCGGAAGGTGAGTGAGCGAGCGCGAGTTGATGAAAACCCTCCAGCTGTTGACGGCGTGCTCGACGGCGCGGCCCTTTATTATAAACGGAGGCTCCTTTCGGGGAAACACAGTCGTCAGCTTTAACACGCTTGTTGTCAAACAGCGTTGAAGAGTTTAATATTATGTAGTATTTCAAGAAATATGTCCTCTATCAAGTTCTAAAAATTCTCGTCCTTTACGCAAAAATAGGAATATTCTTATAAGTCTATGGGTAAACATTTCATAACACTAATAGCGATTGCCCGCGACTTCTTCAAAGTAGAAAGAAGTCCATTAACGTTATTCTCACAGGATCTTACAAATGGGATTGGGATAGAAATGTACCCTACACTCAAATCGAGGTTGTGGACTACCTTTGTACAAAACATCGTTCAAAATCGTTTATCCGTTAAGTGTTATTGAAAGACTACATTACTATACTGGCCCGCCAAACTAAGTAGGTATCACACTTTTAATGAAAATTTCATTGAAAGTGTTAATGTTAAATAAGGATACCAACAATATTTGATTCGTTCTGGATACTTTTAATTTATAAAAACGCTCGATAATAAAAGGCCATTAAGTGATTCAGAAGTATACCACATAATATAGGTATGTAGTAAACAATAGAAGCAGCCTCCAAAGGTGGCGAAGCGCGACGGCTGCGAGTGCGGGCGCTGCGGGCGCGCAGCGTGCTCGAGACAAGTCTGCATACAGTTGGAGTACTTTTGAAGCGAAGAACGCTGGCTGAGTTATGCAACTCGGGCGGCTTAGGGCTCTACTCATTTCGAGATCTCAACTTCAAGTCGTTGCACCTAGAACAAATGATTCCGTGCCTGCCCAAATCGCTTTTAGTCAAGCTTAAAGTATACAAGTTAATTATTTATCAAAGGATAGTTTGTTTTTATCTACAGGAAATGCACAATTAGTGTAACAAATCCAATGATGGACGACTTACAGTTTTGTAGTTAAATAGCTAAGAATCTTTGTGTTTTGACCGTTCCAGGAGTCAAAATATGAAGAAATGGTATTGTTTACTTGTATGTTTAACTGATCTCTCTTACTAAATATTGCTGCCACGCGGATGTAAGGCAAGAGGACCTGACGTGATTTACGCAACTCTACATTCGTGGTCAAACGTTTAGCTGGTTTTTTTGTACGTGCTACCGACGGCTGACAAAGTTACTTCGAGCTAACCCAAATCGACCCGCTATATTTATGCTAGTATGGGTCACAGAATATATTACGCACATACGAACAATCCTGGGGAATCAATTATCAAAAAAAAACCGTCAAGTACGAGTCGGACTCGCGCACCAAGGGGTCCATAGCCTAAATTTTAATAGGTACAGAATTAAAAATAAAATGATAGATTTTCCGAAACAACTTTATTTTATTTTTCGCAAGTAACTTTAAATCAGGTTTTTTTCTGATTATTTGGTCCATAAACTTTGGAGAAAAGGGAGTAGGGGACGGTCATTTTGTATTTTTTTGGCTATGAAACAAAAAATACGGCACAAAAATTATAAAAAATAGTTCAAAAAGGTGCATACCCCTTTCATATGACACCCCGTTTGCTATTATTGAATCACTTTAATTTTTCAACCCCCATTCTCTTTTCAAATAGGTATTTAGAAGAAAAAAACATACTAGTTTTACTACAAATAGATGAGGGCGAGCAAGTTATACAACTGTGACCAATTTCAAGTAGGTACTATAGCTTTGTAGTTTCTGATAAAAACTGCTGTGACATACAGACAGACCATAAGAATTCCTTTTTTTTCCCATTTCGGTACGGAATCCTAAAAACTAATAATAAATAAGTATGGTTATTTGGTGCATTTAAATTTAAGACTTATTAATAATGTACCTAACAGATTGACTATTTTCGAAATCGGGCTTTACTTTTTTATATTAAATTGAACAGCACATTTCGTTAAGCGGTTGCCAATTTTAAAGATGGTGTCAACTATAGCAAGGCGGGGCCGATCTGTTCAATGATATTAAATTTTACCTGCGACTTGATTTATGAAACGCGGGGGAGTAGCAATTTCCTCTTCGGCCCGTTGCCACGGCGACGTTTAAGCTCGCGCCGCTCTCGAAAATACCTAATTTTGATATTATTACAAGTAATAAAAAAACCGGGCAAGGGCGTGACAGGCCGCACTAATTTAAGGTTCCTTCAGAACGTTTTGAAGCAAAGAACTAGATAAGAACAGGAAACCAAAACGGGATGGGTGACCGCTTGGCAACGTTGACTTTATTCAAAAAACGTAATTTTAGCACATACCTATTCAGTTTATTTTTATTTGATGTTTCTATTTAACATGAACATGAATTCAAAGTTGTTGTTCCTTATTTGGTACATCAATAAACCGCCGTTATAGTGGTGGTTTATCAAATAAAATACTAAAGTACCTAACACATAAGTATTTTGTGAAAGTTTTAACCGGAGTAAATCAAACTATGTCCACAGGGCCTCTATTCTGCTGGGTAAAGTGTTACTTTGGACATGTTATCATACTGTTTGTTAACTCGGTGGCGATTCTGTCAAGTAAATATGAGTTATCAATGTGATCATATCATAATTGAGACGTTACGAAAGCATGTCAAAAGCTACATTGTTTTACCGCGTAGATCTGTTCTAAGCGGCCTTGGTTAGTACGAACTTCTCTTTCACGGGTCAGTACCTAAATAGCCATAAACCTAAATAGCCATAGACACGTGTTCTTTTTGAGACTAAACGAATTATCCTACGCAGTTTTCATTAAGTATAATAACGTAATAGGTTCATGTAGAGGAAGTGATATACTGTGTATAATTTACATGTATCCAAGCAATCATCAGTCTAAAATAATGTCGCCACTTATCTGGCTGTCCCCAGTTGTTCGCAGTGCAAACAACTGGGAATAGCCGACTTATTTTAATTCCAGTTCGCATCGTTCATTTGGTAACAGGTAAAAAAATGGTTAAAGGTCAACCTGTATTTAAAATTACAGGCACGTCCACCGGTCCTGCGCTGACAGTGTTAGCTGGATTTAATGGCCGTTTCCTCGTGGTCCTACTATTTTTGGCCTACTGACTTTCGACGGAGCCCCGCCCAAGGGCGGAGCTCCTGCTTCTAAGTGGTTTTGCCCTTCGGGCATCTGAAGATACCTAACGAACCTAACCTACCTACTTTTACAACCACAATTAGTATTTAGTGATCAAATCTAGGTTCACTTTTTGACTAGTAGGACAAATTAGTAGGACCACGAGGAAGTATGCGATTTAATGGCTTTTAAGTCCACTCGGGGTTTGGACAGGATCCAATAAATCCTGGCTGACCCTAAGTCTTAAATAATTACAAACTCTTCAAGTAGCACGTGTGGGAAACGGCAATTAGCTTTTGGTTTCATATGGATTATCGTTTTACACGGTCTTTCGTGGTTTTAAAAATGACATCGGTTCTGTAATGTTTGACCATGGGGTTTATCAAAAGGTGTTTTTGTAACCCGGGTTAAGTTAAAAGATTTTCCTAGTTACCTACCTATAAATAGGTACGTAGGAACCCAAGAGGCTAGCAATATATATATTTTTTTTTTTTTTTATGGCATAGAGAAGACAAACGAGCACAAAGGCCACCTGATGGTAAGTAGAAACTGTGACCCATAGACATTCGCATTCACAAGACTAATAAGTCAAATGTTTTGAAGTTATACCTGAGTACGATAAACGATAGGAAAGAAGTTTCCCTAAAGGCCGTGTCTCCGATTTACTCGTCGGGCATACTTAATGGAATCTTTTCCTGTAAGGGGACAATTTGAAGGCTGTCATTCGTGTATGTTTAGGAATTAAAAGGTAGTCAACGCTTTCAGGGCAAATAGAACAATTTGTCACAAGGACGTGTAATCGATGCGACGCGCGTAGCCGACACACGCAACCATTAGGCCGGCCCACCTGCCTTCTTGCCCGCCGGCTATTCCAAACCAAAGTTCCAAACGAAACAAAGTAAAGTTTTAGGAATTCTAAAAAACACTGACTGAAGAATAAAGGAAAAGGGTTGTGAGACATGATAATAAATTTTCATTTTGGGATCTATAAGAAGACCTTTCAACTTGTTTACTTAGGTGCCAACGGGATCTTACTATCCTTATTACTAAGCCTTTGCTGGTTCCTCTATTGCTGTTGTCGCTATAATAATAAACAATCAAAAATAATAATTTAACTTTTATGTAAGTATTAACTAGAAGGGAGCCTCCATAGAAATTGGTATGGAACCTTTCATGTGCGGCTAAGTGCTCTTAGCATTTTTTAGGGTTCCGTTTTCAAACTACGAACCCTTATAGTTTCGCCCTGTCCGTCCGTCCGTCTGTCCGTCCGTCCGTCCGCAGCCTAGCTCAGAGATCCTTAGAGCTAGAAAGCTGTAATTTGGCATGTATATGTATACAGAGCGAAAGTGAGTGGAAGGGTCGGAAGGGTACTTAAGAGTAATCTTTACAGTTGAAATATACAGGGTGTTCGGCACATGGACCGTCAATTTTTTTTGGGATATTGTTGGGGTTTTTTGTTATCTTTTCGCCCTTGGACTTAGGGTCATAAGTGTCACGGTTTTGGAGATATGATTTCTTAAATGTTTTTTTTTAAATTTTCCGAAATTCCTCCTATGTTCGTAACTTTTTTATTAATGTGTATTTCAAAAGAATATGTTGTATTTAAAACTTGTTAATACATGCTAGTTCAAATACTAATAGTCTTTATTCTAATTGATAGTCTCAAAGGGACGTACGAGGTTTTTTATTTCACCAATTTACTGTTTGTGTGAAAAAAATCCAACTTCAAAATTCAATTATTAAAAACCTAAATACAATTTTGGGGTTCATTTCTTTTTAAAAACTTCTGTAGCTAATTACCTTTCCAACGATGTGCTACACATTATTAAAAAATAAACGGGAATATCCACATTTTCAAAGAAAAAGTTCGAGAGTACCTAGATAACTCATTAACTGGTGGATAGGCAGAAGCGGCCCGATACCTTGGCCCGCAAGATCTCCAGACCTAACGCCTTATTTGTTAAATAAAACTTCGCTTCAGTACTTGTAAAGTATTTTTCCTACTCCTGTACTTTTATCTGTCATTTATATAGTCACGAACACTAATATAAGAACATACATAACATAATATGTCCGCAGAATAATCCAGAGAAAAGTCTATCTTGTCTATGCCCCAAAACAGCACTTGTGCGTTTTTGAGATAAAACGATACGGCCAGCTGCCAAAGCTTTGCGTTGCACAATCGATTTAATCATATTTTAACGATTGTGAAATAGGGACTATAAATCACCTAATGTTTTGAGAAATGATTTCAGTTACCTGATTGGTCGATTTTAAAATAGCTGTATTCTGGTTGGTTGATACGAAATACAAAGTTTTTTTAAAAGATTTAAATTTGTTAAAGAGAAACACGTACCTAAAAGAACCTATCGTTCCGTTTGACAGTCGATGTGTATTGTGATTGGTGGATTCAATTTGGTGAAGTATTCTGATTGGTCAAATTAAAATGTTTTGGAATTGTAAATAATTCTATTTTCCATTCCGTCAATTTAAAAACAAAGTAAACCATAGACACATATTTTGTCATTTTCTTGTTTCCCGCTCGTTTGTTGTTCTTTACTTCGTTCGTTCGTTTGTAAGTTTTTTCGCTTAGTTTTGCATTTCATTTGAAACCTAGTCGTAGAAAAAGTGTATGCAACGGTGTATAACTAAGTCAAAAAACACTCGTGGCGCTTACCTTTACGATGTTCGCCTTCGGCTCACATCGTAACACACGCCACTCATATTTTTTGACCTCTCTTATACAACTATTGCATAAACTACTAGAAATGAAGTTTTTTTTAAAAATACTTGAGAAATTGCGTAGGCACCTCCGTAACATAAACTAGTTCTTTTGCCCGTCCCCAGACATAAAAGTCTAAGGGCGTTAGGTCTAGAGATCTTGGGGGCCAAGGTATCGGGCCGCTTCTGCCTATCCACCAGTTAGGAAACGAGTTATCTAGGTGCTCTGGAACTTTTCTTTGAAAATGTGGATATTCCCGTTTACTTTTTAATAATGTGTAGCACATCGTTAGAAAGGTTAAGCTACAGAAGTTTTTAAAACAAAATGAACCCCATAATTGTATTTAGGTTTTTAATCATTGAATTTTGAAGTTGGATTTTTTTCACACAAACAGTAAATTTGTGAAATAAAAAACCTCGTACGTCCCATTGAGACTATCAATTAGACTAAAGACTATTAGTAATGAACTAACATGTATTAACAAGTTTTAAATACCACATATTTTTCTGTAACACGCATTAATAAAAAAGTTACGAACGTTTAAAGGAGGAATTTCGGAAAATTTGAGAAAAAACATTTAACAAATCATATCTCCAAAACCGTGACCCTTATGACCCTAAGTCCAAGGGCGAAAACATAACAAATAACCCCAACAATATCCCAAAAAAAATTGACGGTCCATGTGCCGAACACCCTGTATATTAGTCACGCCAACAAAGTGGTAAAATAAAATGTTACAAAAAATTAAATGAGTTTACTTACATCTCTCTTGTTTTTTTCTTCTCGTCTACTACGTCTCGATAGTATTAAAAAAATATTGCGGGTTTGCCAAAACCGCTTTTCGATTAACGGATCCGTTAATGAAATATTAAGCTTTAAAGCGCTAAGAGTAGTAGGAGAGTAGTAGTAAGAGAGTCAATTGTGCCCCCCCCCCCCCCCCCCTACAGCCAAAACTACAAATACAGATGTAGTGCAAAATGATTTTCCTTCGGGAAAACTCGGATCTCAATCGGAATACGATGGCACCCGAACTGTCAATCAATGATTGTAATAAATGAGTGACGTTTTCATGTCCATTAAAATGGAACTTTATTGTTTAGTGTCAAATGACAAAGTGACAAATGACAGCATTTGTCATTTGACACTAAACAATAAAGTTCCATTTTAATGGACATGAAAACGTCACTCATTTAATACAATTATTGATTGACAGTTCGGGTGCCATCGTATTCCGATTGAGATCCGAGTTTTCCCGAAGGAAAATCATTTTGCACTACATCTGTACAAAAAATCAGAAAAATATCTTAAGTGAAAGCGCATAATATAACGAATTTCCCATGTTCCATCTAGTCATACACTGAGTACTACATGTATGACTAATAAGAAAACAAAATCCGCTTAGTTCTACATCCATGTATGACTTATTTGAACACGTAAAATGGTACTTATTTGTTCTGTCTAGTCATACACCTACACGATGTGTACAAAACGAGTTGTTTAAAATGAGGTAGGTTTAGGTTATGTTAGTTTTGCAGCAGGCCCGGAGGGCCAAACCACCCAGAAATAGGAGCTCCGCGTCAGCGCAGCTCCGTCGACACACTTATTTCAAATCAATCAGACAGTGTCGACGGAGCTCCGCTAAAGCGGAGCTCCTATATCTGGGTAGTTTGGCCCTCTGGGCCTGCTGCAAAACTAACATAACCTAAACCTACCTCATTTTCATATTTACATTATTGTTTACATTTTCATAAGAGTAAGAATTCTGATAAAGTGGGAATTTAAGGAAATTACATTTATTTACATCGTGTAGGTGTATGACTAGACAGAACAAAAAAGTACCATTTTACGTGTTCAAAGAAGTCATACATGGATGTAGAACTAAGCGGATTTTTTTTTCTTATTAGTCATACATGTAGAACTAAGTGTATGACTAGATGGAACAAGGGACGAATTTAAAAGGAAAACTATCACGACTAAACACTTAATTAGTTCCTGAGATACAGGCGACTAAAGTGTTTATACATACCAAAAATCTTCAAAGACAGCACCAAATAACTTTAAATAGAAAATTAGTTCATACATGGTTTTTTTTGAGATAGAATTTTTAGTTTGTCGTAACGGCTTCGGAGCCCTACACTGAGCATGGTCCGACATGCTCTTGTCCGGTTTTAATTGTTTGTACTTAGGTACAGACTTCCGTTGATGCACAGGCTGGTTTCAGTGATAAGTTTGTTAAGGCAAACAAGGAAGCAATGTCATAATGATAACAACGTGACAAAGCTTACGATCCATGAATCAAAGCTCAGGGCCTCTATTCTGTGACTTTAAACAATTTTGTTTCTTACGTGATAATCGTACTGTTTTTAACGCGCCGCCGCCATTACTGTCAAGTGAATAATAAGAGCTATCGAAACGTTGACAACACTAATCAAAAATACAGGTCAAAAATGATATGGTTTTTACCGTGTTGAATAGGGGCCCTGGAATAGTGTCGTACTTAGTCTTTTCTTCTAGTGGAAGTGGTTGGGTAAGGACCAAAAAGTTGTCCACGCTAACTCAAGCAATTAAATTTTCTATGAAACTTTTCCGTTGTGACACGAAAATTAACCATACAATTGTGTGGATACTTTTCGTCGCACAACGGAACTTTTTTCGTCTTTGTTGTTTGTATGGTTAACTGCGCTTAACTGTGGTCCAACTTTTTGGTCCTTACCCGGTTACCATTGCATCATATTGTGTATTCAGGTTAAAAGCCTACGTTTTTAGATTTTTTTGCTTTACCGATACGCTGATTATGCGTGTTTACGTTGTGTGATGCTAAAGTGTCCATCTCAGCGGAATGGCCGCTCTGGTGAATGTGTCGCAGCGGCGACAGGAGGGTCGTGAAGCAGGGCGCGGCGGCGTCGCGAGCCGCGGCCGGGCCGCCCGCTCGACACCGCCGCGCCGTTTTTCATTTACAGGCCATTAAATGTACAGTTCCGGGGCTTATGCGACAGCTATTATTCTAGCCATAAACATATACCATAGTCCATAAAACACGTACCCTGTAAAGCTTGAAATATTCATATTACATATTATATAGTTTTATTGGTAGAGTAATGAGCGTTTATTTAATTGCGTGCAAGAGATACTAGTAATGGTTTGGGCTTGGCAACACAAACGCAAGAGAAACAGAGCCTTTCATCCTCAGCAATAAATAAATTTTAAACGTGCCAACAGATTGATTTTGGAAGCCTTGCAAAAATATTTTCCAGTTGATTGCTTAGATATTTCCACGGCTTCGGCGAACATCTGTGAGGGCGGAATACCTACTAGCAGGGATAAAATAGATGCGTGCCGCGAGGGACCCGCGCGCTGAGCCGTGCACAAATATTCTATTTGGCCCTCACTTTGACACTCGTCGGGTTTCGCAACCAAATTAATCTCCTGTACAGTGCACCCCCTGCGAACCCAAGACAATACCTTCAACTGTTAAAGTTACTCTTAAGTACCCTTCCGACCCTTCCACTCACTTTCGCTCTGTATATCTCTTTCGTCAATCTTCTTTCATCTATCCTTTCCAAATGAAAAGTTTTCAGCAAATTGTTTTAAAAGCAAAAAATGTATTAAGTAAAACCTTTTTGTTATATAAATATCACCAACAGTAGATAGAAAGTAGATAGATAGGACTAGCAACAATTTACTACATATTAAATGCTAAGAAATTTAAATGTTAGGTTCTCTTTGCTAAATGTTAAACCGGTAGATTCAAGTATTTTTCTAAATGACGAGTGTTTGCAAATGGTTGATTAGGCAGTTTTCCTAGGCAAAACATTAGATACAATTTTGCAATGGAGTCCCTATATAGCTGTACTTGCAGGTGAATTAAGTTCGGCAGCTTACGCCGTTAGGAAAATCCGACAACTAAGTAACCAATGTTGAGACAGCTCGCTTAGTTTATTATAGTTTCATGTTTATTTCCATAGTGTCATGTCATACGGTATTCTGGTTTGGGGTAAGACAGCTGACATACAAAAAAACTATATTTGTGTTTCAAAAAAGGGCCAGTGTTCTATTTATAACTGGGGTAGATGGCGGTAACCTCCACGTGCGGGAGGCGGGGGGAAGTTTGGTTAGGTTACGATCTGTCCAAAGGTCCGTCCGCTTCTCCGGTCTACCCTGGGCAACACTATTAGTGACTGGTACAGTCAAGGGCAAAAATATGTATACACTTTAGTACCTTGTCTAATTGTCGTCATATTTGAACTGCCATATATGAACTGTCACAGTGGTTAAAGTGACAAGGTACTAAAGTGTATACATATTATTGCCCTTGACTGTACATGTGCCTCTTGCTAGTGGCGGCTAACGCCTGCCCGGAGTCGTCAAGAACAGTGGGTGGACCTTGACGATCTATTAGGGGAAGATAGTATAGTATCGGACACATTTTAGTTTTAACAAATAAGTCTTGAAATTGTAGACATTAAAATCATTTTAAGTAATAATCGTGCGCATTGAAGTTCATTCGTTATACCGTTTTGGTAAAAAATATAATAACTTTATCAATAACCGATTTATATCAATTATTATTTTATAAAAATTTAGTGTATCGGACATCATGCGATAGTATCGGATAGTATACTAAAAAAGCCAAAAAAAAACATGATATACCTAATAACGTGAGAATAGGTGAATACCTACTTTCAATAAGTAAGTACTTTGCAAACAATGTTCGTCAGGGAAGTTATTAATAATATTTAAGACAAAAGTAAAAAACACTAATTTGTTAAGTATCGGACAGTTTGGTTTAGTAACGGTCATCTTATTATTTTACTATTATTATTTATTATTTATCTATATTAACGTAAGTAGGTACTTAACACTACTGGTAATAAAAAGTCGACTAAACTTGTTGAGTATTGTTTAATTAGTTTTTTAAGTAATTGAACACGTATAATAACATATTACTAAGTATTTCATTTATTATTGGGCAATTCTATTATTATTTATTAACTTACGTGTAGTAGGTAATGGACGCGCGGACGTGTCCCATAATATACGAAACGTCCCTGTCCGATACAATACAACACTTATATTATAAAAGATAAAAGAACTTAGTAAACACGCCATTTGTCATTTGTTTTAGTATCATAAATTAAATCTGTAATAAACTTATGATACACTTGTAACGTGTTCTGTTTGTAATAATTTAAATTGTGCAGATAGTAAACAAAGCAAATAATATATTCCTTACGTTGAAATTGATTTACCTACTCACACAAGTCGATGCCGCTTCGTACCGCACCCATGCAAGTTGGGCAACATCAGTTTGAAAATAGGAACTCCTCCTTTTTTGAAGTCGTTTAAAAAAGGGGCGCACCATCGTAGCTACAAATAACTATATGCCAATTAATAAGTTAACCTAATTTATCGACAAACCTCACATCACTGTCTGCAGACTTACGCACACCAATAAAAAGTGATACACACACTACAAAACTAAAAAATGGTACACTTATGAAAGCGATGATAATATTTGACTCTTTTTAACGAAGGGAATTTGTAACAGGTGCGAAGAGTATGATTCTTTTAGCAGATTTTATACTCCCTCTATGATTTCCTACCTCTATGGTCTATCATGCATGACTTTGAAAACAGATCACAAATCATATTATGATTTTTAATTATTTGTGATCTGTTTTCAAATGGCGGAAATCTTTAGAAAGTTAACTCCGCCATTTTGTCATAACATAATAAGTAGGCGAGGTTACTTTTATTTAATACATTATTTTAAATAGCAAATAACACTTTTAATCATGAAATGTTTTAAATTTGATCCTAAGAAAAAGCTATTCTTTGGAATAAAATAGTAGGTACAAGCAAGCAGTTATTTTTTTGGGGTATCCCAATTGAAACGGAATTTTTATTTACTTTTTTGGAAGCGGTTTAGTGCCAAGTTTTTATTTTGCATTCTGTAATTGTCAGAGATGTCAGAAAACGTACAGAAAAAAATGCATACAGTCAAACAGAACTGTTTATTTGAAGTCGGTTAAAAATAACAAGCATGATTTAATTTAGCCCAAAATAAAACAATAACTGAAACTGACAAGTTAATACTACAATTAAATGCGGTGGATCGCTCCACTTCTTCAAGGAGCTCTTTGTCCATCTGGTGGAATAAAGAACAATCGTACAAACTCATCCATATTTTAAAAATTAAAAGTTACATAATAATACTCATAATATAACTTTTATTGTATAAACATCAAACTGTTAACGATCTGGCCGCTGAGCAATGTGCATTGCTGGCTAGAGGGTGTATTGAGGTTGTTACAACCTCCTTTGTCTGCGTTCTAGCCACTCTTATATTGCGATCTAAATCTTTCAAAATTCCAAATTTATTACGTTCTATTCGGATATCGATCCTTGGGCTCACTCTCTAGAAACCAGTCACGGGATCTCGTGTCAGGGAGCATCATTAAATTAATTTACTATTTTTCATCTCTCTTGCTCGGAAACTTTACAATTAAGCCGTCAACGTTAAATATCCACATGTTTTTCTAGTTTGTTTTGTTTTTAAAAATGAATAATTTCGAGTGACGAAGACATATTAACACCAGTGGAATTACGGGAAACCGTGCAAAATGCGAGATTGAGCTTATTGCCTGAAAAATCCCGTTTAAGATACATGAACCCTTTTTCTTATTTTCCTCGTTGTAGTGAGATGAAAAGTTTTGTGTTATACACTCGTGAAAAGTTATTTTACGTCTCGTGTGTTGAAACACTCGCTACGCTCAGGATTCTATTTTTGAACCACTCGCTTCGCTCGTGGTCAATCATAGAATCCTTTCGCTCGTTCGAGTTTCAAATGAACACTAGCAGGTAAAATACAACTTTCCCCCTTGTATAAAAAATAACTATTATTTTTATTCAGATCTTTTTATTACAAAACGTATTAAAATACATATTTTTGTGATTTATATATTATCTACTTCAATACTGCTCCGCCGTGTGGATCTCAGCGATACTACCCTATACCGTCAGAAGGGTAAACGGTGCTCGGAGCGCGCCACGACCGATCCTACCCTTTTATGTAGGTAATGAAATTTAGGATGATTTAAATTTAGTGATGAATGATGTTCAAGCTTGAATCACTTTTCACTCCGCTCAGCGCGCGTCCCTTTGACGAAACGGTTTTTAATTATTTCGAGCAATTTATCGGTGCTCGTTACATGTATTTACTTACGTTCCATACACCCATCTACTTGTGGCGGCTGCTTGTTCAGTATGCAGTACTAAATATGAAGCAGGACTCATAGTATTTGGCTATCATTCAATTTCCCCGAATACGACTAATTTCCCCTTGAATGCACAGGCAAACTAAAATCAGATTCGGTAAATACTCTGTAATGTTTTCTGCTCGGAATAACCTGGCAATTTGAGCATCTGTTTTTTTCATCTGTAAATTTCCATGTACATTTTTAATGACTACCTTGAGCCGTATGAGCAAAATTATCTCTATGGTCGCAGTTATGTCGAAAATGAGAAAAAAACCCATTGCTCCTAAATTATGACAAATCGCGGAACATACACTATGGATAATTCGGATACCCCTTGAGGTGTTCTACCTCTAGACTTCCGCTTGACTTCATTTCCTGGGATAGCCAGAATATAGATTGTCCTGATAGACATAATTGTCACTGCCGCTCACAGCGTTGCTAAGTGGCCTTCCATGCAACAACCATGTTTGAAATTTTTACCTAGCAACGCTGTGAGCGGCAGTGACAATTGACAAGATTTCATATTTTCAAGACTTTAATTTTATTCGTTTTATAGATACTGTTTGGAAGGAGGAAGACACTGATAGTTTTAAATTTTCTCTAGAATGAATAATTATTTTATTATTAATTTATTAAGATTTACTATTCAAAGTTAAAAACTAAACTTATTTTAATTAAAATAAAACTAAGCTACTGAAAAATTAAAGATTAAAATAAAAATCACCACTACAAAAAGAATACCCCCTCTAGCAGGTCCGCGCGCGGCATAGTCCCTATAACACTGGCTGCATTACCTCTCTGGATAGCTAGCCCATTACCCAGATTTACTTATTCTAAAAGGGCGTAACTTCATTTCTACGACACAATGGACATTATTACGTTAGTCCAATCTGTATATAAAAAAGTATCATGTCAACCGATAATTCTCTAAGTATCTATCCATCTGCAGAGCGAAAGAGGCGGCGGGGACCCCGGTAGGGAAGGAGAACTGCAGCTGCAGGTGCAGCTGTGGTGGCTCAGCGCTGCAGCCCGGGAACCAGGCTGAGGCAGCCCAGGTCGGCGACCCTCCACCACAGATAGAAACCGAAGGGGGCTCCTCGGACTAGGAAGATGGGTGGCGGTATACACTAAACACAAACACAACCAGCAATGGCCAACACACACAAACAACACACACTACACAACAACACAAACAGATACAAAAAAATAAGAATATGCCAAGTAAACCTCCAGCACTGCAAGGACGCAATGTCCGAACTGTGCCAATACATAGTGAGGGAAAAAATTGACATCGTCCTGATGCAAGAGCCGTATGCATGGAAAAACCAGGTAACAGGACTGGGTAGCCTGGGGGGCGACCTTTATTTCGAAAGAAATGGAGAGCTGCCTCCTAGGGCATGCATATATGTGAGTAGAGACCTAAGAAATATGGGATGCCTAATGACCATAATATGTTTCAGAGACCTAGTGGTAGTAGAAATCAGCCTCATGACAGGGGGCGGAGAGGGAGTCAAGGCAGCGATGGCGTCTTGATACATCCCAGGTGAAAGCAACGCGCCAACCAGAGAACTGGAGGAAGCGGTCAGTAAATATAAAGGTAAGAGAACATCCTTTCTTGTAGGTTGCGATGCAAACTCACATCATGAGGTGTGGGGAAGCAGCGACACCAACAAAAAGGGGGAAACACTACTAGAATTTATTGTAAGTAATGACCTGGATATACACAACACAGGTACAACCCCAACCTTTGTAACCAGGGCAAGAGAGGAGGTATTAGACATAACGATAACCTCAGGGGAAATAGGCAAACATGTGAAAGACTGGAGAGTAGACCAGGAAGACAGCATGTCGGACCACAGGAGACTACTGTACGGCCTGGACTACTACACGGAAAGAACAAAGATAAGAAACCCAAGGAAAACGGACTGGGAGAAATATAATAGCATACTAAGCGAGTGGACACCGAGCCACAGTAGCCCAAAAACTAGAGAGGAACTGGACAGAGCTGCTGAAGATCTGAACAGAGCCATATCGAGAGCCTACCAGACAGCGTGTCCAGAGAGAACGTGCAACGGGGATAAAGGACAGCCATGGTGGAATAAAGAGATACAGAAACTACGGAAAAGAACTCGTAAGGCGCTAAGACTAGCTCTAAAAAACCGGGCAAGAGCATGTCGGACCATGCTCAGTGTAGGGTTCCGAAGCCGTAACGACAAACAAAAAACTATCTCAAAAATCAACATGTATGAACCAATTTTCTATTTAAAGTTATTTGGCGCTGTCTTAGATGATTTTTAGTAGGTATAAACCCGTTAGTCGCCTGTATCTCAGGAACTAATTAAGTCTACTAAGTAATTTATTTTTCTTATAAATTCGTATAAGTATAATATCTCAAACAAGAGCCAAGCTTTTAAGTGTGAGATCAGTATACCTACCTATGTAGGTAGTTAGGTATCTAAACTGCTTCAAACCGACTTTAAATTACAATAAAAGTTTAATCTTTTATAAAGTAATTAATAGAAATTGAAAAAAAAACAAGGGCCAGTAAATAGAATTTTAAGTTTTCCAAACGATACTCGACTCAAATCAATAATCTAATCGATTATTTGTAAACTTTCAGATCGCAAATCGCAAACTTGTAGGTAGCATTTCGGGGCACGTCCGAACAGCAACTAGGCGCTCGCGCTTATGAGCGCGGCTGTCGCTCGATTTGTTACATGGACAGTTCGACTCCCCCCGCGCGTGCAGGCCCCCCCCGTTAACAATTTTTCTATCAAAGTTATCATAGGCGATTTTGATAGGTATAAACACTTTAGTCGCCTGTATCTCAGGAACTAATCATTTCTACTTAGCCGTGATAGTTTTCCTTTAAAATTCGTTATATGCGCTTTCGTTGAAGATATTTTTCAGATTTTTAGTATTTGTAGTTTTGGCTGTAGTGGGGAGGGACACTTGACTCTAACAAAAAATAGCGCTTTAAAGCTTAATATTTCATAAACGGATCCCTTAATTGAAAAATTGTTTTCATAAACCCACAATATTTCTGAAAGGCCTATCCAACGACACCCCACACTATGGGGTAGGCAAGAAAAAAAAAAGGCATGCCCACGTTACGTGTAGGGGAGGTGCATTAAAAAAATATATTTTTCAAAATTTTATTTTACCACTTTGTTGGCGTGACTAATATGTATATTCATGCCAAATTACAGCTTTCTAGTACTATGAGTCTCTGAGCTAGACTCCGGACGGACGGACGGACGGACATGGCGAAACTATAAGGGTTCCTAGTTTGACTACGGAACCCTAAAAAGGGCAATGATCAAGGCTGGAACGAATACAGGAATATTAGGAACAAATACACTAATACAAGGATAAAGATAAAGATAATTTTATTTGTTGTGTGATGATGACAATGAGCAAGGGAAAGACTAAGAGCACAAGGTTGGAAAATCTTCACGGGAGAAATACAACGCTACTCGGAGGCGGCAAGATTAGTAAGGGTACTGGCGAACGAGAGAACTTGCCAATTAGGTAGCCTAATGATAGGTTCGACCGAACTTACAGACCCCAAAAAAGTACTACAGCATATGGTTAGCACACATTTCCCCGGCTGCAGGGAATACCGCGTACATGAGGCTGTAGAAGATAACAGCAATGAGACAATATATGCAGGGGAGACACTAAACCTAAGAATTAGCAATGAGGTAGGAGAATGGGCAATAAAATCCTTCGCCCCTTATAAAGCGGTAGGTCCAGATGGAGTAACACCCATTCTACTACAAAAGGGATTGAAATACATTTGGAACAGCCTAAGAGATATCTACGAAAAGAGTCTGGAATTAGGTCACATCCCGACCACCTGGAATGAGGTAAAGGTAATATTCCTACCTAAACCGGGAAAGAAAAACTACAAAGACGCAAAATCGTTCAGAAGCATCAGTCTGTCATCATTCGCACTGAAGGCACTGGAGAAGATCATAGATGTACAGATAAGGACAAGCATGCAAGTAGGAAGATTGCCCTTACACGGGAATCAGCACGCTTACATAGAAGGGAAATCAACGGAAACAGCCCTACACAACCTGACCACAAGAATAGAGAGAGCAACAGAAGATAAAGAACTGGCACTAGGCTGCTTCTTCGATGTGGAGGGCGCCTTCGATAGAGCCACCTTTGGTGCAATAGAGAAATGCCTAAGAAGGGATGACATAGACCCAGCAGTTAGAAAGTGGATAATGGCTATGTTAACAGGTAGAGCGATCACTGCACAACTAGGAGGAGACTCGATAAGGATAAGGACGAGCAGAGGCTTGCCGCAAGGGGGCTGTCTGTCACCACTCACAATGGATATACAAAGCAGTGGTCCTCCCCAGACTGCTATATGGAGCCATAGTGTGGTGCCACAGAGCAAAAATAAAAGACATAGAAAAGGAGTTGACGAAGGTCCAGAGACTAGCATGTCTAATGACAACCGGGGCAATGAGCAACTCCCACACAGGCCCTGGAGATAATGCTAGGACTGAACCCTGTACACCTTGAAGTGGAAAAGAGAGCCACAGAACAGTGGTATAGAATGAAAATGAGCAGAGAGTGGATCGGATCCGAGATGGACAAGAGACACGCAAGTATACAAAGAGAGTCAATGGTGAACATGAACATGCTCATGACTAACAATGGCCTAATAAAGAAAAGGAAGATCTTCGGCAAGAAATACAGAATCCATATAGGAGAGAGAGATAGTTGGGAGACAGAGATACCGGAACCCAGAGCGACATGTTTCACGGACGGTTCATGGAAGTCCTCAACAAAAAGAGCGGGGGCAGGCATCTACAACCTACAAGCGAATGAGCATACAACGATACCACTAGGAGGCTTTACCAGTGTGTTCCAGGCGGAAGTGTATGCCATCATGAAATGTGCGCAGGATCTCAAGGAAAGAAGCGGTATAACGGGAAGCCACGTTATAATTTACTCAGACAGCCAAGCAGCACTAAAAGCACTAGACAATCCGGTCATCAAATCCTTCCTGGTGCAGGAGTGCAGGAATGAACTGAATAATCTAGGCACAGCATCCAATGTAACACTAGCATGGGTACCAGGGCACAGTGGAGCAATAGGAAATGAAAAGGCAGATGAACTGGCCAGAGCAGGGGCGGATCAACAGTATCTGTGCCCGGAGCCAGCCCTTCCGATATCCGCAACGATAACGAAAGGAGTCATCGCCAGAAGAATAGAGACAAAGACAAATGAGGCATGGATAACAACACAGGGATGCAGACAATCCAAACTCATGATAGGAAGGGTAAACAGGAACAGAACAAGGTATCTACTAAATCTTGGTAAGTACAATCTAAGTATACTGACAGGGATATTGACTGGACACTGTCCACTCAACAGACATCTGACGGTAATAGGAGTCAAACAGGATCCTCGATGCCCACACTGCGGTAAAGAGGAAACTAGCCAACACGTTCTAACCGAGTGTGTAATGTACTCGTCACTGAGACATCGCACATTCGGGGAGGACGCATTATCAGCAGAGACACTTAAAAGCATTAACCTACAGGACGCACTTTTGTTCTGTAGGAAAACAAGAAGATGGGATCAGTGCTGGATGGGAGCGCCGCCGGGCCAATAACATGAGGCCTGACCAAGGGGAACAGGGCGGAATGACTGGAGAGCCACTCGACCGCCCGTCTGCCTCGGCCGCGTCCCCACTCATCATCATCATCATCAATATCATCATCATCTATCCATCTGTCAATCGTGTCAATGTCAAATTTGAAGTATGACAGCTTTTTTTCTCGTGAAAAAGGCAATGGTATTATACAGGGTGACAGGAAATTCGCCGTATTCCTTGAAAGGGGTTATTCTACAGCTCATTTGTAATGATTTAAGTCCAGTTAAACAGGGGTCAAAACTCATTGGTTTTCGAGTTATTCACGTTTTTAGTTTTTTTTTTTAATACCCTCTTTTCGACCTAAAACTAGTAATTTTGTAAAAACTTCGTCATTTAGAAATAAAAAAAAGTATTTTTCGAATAGCCAATGAACCACTGATTACGAAAAATAAAAAAAAATTACAAAAAAATGCAAAGTTTTGCAAATAAAAGGATTTGAAGTTAGAAGTTCAAGTAATTATTTTCCAAATTTTGTAACATTTTAAAGTAAAAAAAAAAGTATGACACTTCGCGTACAAATTACAGGAATAATTTGCTTAATTTATAAGCTTTCTAAAAAGGTACAATTTATGACATTTTAATATTAATTTTATTTAAAAATTTACAATTAACAATAATAGCAGAAATGTTTGCGGTTATAAGCTCCATCGTTTCAACCAAAAAACACGGGAAGCGTTGTAGTAAAATGAATTTAGAACACAGTTCTTTTTTTAAAATGCAGCTATGGGCTTAGTGTCCTATTTTTAAATAAATTTTCTTTTTAAAAACCTAAGGTGCGTTCCATTTTTAAATTTAGAGCATCTCAAATCGTTCTCTTTTTTAAATTCAGCTAATGTCTTACGACGTTCTATTTTTAAATAATGATGCGTTTTAAAAACAAAGTGCGTTCCATTTTCAAATTTCGAGCACCTCAAAGTTTTTGAGTGACCTACGTAATCAGTTAGTTTCAACTTTCTTTTCAATTCGGACGATATTGATAATTAAGCTTCTTTCTCAAATGGCTGCTTACCAATTCGAAGAATACGCAGATATTGTTTATTGTTACGGACTCTGCGATGGAGACGCCGCTGCAGCTAGAAGAGAATACCAACGTCGTTACCCTAACCGCCGTTTACCTCACGTAAGTGTGTTTGGTTGATCGTACCGTCTTATTCGGGAAAGAGGATCAGTTCAACGCCGCCAAGCTGACGCTGGAAGACCTCGAAATGATCCTGCTGAAGAAGAAGAAATCCTTCAGTGTTTCCAGGCAGACGGCACTACTTCGACGAGAAATGTGGCTAACCAGCTCGGTATGTCGCACTGGAAGGTGTGGTTTACACTGCACTCAGCTCGGCAGTACCCGTATCATTACACTCCAGTACACGCTATTGAAGAGGGAGACCCAGCGAGAAGGATAGATTTTTGCAGATTCTTAATTAATGCAGATATCGAAGATCCCGAGTACCTGAAGAGAATTTTGTGGACAGATGAATCCAATTTCGACCGTAACGGGATATCAAACTACCACAATCTGCACTTTTGGGCTCCCAAAGGTCAAAACCCAAAAAAATCAAGAGAAGGAGCTCACCAGCAAAGATTTTCTTTGAACGTGTGGATGGGAATCGTGCACGACAATTTGATCGGACCTTTCTTTCTGCCAGCACGATTGACCGGCATCGCATATGAAAATTTTTTGAGTGATGAGCTACCGACACTACTTGAAGATGTGCCGCTTGCGACAAGAAGGAACATGATTTACCAACACGATGGCTGCCCCGCTCACTATTACCGGGGCGTACGACAGTGGATGGATCAGAACTACCCAAGAAGATGGATTGGCCGAGGCAGCCCAACCCCTTGGCCAGCCAGAAGCCCGGATTTAACTCCATGTGACTTCTACATCTGGGGTCGACAAACCGATACGTAACGTAGAAGAGTTAAGACAAAAAATTGTAGAGGCGGCACAGACAATGAAAGATAGGCTTTCGAGACGAGTAACAATCACCGAAGTACGAAAAAGGCTTCGTGCTTGCATTCGAAACCAGGGCAAACAGTTCGAGCAAAATTTGTGATGTAATTGATTTTAGTTTTTAAGATTAAAGGTTATTTGATAGTGAAACTGTTTTTTTCCTCATTTTATCCTAACCTTGCTTAATCACTTATCAAAGTATCACTTAAGACTTAAGACAGAAACTGAAGGCAAAAAACCCCACGAATTCGAGACACAAACAAATTAAATTAATTAAACTAATGACCCTTTGTTTGTGTCACCAAAGGCAATCTGCTGTGCCTTCTACATCAAGAAGATAAGTTAAGATAAGAAACAGAAGACAAAGTAAGCCCTCGGAGAATCTAAAACGACACAAACAAACCCATTAGAGTCAAGTACGCTAAGTAAAGTCTTCTAGCTGTTCTGCTATTATTATTATTAATTGTATTTTTTTTGTATTAAAATGTCATAAATTGTACTTTTTTAGAAAGCTTATGAATTAAGCAAATTATTCCTGTAATTTGTACGCGAAGTGTCATACTTTTTTTTTAGCTATGCTTTTAAATGTCACAAAATTTGGAAAATAATTGCTAGAACTTCTAACTTCAAATCCTTTTATTTGCAAAACTTTGCATTTTTTTGTATTTTTTTTTTATTTTTCGATATCAGTGGTTCATTGGCTATTCGAAAAATACTTTTTTTTATTTCTAAATGACGAAGTTTTTACAAAATTACTAGTTTTAGGTCGAAAAGAGGGTATTTAAAAAAAAAACTAAAAACGTGAATAACTCGAAAACCAATGAGTTTTGACCCCTGGTTAACGGACTTAAATCATTACAAATGAGCTGTAGAATAACCCCTTTCAAGGAATACGGCGAATTTCCTGTCACCCTGTAGGTATCTATTCAGGCATAGTATTGGTAAAACTCGATATTTTTACTAACTTACTTGTAATTTTGTGAATAAAGAAAAATAAATCTAAATAAATATTTTGCCGTGTTCAGGAGGCAAAACCCTTTGGATTCGTATAGTAATTTGCAGGTGTCAACAAAATGAAATGTTGTCAATTATGTCTATTGTACTCCGTGACACTAGCCTTTCTGTTAGGTTTTATTTCTACTAGTAGGTACTTGGTAGTCAGACTTGTCACAACTATTTCTCAGCCCTTCAGGAAAATCAATTAATCGGGTACCGAATTTCGTTTCAAATTTGGTTATAAAGTGTGTTTTGAGAACGAAGTGCTTTAGGCTCATTTAAATTAAAATTGCATTCTAACCATTCTTCCATCCTTGGACTACCATTGTGTATTGCAATAAATAAGTAAAATAACAATAAAGGCCGAATCTTAAGTACGGTCACGAGCGTTAATTTGGGACCCATTTCAAGAAAAATATGCTTGAAGTCGTCAATGTCATTAGACATGTCAAGTCATTTGTAACTTTTAGGAAACTCAACCTTATTGTTGTAGAATGTCACATTGACTTTGGACCTAAGGTGGGTACCAAATTAAATCTCGTGACTGTACCTGAAACCGACGTGCATGCATGACTCAATGTATGAATGTAGGAGATGCGAAAGAGATCTGTCAGGATCGTAGCAGGTCACTACCCCTCTGGAAAAACAGGCGTGAATTAATGTACGAGTAGGTAGATTGTATTTATGTACAATTGACGCGCATACATTGTAATGTAGGTAATATCGTACCATCATTACTTGATTCCGTGTCCCGTTACTCTCGATTATTATTTATTTATTGCGCTTTTCAGTAAATCTTGCGGGCGCGGTACACATTTTGATTATTTGCGTTCCTGTAGTTCGATGTTTACGTTAGTAATTTTCTTATTAAATTGCTCACAGCTGGATCGACAGACTTTGGGGACGCGTATTTTGGTCTATTTTCCCAATACTACGACCGAACGAGCTTCCAGAATACTTTTATAAGTTTTTCCTTGTAATCCTTGTTATTTATATTAGTAATTTTTATATTTACAGCTGAAAATAATCACTTTTTATTTGTTTTGACAATGTTGTAGTTTTCGTTATCTAGACAACGGGCAGAGACGGGTTTACTAATGATTGGTCAAAAATCTTTTCCCAAAGTATCACTTCCCAAACTATTTTACTCAAATTTTCATTTCCCAAAAAATCATAAGGCAAAACCACTTTTAGCAAATTAACAGTTAGCAATTATTTTTTTGGCATATTATTGTTTAACAAATAATTACTTGGTCATATTTCATTTTACCAAATTTCATGTAGTCAAATATATCGTTTCGCATAACATACTTTTCCCAACTATTATTTTTGGCATTCGATTTATATCCTGTGGTGCATTGGATAAAATTTAGGGTATGATTTTTACGGTCGCAGTTGTAACCTAACCTCTAGTCCTACTTTTCTGGTAGCAGTTCGTTTCTGTGGGGGTCACAGTTCTAACCTAACCTAACCTACTTTTCTGGTAGCAGTTCATATCTGTGGGGGTCGCAGTTCTAACCTAACCTAACCTAATTTTTTGGTAGCAGTTCGTTTCTGTGAGGGTCGCAGTTCTAACTTAACCTAACCTACTTTTACTGTGGTATAAATTGAGTGTGCGAGGTAACAAATTGAACTAAAATTTTTTTTGGAATATAATATTTGGCAAACATTTGCTTAATAAACGTTTGTCCTGATAAAACTTGACAAAGTAAAATGATGCCAAATGATAATTTGACGAAATAAATAAAATGCGAAATGTAAATGTGCTAAACATTCGTTTGGGAAATGAAACTACTGCGATAAGTTTTTTGGGAAGTGAAATTTGGCGAAAAATATTTTGCCCAAACGGCAGTACACCGCAGAGACGATATCTTAGGTTTATACTGGACCATGGAGTTAAAACGATGGTTTACCATGGAATTAATATCTGGTATGTATAATTTAGGAATTTAATGAAATTTATATTTGAAAATTAAAAAAGTTAGACGGCTAGTTTATAACAACGGTGCCTCTCAATAGGGTAACCAGTCATCTCCCAGTCGCAGAAGTGGTAACTAGTAAACAGTCCTCCCTCAGTCACAGCAGTGATAACTAGAAAACGGTCTTCTGTCTCAAAAGTAAAGACTCTGGAGTTTAGCTTTCTACGGGGTCAAGTTGGACCCCGAGAAGCCCCCAACAACAACGTCGTACGTCGTTACGACATCAGTCAACTTTGAGTGCCTCACGCCTCACGGATCCTTTAACTACCTAATTCCAACTCTTCATCAGGGATTGCTACCTTACGGGTCCCAACTCGTACCCATCTACTACAATCCACCACCAGGGGCACCGCCTTCCTACGACACGCTGTGTAGCGTAAACGGTGCCCGTGATCTGGAGATTCCGGGACGAGAACAGTTACTACTACGGTGGAACTACTTTCGGTTTCACCATCAAAACTTTTAATTTATCCCGGGGAATATTAGGGACTTAATTTTATTTGTCTATTTTTATAATTCTGTGTGAAGAAACGAAGTGTAAAATAAATACCCTTTTCTTTCAATTTCCCCTCTCTTTCTCTTCCTCTTTCGAGTGATCGGAAGACCACGTAACATGACAACATAAGTATTTTATTAAACAATATACGGAAAAAATAAAAAACATAACTAAATACTAAAATGAAAACTGATTCTAAGTAACTATAATGTTATACTTACATCAGTTAGATATTCATCCTATTTGTGCATGTGCTTACTCACACATATTCTATTTGAGCATGCTGAACCGATTTAGTTGCTTAAACTACGTTTCTGAGTGAGTGTACACCGAAGGATCCTCCCGATTATTACGACGATCCTCCCCTCGACGACTGACGACGACCCTCACTGCCGAGGCCGGCTGGTTGTTGTAATTGGGGTTCACAGTCGGCTTGTGTTATAACTTCCGCAAATGTCCGAGATTCTCTTAAGTGCTACAACAACTACGTTTGACATCCAGAATAGATCCAGACAAGCTCGCAAGGCCACACAAGATAAATGACTTTTAATGTCTAGTTGAAGCAAAAATATAATGCTTACTAAAGATTTATTAACGCTCCGTATCAATGTAAAAAGTGTTTCTAGGAATATACCCCGCGGTTTATTTTACAGAAATTATTGAGTTCGGGACGTGGGTAACTTAATTTGGTGACGCTTCAAACACTCACAAAGATATTACAATTTCAGTTTGCACAAGTAGTTATGTAGATTTATTTATTTCAATATGTATGTACAATCAAAAGAGCTCAAATAAAATATTTTGGAAACATTTTATAAGAATTTTATGAATCCCTTTCTGAAATCTCCGAAATGAGGTTCACAAAGCATCTCAATCACAATTGTTAAATTTCGAGTTAAGCGGTAAATACCCAACTTATTAAAATCCTGAAAAATACACCGTCTTTCACAACTGCGAGATGGAAAAACGATATGTTAATTTCGGAATAATCGTATTCCGAATCCCGAATTGTCTTTTACTCACCAGATTCAGTAAAAAAGATTTTTTCATTACAGTTACGTCGTTACGTGTGTGTACTACTAAAAATAATCTAGGACAGCACCAAATAACTTTAAATCGAAAATTTTTTCATACTTGTTGTTCGAAAACGATTGTAGGAAGCCGTCAAATGCTCAATATCATGTCGAAAATTAATGAAAATCTATGAGACTGGCATTGAACAATGCGTGAAAAGGAGGAAGCGATGGAGTCGTAATCTCGCCGACGGGCCGGCAGCAGCAGCGACCTCGGGTCCTGGTACTAATTACCGCGCCCGTAATGAATTATTCACGAAATATCTACAATCGGAAATAAAAACGAAATAAATGAAAAAGTATTGAAAACGAGCCGATGCTTAGGTACTGCGCGATAAAAGACAATAGAGGTTAATAACAAATCTGCTGCACATCTCAGAAAACATAAATATATGTGTACCCTAAGCGCTCAATGTGCACAGCATATCAGATGCGGGTCTGAACTAAATGGGCATTTTCGCGAGAAGACGTCCACTGAACTTTTAACCTGTCTCATGACTTCACATTCAAGTTTCAAAACAAGGAGACAGGTTATGAAATCCCTATATTTTTTTCCATCATTTTGTTTATTAGTATAATAATGCAAGATATACAGGGTGTATACGGAGGGGTGGATCAAACGAAGGTCAAAGGTAGGGGACCTCAAGGGGCATCTGAATCACCCCCATGTATGTTCAGCAATTGTTATTAGTTTCGGAGATATTGATCATTTTAATCGGATTTTTTGTCACTTTTCCTTATGTCCGTGATACGAAAAACCCCTAAATTCATGTATTTATACCTTTTTTTTTCAGTGTTTTCTTGCATGATTAGAATCACTGTGAAATAAGGAAGTTTCTAAAGCTACATAACATATTTTTTTTCATTACAACTTTTTGAGTAAACACACAAAGTTTGTTTTTCCATACTTGGTGAAAATCAAACGCGGGGTTTCCTTAGTATGGAGAAAGTAACTCTGTGCGATTACTCAAAAAGTTGTAATGAACATAAAATGGCATTTAGCTTTAAAAACTTCCTTATTTCACAGTGATTCTAATCATGTAAGAAAACACTGGAAAAAAAAAGTATAAATACATGAATTTAGGGGTTTTTCGTATCACGGACATAAGGAAAAGTGACAAAAAATCCGATTAAAATTATCAATATCTCCGAAACTACTAACAATTGCTGAACATACATGGGGGTGATTCAGATGCCCCTTGAGGTCCCCTACCTTTGACCTTCGTTTGATCCACCCCTCCGTATACACCCTGTATAAATAATAAGGCGGCATTTTAGTCTATTGTATATTAAGTTATAAATCTTAGTTGAGAAACCCCTATTATTTGACGTGTCCTACACCTAACTCGCGGCATTATTTACACTACTTTTATGTTTTTTTGTACAACAGTATGATATTTTTAATTTAAAATAATATGCATTTGATCTTGGTTGTGCTAATAAACATACATTTAATTTGTTTACATTAAATAATATTTATTTAAACTAAATTAAATTGTGGTCCTACAATTCCTAACAGAAGTGGAATTCCTACTTTGTAACCGTGATTTCTAGGAAAATAACATTTAAAAATTACCATGCACATTAATAGACACATTTTGTGGCAACACTGACGATATTTTACCAAAAAAAAGTACACGGCCGTATTTAAAAAATAGCGTCCAGACTGATTTGAACTTGCACGAGCGTAACCGTTCCGAATAAAATTCGATTTTGTAACTGGTGTCCAAGGAGGTAAGTGATAATTGTTTTCTTTATCACTTATGTATTCTTTTAAATCGACGACTTGGTTTACGTTTGTATTGTTGTACGTAAGGAATAAGTTTATTAAACGTTTAATATCGGCAGATTTAGATCGTGAATCATGGAAACGTTACTTCCATTTTGTTGGGTTACATTTATTATTATTATTGTTTATTTATTAACCAAAAATTACATATTTTTCTTAAAAAATAGTCTGCAAAACTGTCACAACAGTTTGACTGCAGCTGAGTCCTTTTAAACTTAACAACTTAACACGTAACAATTTGGTTCCTTAATACTAGATTTATTCAAATTTAATTTATAATAAATTAAGTAAATGTTTTTTAAGCAGTCTTTTAAATTTGAGTAAATTAGGTTCTGATCGGATGTCTTCGGGTAGACTATTTAAAGAGTAGGGTATTCGTTTTTTAAGTGTTCTGTCTCCGTAATAGTTGTTGATCCTTGGCACCTTAAATTTACCCTCCGACACCGATCTTGTGCCATAGTTATGACTAACCCGAAATAGGTGATGCTCCTGACTGCTATGGTTATTAACGGCAAGAAGGTATTTATGTTTTATACTAACGGGAAGAATACTACATATTTTAAATAATTTTCGGTAATCATTTTTATATTTTTCTTTAATTTTATTATTTACAAGTAATTTTATAAATTTTAATTGTAATGTCTCTAATTTATTAATATATGTTTTAAACGTTAGACCATAGCTATCAAGAGCATATCCCAAAATCGGGTCAACTAATGCGTGATACAGACACTTTAAGGTCCGAAGGGGTACCCTATAACTAAGGTGATAAAATTTGTTTAATAGTGTTCTTAACTTTATACTGATGTAATCGATATGACAAGCCCATGAGAATTTAGTATCAATTTTAACTCCCAGATAGGTAGCACAATCCACTCTTTCAATTGGTACACATTGACATTTAGTTAAATTATTATGTAAACAAGAATAACTATGTAATAACAAGGCAGAAGTTTGACAGTCTATCTCTAAATGTGGCGAATGTATTATAAGGTGTTTAGTTTTCCCTGAGTTTAAAATAATGCCATTGTCATGAGACCATTTTACAATAGAGTCTATATCCTGCTGAGCCACGTGGTACATCTCCGCAAGGTCCGTTCCGACGGTCACGGTGCACAGATCGTCTGCGAACATGTAGGGAGTGCTGTTCTGTATAACTCTACCTAGGCTATTTACATGCATAAGATAGCAGACCGGGCCGCACCCCGAGCCCTGCGGAACCCCGCAGCGCACCGGCGTCCGCTCGCTGAGCTGCCCGCCCACCTGCACGCGGTAGGAGCGCGCGGTCAGGTAGTCGCCGAACCAGGAGTTGAGCGGCTGCCCGACCCCGCACTCACCCATCGCCTGCAGAAGGGTTCCTGTATCGAGAGTATCGAATGCTTTCTTATAATCGTAAAAAGTTACTAAAACGATTTTCTTACTTTCCAAACTTGTGTTAATTTCATTTGTAAACTTAGATAATAAAGTATGTGTTCCCTTTCCTTTTTGAAATCCGTGTTGACAATTATGTAATATGTTGTTTTTTTGTGTGTACAATCCAATTTGATTAATTATTACTTTTTCAATTATTTTGTATATACTAGACAAAATCGCTATAGGTCTGTAATTTGTGAATAGCTTGCGGTCCCCTCCTTTGTAAATAGGTCTAATAATCGCTTCCTTAAGTTTACTGGGAAAACTACCATGTTCAACTGATTGATTAATAAGCTTGGCTATGATTGGGCTTACCTTATTCACTATGAACTTCAGATCCGACATGCGTATGAGATCGCTACCGGGTGATTTTTTTGTAGGTACTCATGTTGTTAATAACTTTCGCAACTGTTTTGGCATCAACCGGTTGCCACCTCATACTCATATCAGGATTACTAGCATAAGTATCTCTAGACAACCATTTATCACAACAACTATGTTTAATCTTACTAACCTCATCTGAAAAAGTAGTTGCAAATTTATCACTATTTCTTTTGTCGTTCCAATTTTCTCCATATTATTAAGAATTGTGCTATCCACTGACTGTTTTACTTTACCTAATAAACTATTTATCCTATCCCATATTTTTTTAATATTTTTGTTACAATCCAATATACATTGCCTCTCATACTCATTTCTACTTTTGGTTATAGCTTTATTGCACTTATTCCTGTACCTTGTATAATCTAATCGTTTAATCATATTGTTAGGATCGCTACACCAAACTGTATATAATTTATCTTTTTTAGTGATCATATTCTTTAAGTTATTATTTATCCAAATTTTACAATTCCTTGTACCTAATTTAGAAATCGCTTGTATTTTAAAGCATTCATCATAAACCTTTACAAACTTATTAATGAATGCTTCATACAGCTGAACCGGGCATTGAATATACCCCAAGTAGCACACTGGGTGGGAAATAGCTCGTATATCATATCTATTTAGATACTTAAGTGAAATATATAGCCATGACTAAGTTCTATATAGGTGTAAAGAACCCTTAGGCAACCAATATAGAAGCACGGGGAGAAAAATTGCAGCCTATCTTTGGTTCTATATTGAATCCATAAGAGATCTCACGATTACCTTAAGCGGCAATTAGAACTATGGGTGAAAGTTATGCGCAGTGAACGACGATTTTTATTGAACGATTTTTGGTTCTAAATTGAATCCATAACAGATCTCACGATTACCTTAAGCGGCAATTAGATCTATGGGTGAAGGTCATGCGCAGTGAACGACGAATATTGAACGAATGAATAATAATATTTCAGTTCGGTCAATAAGTGATAAATAGGACGCCAAAGTTCCTTTGAGTGACATGGCAACAATTAAGTCGGTATAAGTTGTGTTTTTTTAAAGTGAATGTGATCTGCCATTTTAATTTTGGATTTATGCATCTGTTTGGTAAGTGATTAAAATTCACGTTCAAGCATTGAAATGAGCACGAAATTCTTGCGAATGTTTTGTTACCGTGAAACTATAGTATGGTTTCTTTGTAAATTTCGATGCGCCTTTGATTTGTTCAGGAATATTTAAAAAGAGAGTGTTAAATCATATAAGGAATTGATACTGATAAGAATTAAAACTGTAAAAACCTGACTTAATGATTGTAGGTTACGTACAATGTTAAAGTAACATCGTCACAACTATCAAAAGTCTGTGATTATGCGTCAGTGTGATAAAATTCTGTTTAAAATAAATCATTTTCAAGGACTCCAATTTGTAAACATGGCGAAACAAAAAAGATCTTACAGTGTTTATTTCCACTTATTTGTTCTCTATTTGAAACTATCAGGTCTGAAAATCACTTATTTGTATCTTGCGAGTGGCAAAGCAGTGAATGCTATTACGAATACTAATTATTTTCTCTTTTGTAGATCGCCCAGTGCTCGTGAATTAGGAGTCCTCAACACTGCTCCGAAATCCCAAGTTGTTGTTGTAAGCAAATCTATGTGAGCTTACATATTTTGATAACTTTACTAAATTGCAACCGCGGGCGGGACTCGAACCCATGACCTCTCCATTCGGGCCGCGGTAACATTTTCGTGTTTTTTTTACCAAATCAGTAGGTATTCTGTTTTTAAAATAAGTACATAGAACATGTTTAAGTACCTAAACAACATTTATTAGGCAGTGTAGTCTTTTTTTAATTGTCTCCGACCCGACCTGGGTGTTCTGGGTAGAAGGAACCCCAAGATGAGATGCTTTGTTGCCCAATTCTTATAGGTAGTATACAGTGAATACTAATTACCCGACTGCGTCAGAAGGAGGGTCATGTTTTTCGAGAGTATGTATGTATATATCGCTGCTTAAATGCTAAAGCGCCTCAAAACAAAAACAGACATAGTTTGATTTAGAACTTAAAGTATATAGCATTCCGAATTTAAATGCAACACAAACACATTTTGATTTGAGGCCCTTTAGTATTTAAGCAACGATATGTATGTATGTATGTATGTATGTATGTATGTATGTATGTATGTATGTATGTATGTATGTATGTATGTATGTATGTATGTAATGTCTATTTCTGGACACGCTCTGCAGCCTAAACGGCTTGACGTATTTTAACATGCGAGGTGTCATTCGATTCGTCTTAATTGCCGGAGTGACATAGGTTATATAATATTTCAATATGGCGTCCGCGAAAAAAAATGGAGGGGGAATATAATTATTTTTTTTTAACTATAACAATATGGGTATCAAATGAAAGCTATTAAATAGCCCATTCCAAATATATATATATATATATATTTTAACACTTTGATGCTACCATTTTGTCAGGAAAGTCAAAAAATACGTAAATGTTAAGTACCTACCTAATAAACTCCTTTTGCTAGAAAGTGAGTTTCGCTTGTAATTTGTTACTTGTAGCTTCACGACATTAAAAATTCAAACTCCAGAGCTCATATATCGCTTGGTTATCATTAATTAAACCACTATTTTATTAATAAAAACTAAAAGGAATTAAATTATTAAAAATAAACAAAAAACCCGACTGCAGTAAAAAAATAAACTGGAAAGCAAAAAATAAGCTATAAATATATATAATCTATAGAAAATTGTAAGAGCAATGTACTTATAGATATTTATAGGTAATAACAATTTAAATTTAACTTGAATATTGTTAAAGGTATTGCAGGCGGGGACAAGCAATGCTTATTATTAATTTATTATTTATTATTATTAATATATTATTTCTTAAAAAAAAAATTGGGTTAGCTTGTCCCCGTCTGGAATACCTTTTCCAATATTCAAGTTAAATTAAAATTCTTATAAACATCAATAAGTACAATTTTCTATAGATTATATATACTTATAGCTTATTTTTCGCTTTTCAGTTTATTTTTTTATTGCAGTCGGGTTTTTTTGTTTATTTTTAATTGGTTTCTTTGTTTACAACATTTAAGTAGTTCAATTTTATTAAAATAAAACCCATTTTACTCCTACAATTTGATTAACCTTCTAGAAATGCTTGTAGTGTACTTAGTACCTTTACCCGCCTATCCGATGATGATGATGATACGATCATTAGTTAACAATTTGCATAAAAAACTAATGTCAAGTTACGGAAAATACAAGTAAACAAATCACTTTTGTATGCGGAACCCTTGAATTTGTAATCAATTATTCTTGACACAATTTTATTATAACCTAATTCAAATGATTTATTTTGTATCGTACCCTTATTTGGATCTTTTAATTCCAAATGACTAGTATAATAGAGTAGTATGTCACCAATAGTGGCTAAAGAGATAATTTTACGACCCTTCTAGGCCTAAGTAACTTTAGGGCCTTATATATCACTATTGCTTCTTAATCAGTGACAATTACAACCTGAATGCAACTTTAAGTAGCAAAATCGACTTTACCCAACTATAAGTAATAAAGTAGAAACAAAAAACGTTCCTAAGCAACTATAAGTGAGAACCACTCATTTAGAACATAAAGCTATAAGATAAGCTGCAAAATTCACTAATGTGCTGCTTGGGACATTAACTCACTTAAATCTATTCCTATTAACTTTTCCATAACTAAAGTATTATCAAGCACACGGCGAGAGGACGTCTGAGGAGACTGAGCCTGCGCCGAGCGCGCAGCGGCTGGCGGCGCGTCGTGCCAGCGTATAGAAGCGGCCACGTAGTAATGCCACAGTTACAAAATGGAAGTATAAAGGCGAGTATACAAGGTGATTTTGAGGCTGGATTATAAATAAATGTTAGCATGATTAATTTAAAGATATTGTGGCTGTCATTTTAACTAGACACTTATGTACCATTTGTTGGAGGGCTGCACAAATTGTATCAATTTTCGATACTTTTTTTTTATTTTTGAGGACAGGCTTTGGTTATATTTAAGAGCATGGTCTGTCTTGACATTGTTTTAATTTCATCGACATTGAAACATTGAAGGCAAAAAAAACTACTTTTATTCGGTGTTTCTTTATTTTTAGTATTACTTATTTATTACTTATTTTAAACATTTTACAATAATATTCGCTAATTAAAGTTGCTTATTAATTTAACAAATGGTCAATTAAAGCTACTTTTACTGGAAATGATTCTGCTTAAAACATTTTCGAATAGAAAAGTAAATCGCGAATAGAAAAATAGAAAACCAAAGCGGTTCCAAGTCTTTAAAAACTGTTATGACTCGTATTTTTATGTGCCATTTATGTAATTTACGCCAGCTCTTTTCCGTTCTAAACATGATACAATGCATAAGCTGCAAAAGTTGGGTTTGTCGGGCATGCAGTGGAAAAGTGCACAGTATTGATTATATACAGTATGTAAACTTACTAAAACCATCTCTTTCAACCAGTTGCTAGGCTAGTTGAGTTAAGTATTTTACCACATTTTTTGCTAGTGTGTGTCGAATATTTTTAATTTTATCATTGCATAAAAATTATAACATCTCACCTTTTTCAAAGTCGGTTACCCCTAAAAGTATCATCCCATGTGTAATGTTTACATCGTTGTTCAGTGCCCATTATAAGACCCATATGTAATGTTTTCATCGTAATAGATTATGGAACTTGCGTTCAGTGCATTCTTTATTTAAATTTGAAAAAGTGTTAAGATTTAAATAATTTATATATCCCAAGCTTATCTATCGCCTAGACATGCTCGGGTTCAAATAAATGGTTTTAGTAAGTTTACATACTGTATGTGATAAATGTTTTGATATTGAATAAAAAATAATAATTATAAACTTGTACAATATTGTTTTTTATTTTATTATAGGGATGATTAGTAATTCCAAGTATTATTTTAAAGTAAAATATCAAAGTCGAATTACCAATAAATAAAATAAATCTGTTAAAAATTTGGTTTAATATTATTATTTTCATTATTGTGAACTAAGCTTTACGTTTTCCATTTTGTAACTACAGTATTCAATTTTGTTCCTGTCTTCTTTTATTTTGTGAGCATTATTTTTTTTGTTCAGTAAATAATTACAAAATTAATGCAACATAAAAGATAGTGATTTTGGACAAGTGTTTATTTAATAAAAAAAATGTTGAAACAAAAATAAAAACCTTACTTTGAAGTTAAACGTTGAAAACTAAGTGAGGAAAGGACCAACATGTAACAAAGTGGATAAGATTTGTTTGATTACGTATGGTATTAATAATTTTGTAATATTGTGGGAGTGTTTTTTGAAGCGAAATATATTGTTCTTGAACTAAATAGATTAAAAAATATATAGTTTTTAAACTAGGTAACCCATAACTTTACTTTTAAAGGGTTACAAAGTGGAGGCTAGATTTTCTTAGTAGCCAGACAAAAACCCTTTTTCTTCCTTTACGTGTTCTTGTAGAGAGATTATTTTTTAACAATCAACAGTTAAAAGTATAAATAGCGGTTTTGAGTAGTTAAACACTAAATAAACATAAAAAAAAATAAAAATTCTTTTAATTCCACTTTGTAACCGGACCTCTTCTCGCGAAAATGCCCAAATAGGCCATTCCAGGTGACGGATATCATGTTATGCTATTTACTATAAAAAAAATTAAGACGGCTATTTTTAGTGTTCCGTTCCTTAAAAGGAAAAAGGAACTCTATAAGGATCACTCCTGTGTCGGTCCATCTGTCATAGAGTAGAGGTTATGTTGATGTATTTTATGTACTTATTGATATTTATAGAAATTACTTTTAGTGTTGTACTTATTTGGCTATTCGTTGTAAATTAATTATTTCTCAATCGCTCAAAGGTTAACTGGAAGAGATCCCTTAAAGGGATAAGTTCGCCTTTGTACATCCCTGTTATAGTTTTTCCTATTTTATAATTGTTATCTCTTGTTTGTACAATAAAGTGTTTACATACATACATACAAAAATACATGATAACACTCGTCAATATGTGGATAAAAAGTAATTTAATTAATAAATGGGGGGTTGTACGGTACCGATAAAAAAAGGTTTAAATTTACATGTCGTGTGGGGTGTTATTTGAGGAAACCGACTGTAAGAATTAAAAAACTTTTTTTTTACCAATTGTGATTCAGTGATTCTGTTCTCGTAAGTTTTTAAAACTATATTTTTGGTTTTAATTTATTTGCATTTTATGTTGCATCTCACAAAAAAGAAATTGGAAACTACGAAAAACAAACATTATTTACAAAAACATTGCAAAACCAACTTATGACATTGGCAGTATTGCGTTCGACCTAAGTTAAAAATTTCATGCAGTAAATTAAATTTAAAAAGAAACCTATTTACAGTGGCGGGAAACAGTTTTAGGCTCGTTTTGGACTATTAATCAGTTAATTTCTTTGCAAACCTTGTTTGTTGTGTTACGAAATTTACATTATTACTGTTTTATTTCTTCGTAATCGAAGTGAAAAGCAGATGTTTAACTTGGCCTTAAAAGCCCTTTTATGCTCGACTTAATTATCCACCGTCGCCTACCGGCTCGGATGGATACCATAAGTCTTGGATACAATGGTTTGCTTTAAGCCCTTGTTGTACAATCTACTATTTAATCAAGGTACGTATGGATGGCCTTTTAACTTTGTATATTATCAATACTGAACATTAAACGTTTATTATCCGGAGCTAGTGTAGTGTAAGTAGATACATTTTATCATGTCATAGATGTATATTTTAGGAGCTAATAACGTTTCTGGAATTCGCGCAACACAAATTCCGGCCGACACTGAATAAAATCGTTTAAGTGCACCTGTTTTGACACCTAATACCTAGAATTATTTTACAAAATACGTTAAACCAAATGTATTTTATTCGGTAAACTTTGGTCTTAACCTAATAGAAAGCTAAACCTACGGGGAGTCCCATAACTTGACGTAAATCGTTCGTTACTTGTCCAGAATATAGATTTGACTTTCCAATATGGTAATTAGTTCTGAAGTTACTGATAAAAAACACCTACCCTAAAACTAGCGATAATTGGTGATCATGATCACAAAACTTTATATTATGTAATCCTCAATAACGTGGCAATGTATTGCATTAGGTACACAATAATTCCAAAACTTAACCAAATTTAAAATAAATCCACACTTTTTAAGGCACTAAAGCATTTCTCCATTTTCATTTGACTTTGACTTTTCGTGATACAAAAGAACGTACTTTTGGCCACGGTAACGTTGACGTAGATAATCAAAATTTCGAAATTGTGAAATAAGTGCCACTAAGGCAATAAATAAAGCAATCCAATTCCATTTTTTTTTTCTTCCAATTGATAGACGACGAATTTCATTAGTCATACCACGCTTCAGCAAGCAGTTGCAGCCAGCATGTTTTTTCCCTTGCTTTGGGATCTTTGCAGCATGAGCAAGGGCTTTTATTTGACAAACCTAATCGTGGGTATTGTAAACCACTTTAGTTTGAATTTTTTGGAGTGTAATTACAAAAGTGTATCGGTCGCTAACATGTTTACATACTAAAAATACAAAGTACTTATAATTATATTTAAACACAAGGGAGTGAGTACTGACGGCTGATAGGGAGGTTTGGAGGGAAAAGACATGCCGCGCGACCTCACACCATTGGATTGAGGCAAGATGATGATGATGTTCTAATTAAATATACCTAGTCGGTCACTTTAACATATTAATCCTCGAAAAGCACCCGTCAATAACAAATCACACTACAAGGGGACACGCGGTAATATACTAGTTTTTAATAATGTTACAGTATAATTTGGGACGAATAATTATTTTTTATTTACCACAAGCAAATCAGAATAAAATTCAAATATTCATTAATAACAAAGTTTATTTTCGCCTATCGACTGCTTTTTGCTATTTTGGTACTGAACCAAATTTTGGGTGCCTGACTCGCTTTTAACCCTATTTTTTTTTATTTGAAAATCTTATACGTAAAACCTACAAAAATCTCGTAGGTACACTAGTCGACGTGTATACCGTTTCTCACGTTTCAATCGAGTCAGCTTTCGCTGTCTCTATTGGCAGCGTTTACGAATCCCTACTTAACCTGTGAAGTTCAACATAACAATTTCGTTACATTCTCCTAATTACTCGTAACGAACTCAAGAAGATTTTCAGAAAGGTTTGCGAGAACTTAAGGGCCTACCCGTGTTTTGCAGACACAATATTGAAGTAGATAAGTAAATATTACCTAACATTAGGGCAGAGAAATAAAAAATAACAGTCTATCAAATTGTTTGGCTAAGCCCGACGTTACTAAGCCTAAAACTGATGATAGGTAACGTCAACTGCTTATGTCAACTGCATATCGGTCATACTCATATCGGTCGGTCGGGGTCATGTTCGGTTCGATATACTTAAAACATAAATGTTAGCAGAGTGTGCATCTCTTTAAAGTTATTTGGTGCTGTCATAGATGATTTGTGACAGTTTTTCTTTTAAATTCTATATATGCGCTTTCATTACAGGTATTTTTCAGATTTTTAGTATTTGTAGTTTTGGCTTTTGGGGGGGGGGGAGGCGTACACTTGACTCTAACAATAATTAGCGCTTATAAGCTTAATATTTCATAAACGGACCCCTTAATCGAAAAATTGTTTCCACAAACCCGCAATATTATTGAAAGACTTATTCAACGAAGCCCCTTACTATACTATGGGGTAGACGTGAGCCCATCCCCAGGTAGCGTGTAGGGGAGGTATGTGCACTTTAGTACCTCGTCACTTTACCCGCTACGACAATTTCAAATGGCAGTTTAAACATGACGCTAAATAGACAATGTACTAAAGTGTAAACATATTTATGGCGTCGACTGTACACTAAAAAAAATTGTTTTCGAGATTTTATTTTACCACATTGTTGGCGTAACTGTGTTTATTCATGCCAAACTACAGCTTTGAGCTTGAACTACAGCTAAGAGTCTCTGAGGTAGGCTGGTGAAACTACCTAATACTTAAGGGTTCCTAGTTTGACTACGGAACCCTAAAAAGCAAGCTTTCAAAAACCCCACTGCACATTTTATACCGTTGTCGATTACCTATGGTAATAATTGACAGTTTGTCATTGTTTTTATTTCAATTTTAACAGTTTAGGTATCCTATGTCACTCGGGATGGTGATGGTAACGATACTGCGCACATCTAAATCAGTTCAGAAGTTATGGTGGAATAAAGCGGCTATTCCCAGTTGTCCGTACCCCTTTGTCCACACTGGCGACAACAGGCTTTTTTTTCAGTTGTCCGCAGTGTGGGACAACTGGGAATAAAAATTTCCTACTAGGTGCGGACAGTTAGGATTTTTATTCAACGTTTCCACCACTGTAATCAAACCACGTCATGTGTCCTAAACGTAGGTTAGGTAATCGTTTTTATTTTTTTTATCAGTGCACAAATTACGACGGTAAAATCAGTTTTCTTTTTTTTTTACATTATTTACAAATTATCCTACTTTTATCTTCTCGTGTGGTCACAAAGTCACTCTAGTATATCACTTTTTAAAAACCTCAACAATAAAACTTTTTACAACTTAACTTGTTTTTTTCGCCTAGCGAAACTTTAGCTGGCAACGTCATGTCACTCAATTTTTTGCAGTAAAGACAGTAAAGACAATTATTTTCAACTGGGATAAAATCTCTCGCGATGTCTTACGAATATTCTAATGTTGAGTATTATGAAATGGTCCGCATGTAAATTCTGAGCGGTGAAAGTTTGGGACAGTAATCCGCATAAAGTTAAAGAAAATCACCACCAAGTAAGGTTTAGTGCCAACCTGTGGTCGGGCATTATTGGAAATAAAATATTAGGACCCTATTTTATCGAAGGCCGTTTGACCGGAGGAACCTACCTTGATATGTTACAAGGTATAGTGAACGAGTTAATGGAAGATGTTCCGATAGCCTATCTACGAGATTTTTACTACCAGCATGACGGTGCTCCACCCCACTATGCAACAACAGTGCGAAACTACCTAAATAACGAATACGGAGACAACTGGATAGGGCGTGGAGCACCTCAGGTGCCATGGCCAGCCAGAAGCCCGGACCTCACGATGTGTGACTTTTTCTTGTGGGGTCAAGTCAAACGTCGAGTGTACGTCGAAGAAGCCCAGAGTCTCGATGATCTAAAAACAAACATTATATCAGCATAGTCATATTTCCTTAGTACCTATCTATTTAGGTCACTATAATCCATAAATTCATTTATATTATAAAAACATTTCTGTAAAAGCCATTTTGTCAGCGATGTGCGAGGTAGCTAAGCGGTGCGAGGCTGCGTAACGAGGAGGTGTATCGATTCTGAATGTTACCAAAGATGTGCGAGGTAGCTGAGTGGTGCGAGGGTGCGTACCGAGGATGTGTAGCGGGCTCTTTTTAAATAAGCAGGCGGGGTGCGGTGAGGCGGGAGCGGAGCCAGACGCCGCCTCGCAACACATTCCTCGCAACACGTTCCTCGCACACATCTTTCCATTCATATGTATGTACAAAAACCTCTCTCCGCTGATCTGTTTCCACCAGAGTTAAGCTAAGCGAGGATAGGTAAATAAAGTGTTTCTATTGGTTCATGACAAACACATCCCTTGCAACGCATCCTCGCACATCTCTGGTGGAAACGCAGCCTTAAAGTCATATACAGGTTTCAAACATAACCAGTATCTGACCAAAAATGTCAGTCTTTATACTTTTATTAAACCTTTATAACGAAAAAATGGTATCTGAATGATTTTTATGTAATCCTACACGACTTAAAAGTCGTGTAATTTGGGCCTAATTCGCGTATATTTTACGTTTACGCGACCATTCTTACCTAAACGAAAAAAAAGTTTACTTGACCATTAGGTATATAACGTTAATTTGTTACTTGGGATAGCGGTAGGGTAAATCGTCAGTAACTGGCCACTTAGAAAGTGTCATTTAGTTACTGTTATTTCAGGGGTTTCAGGGAGCGGAATCAAACACCGACATACAAGAGCAAGCTATCTATTTCGACTGACATTCTGTTACCCCGTCTACCCACATATCCATTTCATAAAGTACCCACCTTATTACTAACATTCCTCCACCTTTATTTAACAAATAATCAAAAGTATTTCTTATAATCTACGGGTTTACGAGGCCGCCGTGGGATCGCGGCGGCGGCTTCAGCAGCCCGCTCGCGCTCCTCCGCGCGGTCGGTCGCGGGACCCGCCGCGGCGGCGGGGGCGCCGCTCTCTGCGGCACTCTCTTGACACTCCGCCCATTCATCCAGCTCTGGCGCTGCTGGGGAGTACTCGGAGCCGGCATCCATGTCCTCGTGTACAGCTTCTACTGGGTTGACCGGACAGGCTTCCGGGAGAGGGCTAACCGACTCGGTGTGGGATGTCGTCGGTTGGACCGTAATAATCGCGTCGAAATCATCGGCTACCGTAGCTCGCGGGCTGTGTAGTTCCGATGACGAATCACCCTCGGCAGTGCTCATGGCCTGCGATACCTCACTCTCCCCCTTTAATTTGTAAATTTGATTTTTATGTCTTTTAATTGTTTTGTTACTGACACTCACTTTCACTATATACGTGGATTTGCCTAACACTTTTTTGATAACCCCCTGGGACCAAAAGGATTTTTGATTTTGGTGAATTTTAACTAAAACTACCTCACCGACTGATAATCCTACGTTCCTTCTTCCTTGGTAGTACCTACTCTGTAAACACTGATTCTCTTGTACAGTTTCCACCAGTGCTGCGTCGGATGGCAACGGGGGTTGCGTTTTAAGTAAATCTAAGCGGCACCGTAGTTTTTTACCAAAGATGATCTCTGCAGGTGATCTGTTTGTCGTGGAATGGACAGAATTGCGATAATGAAATAAAAATTCATTTAATTTTATACTAATTTCTTTGCCTCTTGAGCCTGACAGTAAAATCGATTTCAGAGCTCTTTTTATGATTTTTACATAGCTTTCGGCTTGACCGTTACTGGCCGGGTGGTACGACGGGGACGTTAAATGCGTAATTCCGTTAATTTGGCAAAATTTCTCAAACTCTGTCGAAACGAAAGAAGGACCATTGTCCGTACAAATGGTTTGTATGACCCCGAACCTAGCCATTACGTCACACAATTTCTGTATTACTACACTAGTACTGTATCCTGTAGTAACGTCATATGCCTCCACCCACTTGGAATAAGCATCAACTATTATCAAATAGACATAGCCATTGAAAGGCCCTAAAAAATCGAGATGCGCTCTTGCCCATGGCTCCGCCGGGTAGGGCCACGGCGTGAGCGGCGCGCGCGGCGGCGCGG